>OY776286.1:39599626-40041626 GCA_963675345.1 Trididemnum clinides
ACATGTTTAGTTGTCCGGCGGTTTCTGATCACTTTCAAATGCATTTGAATGCTGTAGATTGAAATGTCCGGCGTTTTATTTTCTCGAATCTTGACCGAATTACAAAGTAGCTATGCGAAACGGCACGTTAATATCTAGTGAAACATGTTTAGTTGTCCGGCGGTTTCTGATCACTTTCAAATGCATTTGAATGCTGTAGATTGAAATGTCCGGCGTTTTATTTTCTCGAATCTTCGCCGTGTTAAAAAGTAGCCATGCGAAACGGCACGTTAATATCTAGTGAAACATGTTTAGTTGTCCGGCGGTTTCTGATCACTTTCCAATGCATTTGAATGCTGTAGATTGGAATGTCCGGCGTTTTATTTTCTCGAATCTTTGCCGTGTTAAAAAGTAGCCATGTGAAACGGCACGTTAATATCTAGTGAAACATGTTTAGTTGTCCGGCGGTTTCTGATCACTTTTAAATGCATTTGAATGCTGTAGATTGAAATGTCCGGCGTTTTATTTTCTCGAATCTTGACCGAATTAAAAAGCAGCCATGCAAAAAATTTCAAATCAAACATGTTTAGTTGTCCGGCGGTTTCTGATCACTTTCCAATGCATTTGAATGCTGTAGATTGAAATGTCCGGCGTTTTATTTTCTCGAATCTTGATCGAATTAAAAAGTAGCTATGCGAAACGGCACGTTAATATCTAGTCAACCATGTTTAGTTGTCCGGCGGTTTCTGATCACTTTCCAATGCATTTGAATGCTGTAGATTGAAATGTCCGGCGTTTTATTTTCTCGAATCTTGACCGAATTAAAAAGTAGCTATGCGAAAAATTTAAAGTGAAATATGTTTAGTTGTCCGGCGGTTTCTGATCACTTTCCAATGCATTTGAATGTCGTAGATTGAAATGTCCGGCGTTTTATTTTCTCGAATCTTGATCGAATTAAAAAGTAGCCATGCGAAAAATTTAAAGTGAAATATGTTTAGTTGTCCGGCGGTTTCTGATCACTTTCCAATGCATTTGAATGCTGTAGATTGAAATGTCCGGCGTTTTATTTTCTCGAATCTTCGCCGTGTTAAAAAGTAGCCATGTGAAACGGCACGTTAATATCTAGTGAAACATGTTTAGTTGTCCGGCGGTTTCTGATCACTTTCAAATGCATTTGAATGCTGTAGATTGAAATGTCCGGCGTTTTATTTTCTCGAATCTTAATCGGGTTATAGATTTGAAAGTTATTTATCGAGTCCAAAAGGACGAAACGCGTCCAGGGATGGTCTCGTCTAAATTGGTTGGGTGGTATACTCATTATTGTTTCCTGGCATATTCATTTTAATAAATTGTTAATGCCCCTTACGCCCGTATGCTGCTTTGCCAATTAGTTGCAAGGTTTACAATTTCCTTAATCGGGTTAAAAAGTAGCCATGCAAAACATTTCAAGTCGAATATGTTTGGTTGTCCGGCGGTTTCTGATCACTTTCCAATGCATTTGAATGTCGTAGATTGAAATGTCCGGCGTTTTATTTTCTCGAATCTTGATCGAATTAAAAAGTAGCTATGCGAAACGGCACGTTAATATCTAGTCAACCATGTTTAGTTGTCCGGCGGTTTCTGATCACTTTCCAATGCATTTGAATGCTGTAGATTGAAATGTCCGGCGTTTTTTTTTCTCGAATCTTGACCGAATTAAAAAGTAGCTATGCGAAAAATTTAAAGTGAAATATGTTTAGTTGTCCGGCGGTTTCTGATCACTTTCCAATGCATTTGAATGTCGTAGATTGAAATGTCCGGCGTTTTATTTTCTCGAATCTTGACCGAATTAAAAAGTAGCTATGCGAAAAATTTCAAGTCAAACATGTTTAGTTGTCCGGCGGTTTCTGATCAATTTTCAATGCATTTGAATGCTGTAGATTGAAATGTCCGGCGTTTTATTTTCTCGAATCTTGACCGAATTACAAAGTAGCTATGCAAAAAATTTCAAGTCAAACATGTTTAGTTGTCCGGCGGTTTCTGATCACTTTCAAATGCATTTGAATGCTGTAGATTGAAATGTCCGGCGTTTTATTTTCTCGAATCTTCGCAGTGTTAAAAAGTAGCTATGCGAAACGGCACGTTAATATCTAGTGAAACATGTTTAGTTGTCCGGCGGTTTCTGATCACTTTCAAATGCATTTGAATGCTGTAGATTGAAATGTCCGGCGTTTTATTTTCTCGAATCTTCACAGTGTTAAAAAGTAGCCATGTGAAACGGCACGTTAATATCTAGTGAAACATGTTTAGTTGTCCGGCGGTTTCTGATCACTTTCCAATGCATTTGAATGCTGTAGATTGAAATGTCCGGCGTTTTATTTTCTCGAATCTTGATCGAATTACAAAGTAGCCATGCGAAAAATTTAAAGTGAAACATGTTTAGTTGTCCGGCGGTTTCTGATCAATTTTCAATGCATTTGAATGCTGTAGATTGAAATGTCCGGCGTTTTTTTCCCCCGAATCTTGACGGAATTAAAAAGCAACCATGCCAATTGTTCTGATGCTTTTACGTAAAACCGTTTTGATCATCAGGTGCATATGTCAAAACAAGCATTAATGTTTCATGCATATACCATTTATTGTATCTTTAACTGTATCGTGCTTTCAATTTGTAGAATAATTACGGTTTTATGTGCCCGCATCAACAAACAATACAGAAGGACTAGCCAACTTTTCGGAACCCAGTCGTTGAAAAAAGCCATATGATAATGAATGGAGTTGTTTTGCAAAATTCGTGACTCAGCTTAGTTTGGAAGTTATCTAGATAACAGTGTTTGCGTTCGAATGAAACTGTAGCTGTTAATTTATTATCTAAACATTTGCCAATGTTTCGAAAAATATTTCATATCAGGTAAGTCGGAACTAAGAGATGTAAATTATGATTGAGTTCTAAATAGCAACGGTAAAAATTTGAATGTACGTAATTCGGCTGGTTCCAGCTTTGCACAAGCATAGTGTTTGACAATCTTGTGCAATTTTACCACAGAACTTAGAGATAAATTTGGCATGTTACATCAATGCAAAAAATTTTAATTTATATGATATAAATATTTTGTTTCATTGTTACTTGTAATCCATTGTAAACAAAGCAAGTCCCCTCTTTTTACAATCCATTGCAAACACTGTTAATAATCCGATGTGCAAACAATGCAAGTCGTCCAGGCAGATTTAATTGTGCTATGAGCAGTGGCATTAAAACAACAAATGTGGTTTTACCCACACAGAGAGCGATTGCCGCCTACGACAATTGTCATTTTACTCTGGAAACGCGTTAAGGTTGAAAACTTATGTGTTGATGTCCGGCGGTTTTTTTAAGGCTTCACTGGCCTAGAATAAGATCTGTAGCATATAACAAACATTAACCTCAAGTAGATTAAGGGCATATGTCCGGTGGATTTATGCAAATTAAAAATGGGTAAATTCCACGTGCGAAGAGAGACCGAAATGTATTGTAGTAACAGCGCTTCATTGTGATTAGCACGACTAACGCGCAGCGTGACATAAAAATAGTAATTACAGAGCTGTGGGGCAATTGACTGCTATGGTTTAATTGGCGAGCCGGGAAATATCCTAGTTGGAAACTTTGCAACTGAACTGCTTTTTCATGGCGATAAAGAGCTGGTTTTTAAGAGTTTTTCTGGTTTTTCGTGAGATTTCGGGTTCAGTTCCCGCATGAACTGTTGCGTTGATGTACTTTGAAAAGAATACTTTACCAAGATTACCACAATTGTGACGTAACTTATTTGTTATGACGACAAGACAAATTATATAAAGTAAAATTTGTGGTAAAAATTCGTTGTGCCTGCAACACTCGTTGGGCTTGCCAGATATTGCGCGGGTTAGGCTATTTAACGAAATAGATATGAGCTGTTTTTAATCTGAAATTTGACAGGAGTAAAAACTTGATATCAAACCCAACGTTAACAACAAGTCGAGAATGTTTAATTGTCCGGCGGGTTCTGGAAAGTATTGAAGGCATTGACAACTTTAAGATTTACGTGTCCCGCAGTGTTTTTTCTGAATATTTAATTGTGGTTAAAAACAGGCTTTGCAATACGGCGTTAATATATTGTCGACTATATTTACATGTCCGGCGGATTCTGGCAAGTATTGGAGACATTTAGATGGTACATATACATGTCCGGCGGTTTTTTTGAATATTTACAATAGTTTAAAATCTGCAACGCGACATTGCTATCACATTGATTATGTTTGGATGTCCGGCGGATCGTGGACAGTTTTTGAAATAATTAGAATAGCAGATTTACATGTCCCGCAATTTTTGCGGGACATGTAAAGCATGAAGTATAATTAAACAAATCGCTGGCAAACATTTAATAACATTTCTCGATCTTTTTAAAAAACTGAGCAGATATTATGACATTGTTTTGGTTGTAACCCAATCAGCGTGTACTGATAGTCTTTGCAAACTTGAAGTAGTCGTGACTTCTATGTTTTTGTATCTAACGCAGATGATTGAGCGAAATTTCAAGCTTGTTAGCGCCATATAGAGGAAATTGCCGTAAAGTATTTGGTTGTAGTTAATGTCAAATTCCTGTACAAGAATGATGCTCGTTCTTTTTTGTTGGATTTTACTAGATAAGCGAGGCAAAATATTTCGTTTATAGATATATTTTGAAGTTTTAACTGCCCCTGCATGTTCTATCCTAAATTATTTATTTTGCTTTACGGCCTACTACTTCATTGCCTATATTCACTGTAATTCAATTAATAAGAGAAGCCACTAGATTCTAAAAGGCCAATCGAAATCACGAGTCATGTGTTGTGCAATAAAAATTTATTAAAATTCATTTTGCTGAAATTTATTTTCTCATTTCGTCAATCTGTCCATATTTTATTTCATTTCTGTCCACTCCATTCCACCATTTAATCTGGTACACCAAGTGCAATGGATTATGTTCCTACTTTGCCTCGAAACTTATTTATCATTTCCTGCAAAAACATTTGTGATTAAAACGTTTATATTATAACTAAAACAAGATATCAAAGGTAAAGCTTTAGATAAATGGATGAATTAACTTACAACATTCAAAGCATTAAAATAATATTAATTACGTAGCCCGCTGGAAACCAACTAGGTTGACTTTCCTTGTAATAAACATCAAACATTGTTTTTTCAGCATCGTCTTTAGATCGGATTCGCTACAATGCTGCCGTTGGCAGAAGCAAAAGAAAAAAATTTTTATCACTCAAAAAAGGATTGAAAATAGGAAATTTTTTCACATTTCCTAGGCATTAGAAACAAAACAATTGAATGAAAATTTTGCAGAAAAATTAGAAAAAGTTTCTGCTGAAAAAAGTTGCAAAAAACCGCCGGAAATTTTTCGCATTGGTAAATTTTCAGTGCGAATCCGCCGGACATTTTTTCGCAAATTCGCACTTTTTTTGCGTTTAAAGGGAACACTGGTAGCATTACAGGTGACAGTGAGAAAGGTGATGACCTTTTTTTTGGAGATCACCACCTTTTCAGGCAACATAACACAATCTCTGACGTTATTGATAAATATTAAGTATTTTAAAGTGCAAACATTAAGTAAAAAAAACCATGGCACACCTGCAAATTGTCCACGGAACCCAGTTTTGGAAACACTGCACTAGACACTTAACTTAAGCACAATAAATGTTATTGCTAATGCTTTCCAAAGCACTAGCGGTAGCTAACTGCTAAAGCAGTGATGCAAGTTTGATTTTCACTAAAATGTTGCCATATAACATGAAAACGAGTTTTTTTCCATATGGAGAAAATACTAGCATATCAGTAGACAGCTGCAGCAACTTGGCAAGTGTTCCCAAGACAGCACAAAAAACAAACGTTTATTGAAATGCAGCTATTTCAAAAAAAGCATCTTGAAATGTTCGTTACTGGACCTGGATCGCTTTGGTTTTAGCACATCCTTTCTCGTGAAAATAAGTATTTCACTGCTATACTGAAAGGCATGGCAGGGTTGTACTTCACATAAACCTTCATAACAATCACTTCGCATTGAGACTTGTGTCTCTTTTTGAGCTTTTCATTGCTGCTGTCTTTTCTAGACTTTAAAATGCTCTCACAAATACTTGATCACTGGAAGATACATTTTGGTAGCTTGTGCTGAGTGCATCTAACAAGGATGCTGCCAAAGCTGTACCTCAAGCAAGTAATGCCTAACTAAGATCATACCTAAAACAAGACAGTGTCTTTACAGGAATAGCTATAAATATGTCAGCTAACTCAAACAAAATTTCTCAATGTTTTTTAACACTTTGAGTGCTTAATGACGCAATATTACATCATTTGTTTCTTTGCACACAGTGCTTTACAACGTAATATTACGTCAGTTGTTAGAACCCATCTGTTGACAACCAAATTGCTGGATTTGATGTAGATTTACGTCGTTTATGATTGCTGACAGTTTTTCCACAATTGTCTGATCATGTCTGCATGTGCCACTGCGAATGTCTTGCTTATTTTCAGTATGTGATCTTGTGTGTTTAGACGATTTTTCATTCCTTTTCAAGCTTTAAATGAAATGGCAGATGAATTTCTACAAGTAAGCTAAGCTGCAGATCTGGCTTTACTGTCGGATTCTGATGACAGTGTGATAAAAAATGAAAGTGATTTTGACAGTGATTTATTATTATCAGACAATGATGTGAAGAATAGAAGTGACGATGCCTCGCATGCAATAGATACTGTATCTCTGATGAAGAGAGTAGTGACCCAAATGTCCCGAGTACATCACTGGCTGCTCAGCGTCCACGTACAATGCAAGCAAGAACTACAAACAATTATATGTAGGGCCCAGCTACAAGGCAATCTCAGTTAGACAATTTTTCTGGAAACCCTGGTCAAACTACTCTGGCTAGTGTAGTGGATGTTGAGAATTGCTTAGAATATTTTCAGCTAATAACAGACGATATTCTGGATATAGTGGTTGAAGAAACTAACCATTAAGTAGACCAATTCTTTATATGAAATACTGGAACCTTGCCAACACATTCCAGTGCCAATAACTGGAAGCCTTTAACTCTTCTTGAGCTAAAAATAATTCTAGGTTTTACCCTCGCTACTGGACTGCTTGATAAAAGAGGTCACTTGTCAGATTACTGGAGCAAAAATCCAATTCTTTTTACTCCATTTTTTGGTCAGACAATGTTGAGAAATAGGTACCAAAGTCTAAAGATTTTGCACATCAACAACAATGCAACCCGGCCATCTGACTCAACAGACAAGTTGTACAAGCTGAGACCTATCCACAATAAAGTGGTGGCAAATCGGCACGCACTGTATAATTTAGGTGAGCAAATATCAATTGACAAGGGGATGTTAAAATGCAGGGGTCGATTGTCTCAGGGTATACAACAAAAATAAACCAATAAAATATGATATAAAAGCTTACATTCTCACTCATTCAAATTCTGCCTATTGCTGGAATATGGATATATATTATGGACAAGGAAAACCCCTGAGAGATATTGTTTTCGACCTACTAGCTGACACATGCGCCCATTTGTGGCATTCTCTTTACATGGATAATTAGTGTTGAGCTAAGTGAAGAGTAGTTACCCATCAAAGTGCACTCAGTGGAAACGCTTAGCTCACAGTGAGGAGAGCCTCCTAACATTTGAAGTGCAAAAACTGTAACACCAAAAATGAAGGCAGGAGATTCTTTTTCTGTGGACAACAGCAAAGTAATGGTGGTGCCCTGGAAGGATAACAAAGTTGTAACAGCTCTGAGTACAAAATGCGATGGAAGTCTTGCTGCAATAACTAGAAGAAAAAAGAATGGGCATGGTGAAACTGAACAAGTAATGAAGCCTCCATGTGTTACTGAGTAGAATCAGTATGTGTCAGGAGTAGACGCTTAGACCAGATGATATTGTATTATCCATTCACCAGAGAGACTGCTAAATGGTCAAAAAAAGTGTTTTTCTATCTTTTAGAAGTAAGCCTTCAGAACAGTTTTGTACCGCACAAAGCGAAAAACATTCTGGCTTAGTTGAATTTACGCTCCTTCCATCTGAAAGTGATTAAAAAACTGTCAAATTTCTTATTATTTTTCAAGATCTAGTGATGATAAGGAACCACCTACCAGAGTTCCAAGAAATGACTCGAGTGAAAGACTGAGTGGGGGTTTTCGACGTCATAAACAAGTGTTATTCCCTGCAACTGATAGGAAGAAATTTCCACAAAGGTGCAGAGTTTGTCAAAAAAGTGGCATTAGAAAGGACACAAGAGTATTTTACAAGAAGTGTAAAGTCCCACTTTTCCCAATGACTTGCTTCTCCGTTTATCATTTGTGCAAATCATTTGAAAAGCCATTGCATGTTTTATGCGTATAAATTTTTTTAAAGAGAAGCAATATGCTTATACAGATTTTGCATGTTTTACCACGATGAACTAGAGCTTGTGAATGTCAGAATGAAAATAACACGTTACGTGTATGTAATATATGGCACAGTAAAAAACCAAAGAAATGCTTGGCACTGGCGAGTATATGCATGCGATTTACACGTGGCACTCAAAGTGCTAAATATGTTGTCTGAAAACCTTGAAGAAAAATCTGCTCTGCAGATGCAGTCCACCTTTTATCACAACCTGACAATTTATTGGTTAAAAATACAAGAAAAATGGCAAATATTACTTCATATTTGATACATATGTGTAGCTAGGAATAGCCACTGGTGCCATGCTCCCAAACTATTTACCACCTGATTAACAAATAAAGATTTTCAGATTTTTTGACTACAAAACATTGATCTCAAAAAAAGTTCGTCAAGCAAATTTGAGAGCGAAATTCGGAGTTAGACAGTTGATCTCCAAAATTAAAAAAACTTGTTTATCAAACAAAACTGAAAAACTTAAATCATATTTTTGATCTGCCAAAAGTTTGCTTCTGGCTCCCCTAGCTGCTTTATTATTGTGGATTAAAGTGTACTGAGTATATTTGCAATAGATAGACAAATCAAGCTGATTTTTTAAATATCACAACAAGGAGCTATAATCCAATCCTTCCCTAAATTTGTTAGCACAGTGCCCCTCGTCCTGGATATGATAGCACAGTACTACCCTTTTCCTTAATTAGGCTAGTGAATATAACTTTTGCTGTTTTAGGTACGACCTGTTGTAGATTTGACTTGTTTAGGATACAGTCTTTCAAGTATGTTTCATTGCATGCCCGACAGCAGCAGTAGCCTATCAGCGACAGGTAACATCACTATTTTTTGGTGCAAGTTGATGTTCACCACTCTCAACATTTTCACATCAAGCAAAGAGAGAAGAACCCAAGAGAAATTAAAATGAGCGTGAAATGCTGTGGCAAACAAGCAATCTATGTTTTCAACACATGGATGGAATCGCTTTTTTTAAACATCAAGCATGAAATACCATCCAACCTTTTCAGATAGGGGAAACTTTTCTTCCACAATTTAATAAGCCAAACGAATATCCAGAGCAGTGCTTTGTTAACATACTGAAATGAACACAACAAAACTAACAGAAAGAAAAACACCAAAGCTTTTTGTCCCCTCCGGGACTTCATCTAGGCAAAAATAAATTTGTGAATCCAAAGATAAATTTAATGTTAGAGTACCGGATATTATAGTTGAATCTTGTATTGTTTTAACACTGCACCTTTCAATGAAACGCGTGCAGAAGTGACTGCTCCTCGTGAATGACCAAGTTTTACTTTTAAACATGGCTTAAGGCATTTAATTAGCAACGCTTCCATTAGCTCGGTTTCAGTGTTAAAACTGCACTTTTTAATGATGTAGTTTTCCTCAGCTGGCATTATTTCTCTGCAGGCTTTGCACTGATCATCATGGGATTTGATGGCGTAGTTAGATAAACTTTGGTTATTGGAAAGATGGTTTTTAGTTCTTACAAATTGTTGTGTAGTTGTGATACTAATGTATGACATGTTCTTGTCACTAGCACATGTATATTGACAGACAACATTTAAAAAGTAAAGAGCGGGTAGAAAAAATTTAAGGTTAACAAAATTATTTTAAAAGTTTAATAGGCTATTTTTATATCAGTGCCCAGTCTGTCACAAAACAAGGCAGCAATGCGTTTACCAAATTTAATAGATAGCATACCAATGTGCGAAAGAGTTAAGTAAGGATTTAAGTTAGGGGTATTGCTTTTTGTTTATGTTAGTTTTTTGTGTTAATTTCAATATGTTTAATAAAGCACTGCTCTGGATATTCGTTTGCCTTATTAAATGGTGCAATTTTGAAGTCCAACTTCAATTTCCATAGCAAGGTTAACCAACCACAACCACAGTCAAAACCTTCCTAAATGAAGCAAAATTCAGAATGGACTGTACTGCTCTAACACATGTTGAGGGTTGGATAATCACTCAAGCAGAACGTTTGCGCATTTGTAACAATCATATCTTTATTTTAACAAAAGGTGGACGTAAAGCTAGCAGCAACTACTTTTTCAAAAAGCAAACACGACTTCTGCAAGTGCAATGGTACCAAAATGTAATCCCTGCTACTGCTGCCTCTGTTTCATGTTGACAATAGTGTCACTACAGCAAATACTAATGCGGCAGTTGCAGCGCTAATGTCAGCTGCTATTTTTAGCATCCAGTGCCCACCACTGCTTGCTAATTATTTCAAATTAGTTGCTACTACAAATCAAAGCTGCTAGTTTTGTTGCTTCCATTGAGCAGAGACTGCATTTGTCAAAAGCAAAACATTGTGATATAGGTGTACTAGAATGTGTGCCATAAAGAGAAAAGCTGTTTTGGAAAACAGGAAATATATTAAAAGAATATAGACTGGGACACTGGGTTGCCACATTGCTCTATAACCAGTGAATGTAGCACCACCCCTTTAAAGGTCGACATGATTTTCTGCATTGGTGTTTTCATTCACAGCTTGAACATGATTAGATCATATTATACTACTCCCTTAGATCGGTGAACCAAAGATCTGCCTAATGATAAGACTTTACTCCACTCTTTATGCCGTATTGCTAACTTTGTACAAAGTGAATTTGCTATCGGCACTCTATGGGCGATAGTCATCACTTGAAATGCTGTAGTGCTCGAACGTCATTAAGCTTTGGAAAGACCTAAGAAAAGAGAACGAGAAGAAATGAATGCTAAAAGGGAAAAGTTGAAAACCCTAACGCAATTACCTGGTAAGAAAGCTTGAAAAAGTAATGAAAGTACATTGACTCCAGCTCTAAGAGTGAAGTTGAAAACTTCAAAAACATTCACAATGGCACGATAAATTGCCATAAAAGTGAAGAAGAATGTCAACTGCAAACTTGCAAAGCACAGTTTTTTATTACCAAAATAAAAACATAAATTGTGTTCTAAAAGGAACAAGTAAGTAGAGACATGTTGCTGTTGATTGATTTCAATGATAAATTGAACAGGTCAGAAACGTTGGAAACCAGCTCATCGTCAGCTTTTAGCTTCCAAACTTTCAATTAGCAAAGGAAAGTTGCTTGCATGACCTAAGCATTAAAATGTAGCAACCATTTTTTTCTATCATGTACATGTATCTGACCTAACACTCACTCATGTAGAGGAGTTGTGCTATCTGAATGCCTATTTGTAGTATCATGTTATAGTCCGTAGAGTGCCAAGTTTGGTGGCTGTTTTTTAAACAAGTCAATTTTATACTTATTTGACCCAACATATCAGCTAAAATGAGTGCAGATATAAAACTACGTTGCTTCTTTTCTAAATGTAGCAGCCTTTCCTTTTAACTTCAAAGTGTCAAGTGAAACGAGTATAAAAAGTTTTATAAAATATTTGCTTAACTTTTAGAATGCAAATCTTATGTTTAAAACATTGCTGTGGCAAATTACGCAAGCGTGTAATGACAAAAAGCATGCATAAAAAGGGCTGCTCTGAATGGCAAATATGGTAATTTGTAATATTTCATGAAAGCTACCCGTGTCAATTAAAATGATATTAAAAGAGGCTAGCGATGCACATAGCAAAACTGCAGACAGTGACACTGTTTCGACCTATCAGGTCTCTGCAGTGCAGTTGGTGACCGACAAGAAGCTAGAGGCTTTTAATAAAGCATAGCTTAGACGGCCACACTTGCGGGATCTATACTAGATCCACTTGGTGGATGGTCTGTCAGTACTCTGCGAAGGTGACAGACCATCCACCAAGTGGATCTAGTATAGATCCCGCAAGTGTGGCGGTCTAAGCTATGCTTTATTAAAAGCCTCTAGCTTCTTGTCGGTCACCAACTGCACTGAAGAGACCTGATAGGTCGAAACAGTATCACTGTCTGCAGTTTTGATATTAAAAGACTTCAATATAAGCTACTACAGCACTACATCTTGTAAAAATTTCTTACCTAACACCCGATCTTGGTGGTAGCTGATTATCTGCTTTCTGCAGTATTACCTGCTACAGAAAAAGAGATCAAATTTGAAGTTTGCACTAACGAGGCGACTGAACACACCTCCTGTTTCTCACGATTTTGTAAACAGCATAGCACCACTTTGCTCAGTTGATGGCATCGTTTTTTCTGTAATTCAATCTTTCAATCGCTATTTCGACCTACTTGCTCCATTTGATATGTGGTCACGCTTGCTCTTTTTTTCAACCACTTTTTTTATTATCCTGACTATCCTTTGTGAGAACATGCCCAAATTACCCATACTATGTCACACTATTTGCTTTGGCCAGTCTGTGCACAGTTTCTTTTAAATCCTACTCAGTACCTAGAATGTAAGAAGAATCTAGTTTGTAATTATAAAACAAATAAATTTTGAAGTGGTAAAAAGGAAGAATGTGAGCTGATTTGGTAAGTAATATGCATTTGGTTGTTTCAGATTGCAGATTTCGCAATGAATCTTGTAACACATGTCTTCGTAACGTATCTTGTCTGTGGTGTAATGAACCACCCAGCTGCATGGTTTATCCCGCCAATCAAGTGCTGCCTTCGTCCAGTCAATGTCGCCTCTCAGCTGCACGATGGGGTGTTTGTTGGCGTAAGTTAATTAATTTTGAAAACGTGTCATTGTAGTAAAAATAAAATCAACTCTGATAATAAGTTTTTGATTTACACAGTTAGGAACATACGTTAGACGTTAGGTATTGAGCCCATGACATTAATAAGGTTGTTGCTTGCAAATATTACGTGTGTGATTTTTTTAGTTCTTCGTTGTTTGCTGAGTTAATGGTTTAATGATTTTTTCACTATTAAACCCCCTTCCTCTGGTCACCTGCATAAACTAGATCACAAGTATGCAATCTAGGAGCCACAGAAGAACTTTCTGGGGGGGGGGGGTCATAAAGATGGAATATAGTAAATAATAGAAGTTCATTCAACTCGTTTAACGCAAGATAAACGGAAACTTTGAGTAACTTCAAGGTGAACTTTTATGGATTCATCTTTAAGACAATGGGTCATTGATACTGATAAATGTAATCCACGGCTTACTCAAAACAAGTTTTTTAGTGTCCATTTTGTGTTAATTTTTCATGTTGATAAATCCATCTTGACAATTGTAGAAAAGCAAGCTACAGGTTTTAAGAAAATCATTTAACATGCTCTCAAACCAGGGTGTTTCCAGATTCTAGTCGGTGTTTTTGCTCAAAAGCTCATTATTTTTAAAGAATAAATTATTTTTAGTGAATTTTGAAGCTTTGATTATTTCCGTGAGCATCATTGGCGGTCTCCTTCTGATTGGAATTACTCTATGCTTATGCAAATGTTGTGGATGTTGCTGTTTTGGCAGAAATACAGCAAAGTAAGTGATTCCACTTTCGTGTTAACTCTATTTACTGTAGCAAACTATTTAAAGCTGCAACTGTTTACAAAGCTTGCATGAGTTTTAAGTTTCTTGTTAGTGTGCTTAGTATGGCAATAAGCAAGGAACTATCAAACTTTGTTAGCATGACGGTTCCTTGCACCAATTTTAATACCTTTTCCTCATATTTTTCTGATAACAGCTGTAGCTTTTTGTGTAGTGTTAATTTTTTTGAAATAATCTAATGCGTTGTATCACAGAGTTACAATGTATTCAAATCATATATGACTTTTTATTAATAGTTTATGCTACATCGGTAATTAGGAGTTGCTGACAAAATATTTAAGCTTTCTTATTATTAGTATTGACCAAAAAGTGTGCAGTTCACTGCTGTTAATTTACTATTCATTACTCCTAAGTTTTTGTGATTTATTAAAACTAAATCACCTTTTTATGATATTTATGCAAAATCTTATACAATACCAGATTTTGGAAAGGGGCAAACATCCCACTTTTTACAAACCAAACAGTAATCAGTGACAGAAGTTTATTAAACATAATCAATTGAATTAGTACTGTATAGCACAAGACGCTGAAGTTTTATCCGGGCAAAACACTGATTTAAACGCAAATATTTTGAAAATAAAATGGTAAAGTCAATTTTTTGCCTTGAAGTCCCCGTGACAGGCGAAAAGCTTTTATGTTTTATTTTATACTGGTTACTTTGGTTATGTTTGATAAACTTCTGCTTTTGAAAGTTGTGACTACTGTTTGGATTGTTAAAAGTTGTACTATGCCATGCCATAGTTTTTCATTTTCTTCTGTTGCTTAAACCTAGCGCATTAATTCATTCAAGTAAAATGCTCCAAGAAAAAACTCGCCAATTTATCAATTTTTGCTTCACTAAATGGAAAGAAGACCGCTTGGCTGTTCAAGAACTAAGTGGACGAGTTACACAAGCGACTTGGCTCGGTCAAGGTGTGTAATGGAACCTGTTGAGTTAGCGAATGTAGCTAGATATCATGAGGTTTATAGGAACTTCTAGGGCTGTTGCTCCACAATCCTATTTAGAGGAGAAACGGGTAGAGATTTTATGAATGGAGTAATGTAGGGGTTTGAATCATAGGAAGTAAAGGTTGTTATGATCTGTCTTTCCACCAAATGAGCCCTCGCCTTGAACATTCTAAATCCATTTCAGTTTGTTACAGGAATGTTTTTAGATATTTTGTTGTGTTAATTGTTTTTATTGCAGGTATCAGGCAGAAGAGATGAGGTTGGAACGAGAGAGACAAGAAAGAGCGATGAGACAAGATGAACGGTAAAATATCTACTTTTTTATTTCAATTTCAAGTTTGCATCTTAATCACTTAACGTAGAAAAATAAATAGTTATTGGTGTCGCCAAATTAAAAGAATTTAAATAAACAAAATATTCTTTTCAAGAAACTTACGACTAAGGTAGTTATTGCAAAACTGAACAAGTAATGCCTCTTTGCTAGTATGATTTGACGAAGTTTTCTTGACTTACAGAAAACAAGAACGACAACGACGTAATGATGATATCCGAAGAAAATATGGTAAGCCCGCTGCTGCTGTCTGTGTAGTGTGCTTCATTTTAGTTGAGATATTTAATCAGTTCTTTCTTGGTTTAGGTTCAGTTGGTTTTGTTTTGGTAATATAATTTTTAGCGAATTATTCAGACAATACGTTTGACACTGCTAACCATCGCTTAGTTGTTGAACGCAAAAACGCAGTTGTTAGTCTCCTAATGTTGTTTAAAATAGCAGCTTCATCCGGTTCCTTTAACAGCTTTTATAGCGTCTTTTGAATAGGCTTTTACTTAACGCTTGAGGATGTAGCTACAGTTCATATTGTATTTGTTGGCTTTGTGATAGATAGTTTGATATATTTAGTCCCAACTTTAACAACAACGGTTTCATAAGAAGAACTGCTGTTGTTCTAACCGATCTAGGTCAGTTTCATGCCATTTTTTTTTTTGACTGCTTGAGCTTTTTGTGCGAGTCACGCGCCCGTTCATTAAAACGTCACATGTATTCTTTTGATCATATGACGTCTGAAGCTGTGTTGTAATTTATCTTAACATGGCATAGGATTTTTCTGCGGCCACAGTTCATTCCAAAAGTTGACAATGAGGATTAAAATAATAAGTTATGCATTTAATAATTACATATCTGTTAAGATTGTTTTAATTTTTATGCATTTGTCTACGGCCGTGAGCTATTGTGAGTGGTCAGTTATGTTGCAAACGAAATTAGCTTTAATTATAAATTTTACGCATAGCTATGTAAGGACGTCAAGTCACTTTCTCATATTTCATTTGCTATTATCTGCAAATGGGCAGAAAACTATAAACCGTGCTGCTTTCATTTAACGAACCAAATGGCTTAATTAACTAGCTAAAATAACTAGCTTTTATATCGATACCATAATTTGGTTTTAGTAAATCAGTGTATTTTCGGTTATTGAAACAATGGTGGTTACGTCTGCTGTTTAATTACCCGCTTTGTGTTACTGGTTCAGACAATAGTTTTATATTCACCGGAAATCAATTGTGACGTTATATTCTGTAAGTGCTAGTAATGCTTGCGATTACTGGATGTGCACCATGATATGGTTTTCTTGTCAGGTTTAATCCGGGATAGCAATCGTTATCAAAGATTTGAAGATGAAGACGGTGCTTAGGTGAAGTTTTAGCTCTGCTGCAAACAACATTCATATAACCAGCTAACATAACTGACTTGCAATGCAATTTAACATTGCTATTGTTCAACTTACCATTTTGAGTTGATGTAGTCAGTGGTTTCCGATCTTTTCTTTAGCTTTACCAACCAGTTCAGCGAATTCGTCAAGCAGGCTGACCTCTAGAAGCTCTCGAAAAGAGGTCTTGTTGCGCTTAAGACACAAAAAGATGGAAATTTTTCAAAACTTTCGCTCGCCTTCAAAGTTTCATTGGTTTCAGATTGAAACTACATTTTTCATCAAACAACTGCATAGTTTTGTAGTTATGTC
Source organism: Trididemnum clinides (assembly GCA_963675345.1). Classification (NCBI taxonomy): domain Eukaryota; kingdom Metazoa; phylum Chordata; class Ascidiacea; order Aplousobranchia; family Didemnidae; genus Trididemnum; species Trididemnum clinides. The sequence goes on from OY776286.1 coordinate 39,616,412, forward strand.
TCCCATCAATATTCCACTTCTTTATGCGTTAGCATCTGAAATATTGATGCTAATTAGTTCAATCGAGGTCTGTTTAGAAATAAATTAGTCGAAGGGGTGAAATTAATCGATGGAACGTTGTAAACGATAATTTCTGGTGTCAAGAAAGGAACGTTTGGGGGAAAGCACGATTTCTTGGCATTTAAAGGAATCCATCACCTTGAAATACAACTTTAGTTGAAAAATGTTATGTTTAATTGATAACATTGAAATGCTGTTGAGGTGGAGTGACTGTGAATTAATGATAAAGCCTGATGACGATTTTGTGTTTCTTGTTGATGCTACTAACTTGCATGTGCATGGATAGAATTACCCTTACTGTATGAGAACGTACTTCGTTTAATCCCTTCACTGCTGGCTCAGTTGAAGTGGTGTTTTACCATAACATTTCTCTATATAGTCATGGGTAGCCAATTGAGCCCAAAATAATTAAATCTGGTGTGCGGCACGCATCCTTTGCGCTTCACGACTTTTTATGCTGTAGCCGTAGCAGTTGCATCTTGCCGTGCGTGGCAAGTTTGAATTCATTTATGCTATAACTTGGGGAAACAGGTAATTTTTGTAGCAAACATACAATTGCTGAAATCGCAAGCCAATCTATTGTCGCGTAAATGCTCAAAAGTACGTAATCAATCAAAAGTTTTGCCATTATGGAAACCTTCTATAAAAAGAGATTAAAACACAATAACTAACGATTGATAGTTGTCTCGGATTAAACTAATTAAAATATGAGTAGTTTTTGTTGCTACTGGGTATCCGAAAAGTTACTGTGCAGAAGAAAATATTTTTAACAATGGCTGATTTTGTGACGCAACAATTAGGTGCTAATATGAAAACAAGTTAGCCATTATAACAACAATTAGTCATTTATTACATGTCCAAATCAATACCATTATACAGTAATGGCACAATTAAGCAGCGACCATTCTTAGTTGAGCATGTGTTCCGTAGTGATGGGAAATACACAATTACTGTGCAAAAAAAGATATTTGTCTAAATGTTTTCTACTAAACTTTACTGTAAATACATTAAATTTTTATGTACCCATACTGCTTAGAAACTTTTCGGTCACCCTGTGTTTTTTTTGAGAAGGAATTCTGTTGATGGCAAAACGTATGATTATTAGGTTGGTTTGAGTTGATAAAAAGCATCGAAGCAATGATAAATGGATTGGTGCTTATGGAGTTGTATGCTTAGATTCATTTGAAAAACAAGCTGAACCCCTTCCTTCATTGAACTAAATACGACGTGATTGCAACTCTTACGTCAAATCTCTTAGCTGGATGTTTCAGGATGATCTCAGCTTGCTGACTTACGGCCGACAATTGTATATTAAAGGCTGATTTAATTCTTCCATAGAGCACACATCTCTCAGCTGGATGTTTCAGGATGATCTCAACTTGCTGGCTTACGGCCGACAATTGCATATTAAAGCCGGAGTTAATTCTTTCATAGAGCACACGTGGCAGTTGATTCATTATGTAGTTATTACAGTATTCTGTCGAGTTAAGAATGACAGCAGTGGAATTAACATCTGATAGACCGTAGGGTCCAGCGCCTCGTTTTTAATGGGTGTTGTTGTGCCCTTGAAAAAGGCACTTGACGACTGTTACCTCTGCTAGATGCTATGTTTGCATTAATCCACTTCTACTCTCTAAATCCCAAGTCGTTTACAGCGAAGTCTATTCCTCTGTTGTCTCGGGATAAGAATATAACCTTAAAACGATATGAACATTTAGACACACAGTGTATTTGGAAAAAACTAACGACTTTATTCCGAAAATGTCACCCCAATAAGTTGTTAAAAACATATTGCGAACGTTTCGGTCCTCAACTGGCGCCATTTTCAACCCTAATTGTGTATCACAAAAGTTTGGAGATGGAAACGTTTGCAGTATGTTTTTAACAAGTTGCTTGGCTGTTATTTTTTTAATAAACATAAACATTGACTTGTTATTTTTAGGCTTGATGCGAAACGATTACCAGCGATTAGAAAGTTGAGTTTGCACGCTACGTCTTGAAGCAGTGTTTTAAGAATAATTTCCTTTTCTCTTTCCAGTCTGTGTCGCAATGTTTGGTAGTTGTATTAATAACAATGTATTTTTAACGTATTATTTTATAAGTTTTCAATGTGAGGTCATTACAAAGCTCAATACTAAAACCCATTGTGGCCTATACCATTATATTGTGGATGACACTCTATACACAACACGTTTTGCCAACCGGGGCTCATTTATCCAATAATTTTAGGGGGCGGGAGACGATTTGGAAGTAGAAGTGTTTTGAAAATTGCCTTAAAGCGTCTGAGCGGTGCATTTTCACCAAGCTGTCGAATGTTGTTTTATGTAGCCTTTTTGTTTTTGCGTTTTGCTGTGTCTGTAGCCTACCAATGTATATTTTATCACGAAGATTAATTTTTAAAAGCAATACCACTATGTTGGCATTATATTAAATCGGTTGAATGTAAACCCAAGCATTAAGTGCAATCAAACGAAACCATGTTGCATTTAGTTTTTTGTTTTAAAGCGCATATAGCGTCAGCATTGTGTCTTTGCTTCATAATGTTATTGCAAATAAATTCCTTGTATCTTAGCTGGTCTATATCCGGAGTCATTTGTTTTTCCGTGAGCAAATATTAAAGCAAGCTGTTATTTCTTATGTATGCAAACTGTCTCATCTCAAACCTACAAGCATGTTAAATTCAAATGCTTAGTAGCGAGTGCTGTGATGGGTATAGTTGTTATTTTTGCACCAATGTTTCTTGGTATGGACCTAAACCTGTAAAGTGTAAAACGATTATGTATAAAATAATTGTAAATTTAAAAATGTACCGACGCGATGGTGTAGTGGTTAGAGCGTCCGCTTCGCAGTCGGTAGACTTGGGATTCATTCCCCTTGTCGAGTCATACCAAAAGACTTTAAAAAATAGTATCTATAGCTTCCCTGCTTGGCGCTCGGCATTTATGGGAGGTTGTGGAGAACAAGCCGGCAAGTTGGCTTGTTGTGACCTTGGGCAAGGCACTTAACGGGACGCCCCACCTTTATGTGGAAGACAGGTGACCCGGAAATGGCAACTCCCAAGCGAGTGCGGACTCACCGTCCAAAACATAGCGATACATCGCTTTCTCGTGAATGGAGGATAAATATGGCAAATACGAAAAAATACGAAATAACTGAATTCTTTAAATCTTCCATTCGCGTGTTCATCAACCGCGTACTCTTAGTCGTTTTTATTTAGTTCTGCGAAAAAGCGCTAGCCTCCGAAAGCATAAAGCCTGGTTTAAGTGTATGCCAGGCTTACAATAAAACGCTCCAGCGCACTGGTTGGATCGGGTTAGTGAACTCCTTGCAGGCCTTGTACTTACCTGGTCTTTATTTCATTGCATGTACGTTGCGCATTCTTGCATTACCGGCGTCGAAGTGCCTTGGCGTTGAATGAAACAAGCGATTTTCTTTTTTTTTGATGGTGTGTTATAATAAACTACAATATCGTGTTGGATTAGTGTGTTAGGAGCCCGATTGCTGGCCAGCGGGCAAACAGCTGTTGTTGCTATCCGACCACTTGCGAGGGATGAGGGCATGATGGAAGACCATAGAGCCCCAGAATCCGGGAAACTCCCCAGAGCCTGAACCAGAGATCGTAGAGAGACAGAGAGTCGCCGAAGAGCGAGCGGCGTAGAGTCCGTAGCTGGACAGTGCAGCATGAGATGAGAGGTGCTCTAGGACGGATGTCCGCAAGCGCTGCAAGAAGAATTCTCGATTTTGCCAATCCTAGAGAGAAAAGACTGTCCGTTGCAGCGAAGATGAGAGAGCACAAGGTCCTCAGAGCGAACCCGTGCGTTGAAGAAGTACGCCTCCGGTCCGAGAAAAAAGTGAATAGAACAAAGACTACACGGGATTGCAGAGAGCACGAGCAGCGCTCCCCGTCTGGTCAGCTCATCAGCCGCGTCGCTCCCCGTGAGAAACGAGTGTCTGGAAAACCATTGTAGCCTAAGGAGGAGAGAAGAAACGCTCTCTGCCAGAGAGATTGAGGTGAAAGGAAAGACGTAGTAGAAGACAAGATGGCAAAAATCAGAGAGGAGGAGAAGGGAAGTGGTAGATTTGTTGGTGCTGCCAAGAGCTTGCTAAATGGCGCAGGCTTTAGCGGAAAAATTTAAACATAATGGACCTGCGGAAAAGGAAAGAGTGGGGTCAGTGCCACAGAGAGAGCAGTTGGCAAGTACATCAAAGCCGCCTTTGCCAAAAGGAACAGAGTCATCCTTCAAAAGCACCAGATCGCGAGGTGGAAGATAGTCAAGGTGAGCGAGGGCCGCACCTTGGCGAGAGGGGAGGATCAAAGCGGGAGTATGGAGAGGAAAGGGTAGACTCCATAGTGAAGGACGGCATGTTCCAAGGAGGTGAGGGAAGGCTAGCAAAGAGAACCTCCCTAAGGGAAGTAAGAGAAAGCATAAGCAGGCGAGTGGATGCAAAAGTTCTCCAGGAATATCTGCAGAATCTTGGTGTCAATCCAAGTCTGAGCAAATCTGCAATGGGGAAGAAGGTTGGGAGACAAAGAGCCCGCACATAAGATGACAAAACAAAATGAGTCAGGGTGACTCGTGGGGGAGGCAGACACACTGAGAAAGGAGAAGTGGGATAAGGGGAGGACAAAAGACAGCCGGAAATAAATGGAGCGCTGCTCGTGCTCTCTGCAACCCCGTGTAGTCTCTCTCCTTATATCTATCGTATCCACTCTTCTCTTTTTTCGGACCGGAGGCGAAATGTCTCATCTAAATTCTTCAACGCACGGGTTCGCTCTGAGGACCTTGTGCTCTCTCATCTTCGCTGCAACGGACAGTCTTTTCTCTCTAGGATTGGCAAAATCGAGAATTCTTCTTGCAGCGCTTGCGGACATCCGTCCTAGAGCACCTCTCATCTCATGCTGCACTGTCCAGCTACGGACTCTACGCCGCTCGCTCTTCGGCGACTCTCTGTCTCTCTACGATCTCTGGTTCAGGCTCTGGGGAGTTTCCCGGATTCTGGGGCTCTATGGTCTTCCATCATGCCCTCATCCCTCGCAAGTGGTCGGATAGCAACAACAGCTGTTTGCCCGCTGGCCAGCAATCGGGCTCCTAACACACTAATCCAACACGATATTGTAGTTTATTATAACACACCATCAAAAAAAAAGAAAATCGCTTGTTTCATTCAACGCCAAGGCACTTCGACGCCGGTAATGCAAGAATGCGCAACGTACATGCAATGAAATAAAGACCAGGTAAGTACAAGGCCTGCAAGGAGTTCACTAACCCGATCCAACCAGTGCGCTGGAGCGTTTTATTGTAAGCCTGGCATACACTTAAACCAGGCTTTATGCTTTCGGAGGCTAGCGCTTTTTCGCAGAACTAAATAAAAACGACTAAGAGTACGCGGTTGATGAACACGCGAATGGAAGATTTAAAGAATTCAGTTATTTCGTATTTTTTCGTATTTGCCATATTTATCCTCCATTCACGAGAAAGCGATGTATCGCTATGTTTTGGACGGTGAGTCCGCACTCGCTTGGGAGTTGCCATTTCCGGGTCACCTGTCTTCCACATAAAGGTGGGGCGTCCCGTTAAGTGCCTTGCCCAAGGTCACAACAAGCCAACTTGCCGGCTTGTTCTCCACAACCTCCCATAAATGCCGAGCGCCAAGCAGGGAAGCTATAGATACTATTTTTTAAAGTCTTTTGGTATGACTCGACAAGGGGAATGAATCCCAAGTCTACCGACTGCGAAGCGGACGCTCTAACCACTACACCATCGCGTCGGTACATTTTTAAATTTACAATTATTTTATACATAATCGTTTTACACTTTACAGGTTTAGGTCCATACCAAGAAACATTGGTGCAAAAATAACAACTATACCCATCACAGCACTCGCTACTAAGCATTTGAATTTAACATGCTTGTAGGTTTGAGATGAGACAGTTTGCATACATAAGAAATAACAGCTTGCTTTAATATTTGCTCACGGAAAAACAAATGACTCCGGATATAGACCAGCTAAGATACAAGGAATTTATTTGCAATAACATTATGAAGCAAAGACACAATGCTGACGCTATATGCGCTTTAAAACAAAAAACTAAATGCAACATGGTTTCGTTTGATTGCACTTAATGCTTGGGTTTACATTCAACCGATTTAATATAATGCCAACATAGTGGTATTGCTTTTAAAAATTAATCTTCGTGATAAAATATACATTGGTAGGCTACAGACACAGCAAAACGCAAAAACAAAAAGGCTACATAAAACAACATTCGACAGCTTGGTGAAAATGCACCGCTCAGACGCTTTAAGGCAATTTTCAAAACACTTCTACTTCCAAATCGTCTCCCGCCCCCTAAAATTATTGGATAAATGAGCCCCGGTTGGCAAAACGTGTTGTGTATAGAGTGTCATCCACAATATAATGGTATAGGCCACAATGGGTTTTAGTATTGAGCTTTGTAATGACCTCACATTGAAAACTTATAAAATAATACGTTAAAAATACATTGTTATTAATACAACTACCAAACATTGCGACACAGACTGGAAAGAGAAAAGGAAATTATTCTTAAAACACTGCTTCAAGACGTAGCGTGCAAACTCAACTTTCTAATCGCTGGTAATCGTTTCGCATCAAGCCTAAAAATAACAAGTCAATGTTTATGTTTATTTAAATTACGTTATGCAAGGTTGATTTCATGGTGTGAAGATTCACACCGACATAAATCACAAGCATTATATTGAAAACAATTTACAGAGTATTGCAAACATTGTACTCAACCCAATTGACGAGACCATCCGTGGACGCGTTTCGTCCTTTTGAACTCCTCAGCGGGACGGGGACGAGACAGGCTCTGCGGATTTGGTTTTGGTGGTTTGGTTGGCTCAAAGCCCGAAAAGCGCACAATGGAAGAATGGAAGCAATATGACGTCATCGTAATCCTTAACGCTGATAAAGGTAACAACACTGTTGTAATGGACAAACTGGAATATGATAAAAAACGTTTAGATTGTTATCTAATTCTGCAGCATATCAAGTAATTTTTAAAAATCCAATCTGTGCTATTGAAAAGCGTTCAAATTCTTATATTTGGAAGTTATACAAAAATGACAAGATTTCCTCCTACTTGTATAAAACTTTACGTAGCAGTGATTCAGTTGTGCCAAGAGTATATGGACTTCCTAAAATTCATAAACCCAGTTGGTACAGTTACCTACCAGCTTGCCAAATTCCTCAAACAAAATCTTGTTCCCTTAGTTGGAAACACCCAATACACTGTCAAGAATTCCTCTGAGTTTGTAGAACTGATTTCATCCATTAAACTTGACAAATCTGAATCATAAATTTCGTTTGATGTGGTAAGTTTGTTTACTTCGGTTCCACTTAAAACTGCTAAAACCATTGTGGCTAATCGAGTCGGCGATGGTTGCATCTTGGGAGGTAGAACAAGCCTTACAGTGCCGGAACTCATGGAAGCATCAGATATCTGTTTACAATTGTCGTTTTTTGTGTACAATGACGTCGTTTATAGACAGATTTTTGGTTGTCTGGTGGGCTCTCCTTTGTTACCACTAATAGCAAACATGGTTATGGAAGAGATTGAGCAAAAAGCTTTGAACACGCATTTGAAACCTCCGTCTTTATGGGTACGTTATGCAGATGACATGTATGCTGTAATGGAAAAAACTGAACTTGAGTCCTTTCATAACCACTTAAATACATTATCTATTTCAATAGAATTCGCTAAAGAATAGGAAAAATCAGGACAATTGGCCTTTTTGGACGTAAACGTACAAGAAATGAAAGATGGATCCTTTGCAACATGCGTATACAGGAAACCAACTCACACGGACAGGTATCGTCAATATTCTTCTCATCACCCTGTAAATCAGAAGGTTAGAGTGGCTCGTACATTATTTTCCAGAGCCAACAGAATCACATCAAATAACGAAAAAAAGATCGAAGAGTTCCATCAAATAATAAAAACCTTAAAGAATAGTGGATTTCCGAGTAGCAATTGCAGTTTCACAAAGTACTTGCAAAACCACAGTATCAAAAGAACAGAAAAATTGAAACGGTTTGCTTCGATTCCCTACGTGCACGGTGTCTCCGAACCTATTAGTGCAATTTTGACTCAAGTTGGTATCGGAGTGGCTTTGAAATCACATCACACGTTGTCTTCGTTGTTTCGTACACTAAAGATGATGTTAATTTTGAACAAAAGCGTGGTTTGGTATGTCAAATTTCTTGCCGGGATCGCAATGCTATGTAGGTGAAACAGGACGCAGTGTTGGAACCAGAAAACGGGAACATGCTGATGCGGTCAAGAATTTTAACACTAAAAAGTCAGTGCTGAGTCCATGTGTTATGGATTTCGATCTTAGAATAGATTGGGATGATGTCAAAATACTGAAGTCAGAGTCACATGCATACAGGCGTCGCGTTGCGGAAAGTTTCTTGATAAATCAGAAGGCTTGTTCATGTAATATAATTAATCGCAATGATGGTGCAAATTTTCCGACTGTTTACAGTGTGTTTATCGCCAACAAATAATGTCTTATGTATTTTGCCAGAGATATTCCCACTATCCAACTTCGACATATCCGAGCGATTCCGTTTTTTTGCTAAGAACTCAATAGATATGAATGAAAAAACTAAATCAGCTCGAAACTTTATTTATACATTAATCCACTAAGACAAATGCATTGCAAATTGGTGCGAGTACTTAAAAGATAAAAAGTCAGGTAGTGTGGGCGTGATGAGCAATCAAGTGGCCATACTCTAAATTCGCTCAGGTGTTCGGACCTACAATCAGTTAACCAATCAGCAAATCAAACAAAATCAACTGGCTGTGGAGCAAGCAAGCTGAAAATAGATGTTCACTCCCGACTAATTTTACTATTAATCGGAATAAAACTCGGCGTAACAGGCGCAGTAGATTGAGATATGGAAAGAGACGCAAAGAAAAAAATAAAGCCCTTAATCTGGCCGAAGTTCATTCATGGGCGCACACATGATGGTTGAAAGGTATCTTGTTATTTCCTTAATTGCAGGCCATAATTTTTAAATACGCAACCTAACGGTGATGATCTCAGTTTAGTAATCAAGATTGGTAATACTTACAAAGTATGGTAATGCAAGAGGCCAGGGATGCACTTAGCAAACTGCAGACAGTGACACTGTTTCGACCTATCAGGTCTCTTCAGTGCAGTTGGTGACCAATAAGAAGCTAGAGGCTTTTAATAAAGCATAGGGTTAGACCATCCACTACAGTGGACCTAGTATTTGGTCCCACAAGTGTGACGGTCTAAGCTATGCTTTATTAAAAGCCTCTAGCTTCTTATTGGTTACAAAGTATGATTGTACAAACTATCATTCGTACTTTCAAAAAGTGTGAGAGATGGAGGAAATACAGTCAAAATTGACGCTGATAGTCTGAGAGAACTCTGCATTATAGCACAGACTAATCATTTGCAAGTGGAGGTTCTCTTAGAATGTAATCATGCCCCAATTTTTTCGTGTTTCTTTTTCTGGTGGCAGACGACAGGGACCGATAATTTGTTCGAGCTGTTCAAAACCCTCCCGGGTCGGGATGTCTGCGTGAAAGTTAAAGTTTGTAGTCGGAGGTTAATTTGCGAAGCTTTTGTTTCTATGGCGCAAACTACAATAACAAGCGACCAATGGGACATTTTGCCAGAGAAAACACAAGAATTGTTTTCAGAGAGAGGTGTTTCCGATAAAACAATAAAGACTGAAAGCAGTGGATGCTAACAAGGAAAACATTCCTGAAAATAGTTTTTTTTTGACAAAGCCTTATTTCTTCTCGTATAAACCCCATTTTCTCTGGTTTTCTTTAACAGGTTTTATAGATCTCAATTCTCATTTTCCATCAAAATATTTGCTTTCCCTCCTCCTTTCGTAAAAGATTTTGATCTTCATCGTTGTTATTCCAATATCAATCCTAAATGAGAGATTATTATATAAGATTTTTTGCCTGGCGGCAAGACCAATGAAAGATAAGCACAATTGCATTGAGCTTATAATATTTATGAAAGTTAACAGAAATTCTTCTTATTTGACAACAGTTTACAAACAAATTAAAATTTTTATTTATTAGTTTATCATTTACAATCACAGCATAATAATGAAACAACTGTTTATGTAATAAAAACAGTCGATTGATAATAACAGTTGATTAAGCACTTCCTCTCAAATTAATATCGAATCATTAACTTGTTTAGATCCTTAAATACTGTAGAACTTACACACATCTAATAAAGAATTATTTTTGTGCGATAAAATTTTATTAGTTTATTTATTAATTGATCAGTCTCGAAAAAAAGCTTTGTTTTTCAAACAGTTTAGCCACTAAATGTAAGTTTATTCGACGCGCTCTTTATACAATTTTTTAGAGAACTTTATTTTTTTGGATTGTTCATATTTTGGTTTGTATGTTAACTCATAAGATATTACGTCTTTCATCAATATCTTCATATCACACAAAAACAGAAAACTATCAGAAAAATCCAATTGTTGTGCTTTATTACGAAGTACAGAATTGGCCTTTGTTTGGAAGATCCAAAATCGGATAAGTGAATATCTTATTGTTATCCCTCGCCTTTGGAGCTCCGACTATGACGCTGAAATAAACAAATGGTATTTTGACGAGTATTTGTGGGAGAAAAGAGCTGCTTCCTATTCGAAAAATGACTCAGCTCAATTAAAGTTGTTTTGTCTTTGTAAAAGACACTTTTGGGTGATTCCTCCTAACCGATTGCGTTGCCTGTATTAGAAATACGCTGTGCCGGCGTAGCCATGTACTGGTAACCCTGAAGCAGGTATGAAAACAAGTTGCTGAACAGCAAATAGCTAGGTAGTGAACTGATAAGGACAAATTTTGCTCAGCCAAACAAAAATAATTAGCAGTACTTTATCAAACATAGGAAAGTTAACAGAACAAAAGAACTAATCCAAAAGAAGGTCGAAGCTTTTTGTTCCCTTGTACTGACGAAGTCCCTGAAATGGGACGAAAAACTTCGGCGTTCTTTTGTGTTAGTTTTTATTCAATTACTTTTCCTATGTCTAATAAAGTACTGCTAATTATTTTTTTGACTAAGCTAAATATAGCAGAAAAGTTCTTCTCTGTAAGAAATCGAAAAATTTGCAGTTTAAGGTCTTTGTTTTCAGTTGCTCAAATGCTAGAGCATCTGACCTGTTATCAGGAGACTGTGAGATAAACTTCACCGGAACTGTTTTTGGCCTTTTGCACTTCTCATGACAAGTGAGCCCAATAATTAATTATACTTGCATACGACTGTAAAGACTGCCCTTGCCAGCAGACAGTTATAGAAAGATCTCACGTACGTTTGGTTATTAGCAGCACCAACTTTTATATTGTAACCAAAAAAATCGGTTTTTCACCATCTTCCTTTATAGCGTAGACAATTTTTGCTTCGAAGGTGGATGTGTTGAAGAAATACGATCAATTGAAAACAAAGAGTAAAATGATTAAACGAATCATCATGATGATGCAAGACTTTGACAATAGTTCAACACTTGTATGCTGTAACAAGATAACGCATGTATTAATCTATTACTATCAATTCTAAAACATCTTTTGTTGTGGTCTTGCGAATAGCACGTGAACTAGCAGGGTTAGCTATGATGGCTTTATTTATCTTAGGGGTATACAAATTTTTTTGCTGACAGGTCAATTTCCTCCACCCAATGATACAGTGGACCAAGATCTTCGCTTTGTGGAGATCAAGCGCAAACGTCGCAGTCTTTAAAGTGAAGATCTATTTATTTGAGTATCAATCTCAAGAGGCAAAGTTTTCAAAACAAGTGTTACTGGCCGCAAATCACAGCCTTACCGTGGCTGGGCAATTTCGTATTGTGGGCAGCAGTTTCTACATTCCTGGTTAAGTCTAACAATAAAGGCCATTCTGTGTAACATTACCAAACTTTTTCTACGTAAATAAACGACCAACAACAACATCAAAAGCAACAAGGTGGTGTGATGGTAGTCAATATTACAATAATTTTATTTGTTTATCTTTTATTGAAATATAATCTACAGAAGATTAGCTGAGCTAATTTACTTCGTTAGTAAGTTGCTTCATGAGCGAATTAATTGTAGAAAATTGACTTTTATTGTCGTTTTCTGAAACAAAACTACTTTTTCCTTATGCGGTTCATTCAGCCGAAATTAAACTATTTTTGTATTTCAGATTTCTTGCATTTAACACCTTTTATTTAACAGATCTTGAAAGATACGGTCATGCACTTGATCTCTTTGCTTAGTGTTGGAATGCAAACCTTCTGTAGTTTTTCATTGCTTCGTAATGATTCTTGACTGATACCTAGAGATATACAATCTGTAATATTGAATAACAAGTCTACGCAACAACAGACTTGATCACACGAGCCTTTGCATCATAAGTCTATACAACAACAACATTGCTTACGAGAGCCTTTGAGTATCACATAAAAACACTGTCATATAGAATCAAACTCAAGACTGTTTAAGTAACAAATAAAACTTTTGACTTCGAAGTAGCAGCAGGTTGTTGTTATTTGTCTGAAGTGGTATCTAAAGGGTATAAGCATCGCATCGTGCGGATCAGTCGGTTTTGTCTCATTATAAGACGATGATTGGACTAATAACGTGAATAAACAAAAAACGTTTGTGTTTGATAATTCTATCTAAAAATTTTATCTTCTACCGTTTTTTTCGGTTTGTTATTGCTAAAGTTTATGTATTTTTTGGCGCTTGATAGGCGCGACAGTTGATTCCAATGGCTTCATGAGGTTTTCGACATCTGATTGTCAGGTCACTGCATGAAATTACATTTTCCGTGCTTCTGTTTATGTAATTTATACAAATTTTTAGTTTCGTGCAGCATTTGATAGATAAACTTCCTGAATTGAACAATGGTACAAGCTAGTGTGTCTGCTTGAAACGCAGCATTGTAATTACGCAATGGTGCAGGTACCCGCTTTATAAAAAACACTTTCTATGCATGCTAGTTGCTTGGGATTAAGCTTATTCAAATTTATCCCTCCATGTGGAGCCTTGATAAGAAAATATGCAGTTTTTGGCGTTCAGTGGTTAGTATAGCCAACGTCTGAGCACCGCTGAGCACCCGGGTGAAATCAAAACACAGGGCAAGAGTACAACGTCCCGGTGGAACTTTCTGAAAGATCATTTCGCGGTGAACTGACGATCAACCTGTAAAGAGATGAAATGTGAAATAAGTGAGGCTAGAATCTTATTTTGTTACTAAACCAATAAAAAAACTGCCACATACCTACACACTTCTCAACCTGCCTTGTAAAAAGCACTTTTTATGCATGTTAGTTGGTTGCTTGCGATTAAGCTTGCTCAAATTTATACCTCCGTGCGGAGCACTGATGGAAAAATCTGCAATTTTTGGCGTTGTGTGGTTAATATAGCCCACACATAGGTAAAAACATTGCAGCTTGCACACTCACTTCTCCCACAATCCTTCATGTAAATAGGAAAAACTAGTTCGCCAATTTGTTAGAGGTGAATCTGACGCCACCATCGATTCATCGTGCGACCGCGGTACTCATCGATTCATCGTGCGACCAACCCCACCATAATTGACGTGTTGCGTTCTTGAAAAAAGTGCTGCTGAAATTTCCATCAGAGTCAATCTTAAGGCAAATCTGACACAAGCTGTTCAAATTGCAGTATCACACCCAAACAAAATATTAAGGCAAACAAAATTTGTTAAACATCCGTTTCTATAAATTACCATGCTTCGTCGAATTTATTATTTTCAAAATCCAGAAAATAATTAAAAAAATTAGTTTCATTTTCAAGCTGGCTGCTTTCATTGAAAGGGGGCGTTAATTTTTGCAAAATTCAAGATTCAAGATAGAAGCAGAGAAAAGTTTTAATATGAAATAAAACAATCAGAAATTTTAACTTTTTCTTAGTGGCCATGAGTGCTGTTGAAGTTTAATTTGATGCTTCTGAGGAAAACTGTAAACAATTTTTTCTTTCAACTGTGCGCAGTATATACTGTACTGACAGGGTTGCTGATGAAACAGCTGGCCTAGATTTATCAAAACAGAAATTTCCCGGTAGCTTACAATTCAACAAACGCTTTTGCTGTGAGAAAGCCAAGGCTAACGCAATCTTTAAATAGGCCTATTATTAAAATAGCTCATTGTTATTTATTTATAATATGCAATTTGAAGTTATTTTATCACAATATGCAAATCACTCCATTCAAAAAAATTAGTGACAATGAGATTTCACAATAGTTCAATGATGTTAGATTTTAAATGATGCAGCGAAAAGAGGTTTTAAAATCGGTTATGAGACGTGAAACAAAATATATCAAACATACTGCAGGAAACTTTAAAAAGCTGCGCATATCAAATACGTTAGCTTCTACAGTATATAAAATAAAATAATCAAACTGATTTTCTTCCAATATCAGCAGCTTGTTAGCCAAACGCTGAAGTTCATCTATGTTTTATTTAGCAAAGATAATGTTTCTAGTGGAATAAATGCTTCAATGCAAGAAGTAGAAGTTTACCCTGAGTTCGGGAGGGAATATTGTAATAAACGTCGTCGTAACTTCTGTTGTTTCGAGATTAGTCCATTATTCAAAATGCCCAGTGAAAAATCTTTCTGTACGATTTTGGACCTTGGTTTCATTTTACAATTGTCCAATTGCACCAAATATTCTTTTGGAACTTTGGATCATGCAGACAACAACTTCTTCAAGTACCATACTTTGGCAAAACATGCAGCTGTGTTTAATTTCAAATGCAGCGCAATAACATGTTGTTGTTACTGAGGGGCTAATAACGCGTTCACACCATTGAGATCATTGCACTGTTTCTAGCAGTGTCGGCTAAAATCTCGGTTTCATAGTTTACCCTCTAGGCTACTTTTGTTGCTGAGTGCCAGGTAAAAACTTTATGCATATTATTTTCAGGTTTTGTTGTGACTGGAATAGGAATTAAACCCAGGTTTACCGAGTGCAAAGCGGACGCTTTAACCACTGCACTACCACACCGGTCGCGCAGTATTATAGTTTCCATAATTGGTTACCCTCTATCAAAGGAATGTTGACTATCAGCATTTCGCCAAAGTCAGAAAATGACGTCACTCGTTGCTTTGCTCTTACATGGAACAAACCACCAGAGACATCATACCAATTGTGGTCGTTTACTAATGGAAAAGTGGTCATGTTTGACTTTAGGTTCGACTCAGAGCTTGACGTAAACCAATGCCCGATGATTTGAAAAGCACAAAATTAAAGTGAGTAGCAACACCTTGTGTAATTTATTTCAAAAATAGAAGTTTAAAAAACCTCAAAAATTGATATTACTTACCAGTTTGTTTGTGTCAAGATTTTTCCACTTTTTCATTTGATGAATTTGTTAATGAAAGGCGTATTTCTTGTATTCCACCTCTTTGCTTTTGCTTTACTCTTATATTCTTTTCTATTCCTAGGGCAACACCTTTGTTGTGTTTCAAATTTTTAACTCATTAGTTCGAGATGCATTCCTCAGAAAAATCAAGCAGAAACT
The DNA here is from genome assembly GCA_963675345.1 of Trididemnum clinides. NCBI lineage: Eukaryota > Metazoa > Chordata > Ascidiacea > Aplousobranchia > Didemnidae > Trididemnum > Trididemnum clinides. The sequence continues at coordinate 39,632,048 of OY776286.1, forward strand.
TAACAATATTGACAACAAAAGAACTCAAAGTTTTTCTCCTCCAAGTTTCTGTATCCTTTATCCAATGAAAATCTTGCTCTATTGTAATCCTGCCACTCCAATTCAAATATTTACCTAACTATTTCTCGCTCACAACAGAATAATTAGTGTACCTCGTATTGTTACCTAATCAGCTGTTAACTCCTCCGTCGCGAATGAGAACCGGTTTCAAGCACGGGTTAAGGCACAAACAAAACAAAGCAAACAAAGGACAAGACAAATATACGGAAATTTAAGAATTACGAAAATGCAGAAATTCTTGAGAAAGTGCCGAAAAAACACCAACTACATTACGGAAATTGCAGAAATACGGAATTTATATAAATATTTAGTTAAATATATCTTTGAAAAAAGCTGTTTTAGCCGTAAGCTTTTCATGACGCTTTCAACAGAGGAGCGGTATCGCGTCAAAAGGGAAGAGCTAGAGTAACTGTGACTTTGCCATTGGTCAGCATCTTTAAGAAAATAAACAATGGCATTAAACTATAACTACCAGCGGTTTTCAGTCCTCGCCACAGCACGCAGTTGTTTCCACTTTTCGAGGCTGCTAATATAAAGACTGAGCACCTGGTGTTATGCAGACAGAAAGAGTTTGTTTACACACTTAACTCTTTCAATAATCGCGGCGTTCCTATTTGGCCTCTTGCTGCGCTTTCTCCAGCATTTCGCTATTGCGAAATGTCTTTATTTGGCGCGCCTTACAATACCAGCGCTATCGTTAGCCAGTCCTGATTGCCTACCGTCCAAATTTATCACATAAAACTGCTTACTCACTCTAGCTCTTTTTCCTTTTGACGCGATACCGCCACTGATGACAGCGTCACGAAAAGCTTATTTTTTCAAAGCTGTATGACAATTACGTACCGCCAACAAGATTTTTGTGTTCTTAGTTTAACTCAATTCAATTATCTAATTTTACCAAACTGGGTGTTAGTACTTCTAGTTTTTGTTGACTTCCGTAATTTTCCGTATTTCTTTACTAAGTAGCTTTTCCGTAAATCAATAATTTCTTTTTTAGAATGCATTTTCATATTTCCGTAATTATAAACTTGATTTCTGTCAGAGATTCCACAATTTAATATGAATTTCCGTAAATCCGTAAATTACCGTATTTTGGTTTTGTACCAAACAACAAATCACAGGACAAACAAACAAAACAAGCAAAAATAGGCTATACGTATAGCAAGATAAATGCTACTTCAATCAATTTCTTTGACAGTTTTCCACAGTGGGTTATTGCTCTGCACGCGCGCATCTGGTTTGGCCATAGGCAAATGTGTTGGAAAGTAAAAAAGGTCTTTATCATATTAATACAGTCAAGAGCAAAAGTTTAAGACCACCCGCCAAAAAGTTTTTTGTAGACCTTCATCTATGCTGTTACTTTATTTTATTGGCCGTGGCTTTATTAGAGTCTTTGACAGCAAAAGTAGTTTCAAAAAGTGTTGCCTGAAAACATAACATGTCATCTCTCAGCCAAGACGTTTTCATTGTTGAAAAGTATTCTCTAAAAACAAAAATAAAATGATCTTCCATTTTTTTTACCTTTAACAGTTGGGAAGGGTTGAGTAAAATGATAACAATCTTCAACTAAAATTAACCTCTTTTGAAGGTGCTCTCAACATAGTATCAGAGAAGAACCTCATCCTACTTAATGGCCCCCGTTTTTTTGGTATTATTTTGATTTATTTGCCACGTTTCAAGGTTATTGTAGTTATCTCTACTGATGTTTAACTAGGAATTTTGAAAACTCATAAAAACAAGAAAAAAATGGCGTGGTCTTAAATTTTGTTCAAGAATGTACGTGCATTGCGACTTTGTGAGTAAGTGATGTGTTTGGCATGCATTTACAGAATGTCACGTGACACGAGTGGCCAGAATCTTGAACTTGATTTCTAACTTCTTCAAGTGCAGCATCAAGACGCTTTTAAAAGACGAAGCATTATTTAAAAAACAACTTACAAATTTTCTGCTGCTGGATATTGAAAATCCTGTCTCACTTGATTCCATGTGGCTAGTTATTGCTCCTTCACTTGTGCCTAAAAAAGTATTTAAATAACGTTTTTAATGTAGTGAACTTGAACAAATCGATCTCTGAAAATACCGCGCTGAAAGTTCAGCTTCTCGCACCTTTTTATTGTGAAATAAAACAAAAGCGAAATTTCGTTTAATGAACATCATTTTTTGCCGTCAAATCTACAGCCACTCTGGGCTTAAAAGTTCAACAACAAAATTAATGAACTCGACAAAGAATTCAACTCTGGCCAAACCGATGTACAGCTACACTTTAAAAACTTATAGCCAGCAACTCCGCCAACCAGCACCTTCCAATGAGTATGTTCTGATGTCATTTTTAAGTTCTTCTGCGATTCCGTCCAAGGCGTCGAAATTGTTCACGTAATAAACCCCCTCATTCGATTTTGTTCCCGTCGCAATAGTCTAAACAAAAATGCAGTTCAGGCATCTTTGAAGTTTGATGGTGAGGGTTTGTTTCACCAGTAACTTGTTTAAAATGGACGAAAATTTGAGACTGAAAGCGATTACGTTTTGCAATGTGAACGTGCATGATGCATGAACTTTTATGCAGGCATTTAATGCTTTGTGTAAAAAGTCAAACGCTATTTTGTAAGCAAATGAATAAACGCAAAATGTGATTAGAAAATCTTCAACTGTACCAGTTTTTCCCTTCATCAGATGTAGACACTAAAGCGCAATAGCTTACTCAAAAAGTTACAGCGACATAAAAATTTATGTTTGTAACTAAATAATCAGCACTATAGGGGTGATAAAGTATCAATCTTATGCGTAAAACTTGCGCTGAAACATTTACTATATCATGCAAATGCAAGATAATAAGCTACTTTAAAACGTACTAGGCCAGTGTTTTCCCAAATTCTTTTGTTTGACGGCAGAGCAAAAGAGCTAAACAAATTTCGTGGCACAACAGCCTCATGAATCTATTCATATTGATCGCGAGCAGCATTACAGGTGACAGCGAGAAAGGTGATGACCTTTTTCTTTTGGAGATCACCACTTTTTCGGGCAACATAACACAATCTCTGACGTTGTTGACCATCATTTCATGGCTTCATGGTAGCATTAAAATCAATTTTGTGTGAAAACTTTTATAAATGTTATGCATTTTCAAAAAACGCGGCACACCTGCAAACTAGTCCCGGCACACTGCAAATTAGCCGCGGCACACTGCGGCTCATCTGCAAATTAGCCGCGGCACACTGCGGCTCATCTGCAAATTAGCCGCGGCACACTGCAAATTAGCCGCGGCACACTGCAGCTCATCTGCAAATTAGCCGCGACACACAGTGTGGGAAACAAGTATTAGGCATTAGTTTGGGCAAAAAAATGCTCTGCGTTGTGTATTAACGGATGTAGTTGTACCATAATAATAAACAAACTTGCAATATTATAACTGCAAATTACTCAAAGACTTGGTGTGCTAAAAAATCCTGATAAAAGACTCAAGTTTGATAGTCTTTTAATTATTTTATGTCATTCGATTACTTGTCTCAACACAACAAATTGTGCTGATCAGTGTTATCGGCCATGTTCAGTGTTGCCAGATTTTTTTCAAGTTTCCAGCCCAAATGGTACCTCTTAAAACTAGCCCAAAATAGCCCAACGCTTGCCTGTTGAAAAATAGCCGAAAGTTTGCAAAGTTAGTCCATACAGGGCCCATGGCAGAACAGTTTAGGCCCCGCATCAGCACAGTGTTTGGTTTCCCATCAATGGCCATAGACAAATCAACCAGTGCTTCAGCATGATTTCCACAATTATGGTAAATTTTCCTTCGGCTACACAACGATCTCCAAAAAAAGTTCATCACTTACCAGGCGGTGTCAAATCAACCTGTATTTGTAAATAATGCGATTTAGTGCCAATTGAGCCTATTTTCGAGCTGTTTTTCTTACAAAAATATGGCAGCGAGGGTAACAACCTCCATATCACACACCGTTGTCTCATACTTTTACTCTTGTTGTCACTCCACAAAATAGCCCGAAAAATTGCAACCCGCGACTGCTAAATTTTTCCCACAACGCCTAATCAAAACTAGTCCAATTCCGCTGGAAAACCGCTGGCAACACTGACCATGTTAGACCGCATGTAGCCTAATAAATTCTAGCTTGATTTAAGTTTAGAATTTAAAATTTTTTTTCTTTACAAGCATCATTGTTGTTTAGAAGCTGGTGAAAACAGTAGCAACGTTGCCAAAATTTTATTTCACCAACCTTCAACTCATTATTGTCAATTCTATTACCAACGCCAATGGCAAAGATCTTGATTCCTTCCGAACGAACATATCGCGCAGTCGCATCTATGAAAGCTGGATGGGTCGCTCTGAAAAAAATAATTATTACATTTTCTTGTGTTGATTGGGGTTATGGTTGGGCAATGAGAAAACTTTAAAATTTCACGTAAAAATATGCTGCTATCAAATGGCATCGCTATTACTACTGCTTTTGGATTGTGCATTTCTTGCATTGTGCATTGAGTTGCAGTCAAACAAAAAAATTTGCCGTGAGATATCTTTCTCAAAGGCACTGATACACAAAAGTCGCCGGCACCTTTCTGTCTCGTAATCTCTCGATTGCAAGACCAGCACCTGAAAACCGATAATCGCTCAAAACTGTTGATAACTTTAAAGATGTCCAAGGCTTAGATTAATGCATAAGTTTTGTTACAAGCCTGGCGTTGTACTAACAAGAACGCCACAATATCTTCCGTCCGTATCAAGACTACAAGTTTCAAAGTGTAATAAAATTGAGATCACTTTCATGTGGAGCAACGAAGCATATTACTAGTCGGGCTGACAGTGTCCCAAAACAAAAATTAAAAACCTCAAACGTGCTTGCAGCTTAATTTGCAAATCTCACCTTCCATCTGTGATCAATACGAGAACCTTGTTTGCAAACTCGAATCGACTCGAAGTTTTAAATTCATCGACCGAAAAATTGAGCGCCTTTGCTGTGAATGTTTTCCCTTCTTTATACTTTATTTTATCAATTCTTCTCTACAATATGCAACATATTTTGAAACTAAAATTTTGTGATGTTTACATCAAAAGTCATTTCTAGAAAGAATGCTAAGAAATACAAGATTGTTTATTCTAGAAAAACAAGCAAACTTTCTTCTTTTAATGAGCTACAGTACTTCTGCTAGGAAATAATTTCTAAAATATGCGCTTTTGGTCACGCTTTTCTTCCGCAGAATTGTCCCTAAACCTTTGTTTACGTAGCATACACTTTGAAGATACGTAATTTCCGGTGCTTTATTGTGTTAAAAACACGGAGACCCTTACACAACCCTTAAATTTTGTTTTATATTTTGTTTACATTGGTTAAATTGTTATACCTGTGCTGTAACTATAACTCTGGTTTTCTTTGGATTTGAATTACATTTGCTATTTGATTGTTGTTTTTGCCATCGCGTCTTAATTGAATGATTTTCACCGTAAAGTAATCGTCTTGTTCATGAAAAAAATGCAGTTTTTTGGTATTGCAAAACTCAACTACGTTTTCTTCAAGGATATGCTACTTCAGTGCTCTTCAACCTTTTTGTCATCGCCAAACCCTGATGTACTTTCGCGTTCGTAATGGAACCCCCAGCAACAAAAATTTAGAAATCATGAATTGCTCGTTAGAAAATCATGTATTTCGGTACTACACTTCAAAAAATAATTCAATACTTAAACCTGGTTTTTTTTATGGGACCATAGGGACCCGCAATTGCAGTTGACAGGATTACCTCACAGTCTGCTATTTGCTTTCCAAGATTCCATCACTAACTATTTATAATGTATACATGGAACACTACTACCATATAAGAAATTAATGTACTGAAATAAGAAATAAATACTCGTAATAAACGAAGAGCCTTCGCGGTCTCCTCAAGGAGCCCTTAAAACTCACGGAACACAACTACATATTTTGCGGAACCCTTGTTGAAGAGCACTGTGCTACTTCAATAAAACGAAGTTGAGTTCTATTATACTTTATCAAAAAGAAGACAGAAAAACAGTAAATACTTCTTTCTTGAATGAAAGCTGGTTTAACAGTGGATCATTTTCTGGATACAAACGATTGGCAATTTTTTCTTTTGTTTCAGATGGTGCAACATTGGTAAAAAGCGATGCTACATCAAAACTAACCAAAATTTGATATTTATTAAATTAAAATTGTTTCACGTGATCCATAGTATGAGATGTTAACTTTAGGAAATATGTGTCTGGTAGATGTAATTTAATTAAACTATTCAAAAATTTAGTCAAGTTCTACTCTGTTGTTCCCACTATAAATAAAATAGGAAAAGAGGTACATTTGGATTTGCATTCAATGTTCAACATATGTCGTCTACTTATTTTTGTGATTACTTTTAAATATACAAGGATTATTGCTATATGGATTGATTCAATATCTGCTTGTAGCTTGGACTAATTCAGACTGTGCGATAAAAGAATTAGGCTGCACTTTTATGTCAGTATTTCAGTTTTATTGCTATACATTCAACAGCTCAGTTTGGTTTCCAGCTGATGCAAACTTTTCACAATGAATCTCTACAACATAGATGATTGCTCAGATAATAAAGTGAACTCAGACTTGCAGATACGACATGATATTATCAAGTAAATATCTCCTTCATCGAATGTTAAAAAAAGTCAAGATCTTGAGTAAATTTTGATGTGTTCAAACTGGCTGCCAAAATCTCACTCGATGGGTTATTTTAAATATTGGTTTCTATCACACGAAAAGTGCCTGTGTAGCCTAAAAATGCCTTATTTATCACTAGAATTTCATATTAGGAGAGTTTTTGACCGCAAAGTAACTTTAAATAGACAAGCAACAAATTTTCATGCTTTCCCGGCAATTTTCACTTGATGAAAACGAGCCTTAACACATCAATCGTTTAATTTTCATTGAGATATCTTAAATTTTTTACAATTGCTTCGAAATAAACAATAGTTTAGTTTTGGCTCTTTTTGTTTTGCTACAAATGGTGGAGGTGATTATTTTTACAAAGTACCAGAAGCAAAATAGTTTAACCACAAGGGCAGTTAGAGGGGAACAAAGAAGTTATGGCTCCTAAATGTTTTGAGTTCTATCAAACAATAATGATATTTACAGTTGAAGAGTTGAGAAAGTGAGGTTGTCAAATAACGGCCACTAAAATAGATCATCTAAAAATTTTTGGATAAAATTGGGTCTCTAAAAATAATGACGTTGAAGATGAAAATTGTGACGCATCAAATTTAAGGCAAAAATGAGGGATCAGGTACTAACAACCCCTGAAAAATAGATCATCGAACAAATTCGAGATAAAAATGGGCAGTTAGAAAATGTCAATTTCAAAACGAAAAAAGTTCAGTGAACAAATTTCCTATTTCCTCTTCCCAAAATTTACTCTGACTACGCCATTGACTCCAGCCTCTGATTGTGAAGAGGGTAACTTGGAATCTGCTTCAGATTCAAGCTATGCTTCAACATACAGTCGAACCTGGCCATTCAACAGCAAACCGCAGCTTTTGTAAAACAATTAAACTCACTCATTTAACTTACATTGAATAATCTTCTGTTACTAATCGATCCCAACGGAATTTCTTTTCGGAAGAGGTCTTTATTTGCTCTGCAACAAAGATGGAATAATCGTCTTGAACCATATACAATGGCATACGCTTGGTAAGTGTTTTTTGATAAGCTACAGAGAAGTGCTCAGCGCAAAGCATTTTTAGAACTCGAGTATAGTCGCTCTTTTCAACCCACTCACTCAAGTCATGATCCTCAACCCAATTCTGATCTAAATCTTCGACTTCGCAATGTATCATAATTTAACAAGGAGCTGCTTTGTGATTGCAAAGTCACGTGTTGAGCATAACTGGCATTGGCGTATGTCAAAAATGTCCTTTCTGTCAACTCTTTTGCTTAATTGCAGATTTAGAGCCTAAGCAAATGTTCTGTAACTAATAATTTTAAAGCCGGTTCAAACACTGGTGGTTTTAAATAAAACTTTGAAAAATAATAACAATAAATAGAGATAAATGTTGTCCTATAGTTCGAAATACCAGACTTACCGATTTTTTTTATGCGTTGAATATTTTATGACACCAATTTGATTGCGACCACTCGCGATTTCAAAGTTATTCGAAACTTTTTTCACCCAATTCTTAACGATTCGAAAATCACGCCTCCCTACCGAACCGGAACTGTCCAGTAAGAATATCAAGTCCAATGTGGCAGGACTTCCACAAACTAAACAAAATGTTTGAAATATTTTTATAAAACTTTGGTTCATTTCTTATTCGTATAATCTCGTATGTGGATACTATTTTCAGATTTTCTCTGGCATTTACTGATAATAAGGTAGTGAGAATTACGTTGTTTAGCAATCAAGCATAATCGCAACTTTACGTTGTTTAGCAATCAAGTATAATCACAACTTGTTTTATTCTTTGCAGCTCATTATTTATTAATGAAGAAAAAAGTAGAGTGAAGCTGAACTTTATCAATTTTCGTAATAAACGCTTTCTTGTATGTGTCGATTAAAATCTTTGACAATAATAAAACTGGTATTTGGGTAAATGACATCAAATAAGTCGCAACAGCACTCTTTGCACTAATATTTTCTGTATTATCTGGTATCTGCTTAAATGTACTTCATCTCTTGTAACTTTTATCCAAAGTTCATTATTTCTTATCCTATGCAGGTATCACTGTTGTCATTATTACCTAGTACCGGTGATCACTATGTCTTTATCCAGTTTTTACTCTTAGTATCCTCACCGTCTAAATCATTTTGTGGAGAAACTTTTGTCCAATTTGATTTCGAGTTAATTTTCTTTAAACAGAATCCAGGAAGGAATTGATTGTTTGAGCAGTTTAAGACCTTACTGGGTTTGCATATCTGCAAGAGAATATGCAAATTAAATAGTAGCAGACCACGCAATAAAAGTGGCTTGTTTGATTGTAAAGGAGGCATTTAGCAGCAGCAGCTGGAAAGAAATAAAGATTGTTTTGTTTATTTTATCTTATGATGTTATTTATGAAAATGAGTTGATAAACACAACAAATGAAACAAACAAGGAAAGAAATTCTTCTACGTAACACTTTATACTGTCGCCAAAACGCAAGTTTACTGTCAGTTTTTCTTCCAAAATGGATTTTCACAGCGTATCAAATGTTTACTTACTAAAATATCCTGATTGATTCCAACAGACAGCACTAATCCTTCGTCTTTATTTTGGGTCGGCGGAATAGGAACAGGAGAACAGGAGGAATTTCTAAGAATTGCATTCGAAACCGGACAAGAGAATATCTTGTCATTTTCCGCCTTCGGTGAGCCAATAAGAAATCTAAAAATGTGGTTAAAAAATTTGACTTCAATAAATATTTACTATTGTGATGTAATTGAATAACTTATCTCCATATTTTTGAAACACTGTTTTCAAATATCCTCGAGCAAAGTTAAGCGCAACAGCATTTTGATTGTTTTTCTTGAACCAAAAATGTAGCTCAAAAGTTTAAACCCTTCTCAAAATATTCACACTAGTCTAAATTATAGGACTACTTCTGCGATATGACGTCCTTAGTGTGGAGAGATAAACTAAGCACTAATAACTTGCAATCTAAACCTCCGAGCCCAACGTTCAGCATTACGTTGCATGCGACGTGCAACCGCTTAGCGCACCTCACAAATCACATGACGCTTTTTTTATCCAATTTTTAACCCTCTTACCTCAGGTAACACACTTTGACGCTTTTATACATGTGACGCGTTTATGAAAAAAATACTCAACCAAAATAATTATTCGGATTTGCCACAATACTTGTTTAATCAAACAATTGAATACGTTATTTCTTTTCAATGTGATTGTCATATATCGATACTGTTATCCCCCCCCCCCCCCCTTCTCTTATATAACACCAACATGATGATTTTGCTTTCCCTTCCCCCTTGAGAGTGTCATATGATATTTGAACGATCCCTTCGCGTAGCCGTTGACTCGAGAACCAAAAATAATTTTGTAGTCTCCTCATCTCTACTTTTCTTTTGCCATCGATAAGTTTAAAGTTTTTACCATTACAACTTTGCTTACCCCGATGCTGTTCCATTATCAATTTTGACGTTTAAATTGTATCCAAAGAAACTTGATACATTTGTTAATCCCCTCAAACTGTACACAAAGAGATCTCTATCGTGACCTATGTTGAACGACCAACTCATGTTTACGAGAGCAAATAAAGTAAATACACCAAACATTGTCAAACCTGAACAACGTCAACTGGCAAACATAAAATAATGATTGGTTAGATTGCTGCGTAACAGTCAAAAATCTACAAAAGTTTATTCATTCTGATAAGCCAGGGTTGTCAAACTGGTTTCGTGGGCTACATGTAGCCGGCGACGTAATATTTTGTGGCCCGTTTAAGGATTTTGTGGCGCAGTGGGAATGCCAAGCCTCCGAATTTGGTCTTCGAAAAATTGTTCTCCAAAAGAAAAAATCCTTTAAGTTGAAATTACGTAAAACTAACGACCATCGCCTTGACAAGAACATTTATATTAAAAAAAAAATTCAAGTCGCTATTGAGTGAAAACTGAGAAATAATTCCTATTGAAAGCATTAGTCTCCAAAAAGAAATTTATACGGCAATGTTTCTCAAACTGTGTGGCGCGGAAGATTTGCAGGTGTGCTTAAGTCTTTTAAAGTGCTTTGTACTGATGCAAATTTTCTGCCAAAATTGGGAAAATACTGCCTTGAAATAACGGCCGACAACTGCTATAAGTCGCGGTTGGTATTACAGATTACTGCAAGAGAGATAATGACTTTTTTTTTGAAAATCAGAACAATTATAGGCTACATCAAACAATTTCCGGAGATCCGGAGAAGTGGTGATTTCCAAATAGTGCCACTCGCCATCAATGGGAATAGATTTGTGTGGCTGGTGGGCAGCGAAATTTGATCAACTGGTTTCCTGTGCCAGCAGACAAATAAGTTTGGGAACCATTGATACACAGTCTTGCCTGCTTAAATTTTTTTTTTAACAGAGTCTGGCCCGTATAAAATTCAGGTATGTAAATGTGGCCCACAGCACTGAATAAATTTGACACCCCTATAACAAGCGATGACCTGCTTTGGGCTCATCATCCGTTTGCGAGTCATTAGTCACACTGAGGCACAACGATGGATAGACTGCTCGGATCAACTATCTTTCCGACTTGCAAAACTGAAGAAATTTTATATAGTGCCTTTCTCAAGGCCGCGACGAGCAAAATTGTTGACTTTTTCCCACTATCTGTTTTGTGGTGAACACCAAGCTGTATATTTTTTAGCCTTTGGTGAGACTCGACAGAGGAATTGAACCTAGGTCTACCGATTACTAACCAGATGGTTTTGTGACCCAGTCTGGAAAGATATTGATGACACTCTTTTAACTTCTTGTTTAAGAGCATCAGGAAATTTTTCAATGAACTTCATATTTTTTAGCCGCTGTTGTTTTCAACCTCTTGATATTTTATTTTGCTCAAATTAAGCTGACTTATGTGAATTAAGTTCTTTCTCGTCCATTTTTTCTATTATTGTAAAAGAGTTATGACTGTGGTTGAACCAACCGACGTGGGAATTTGATGATTAGATTGAAAAAATCAAAGTCAAAATAAAAATAAAACACACTCTCAACAATTGACGTCATTTCTTAAATGGCGGAAATTAGTAATTTTGTCGTAATAAAGTGCAACGTGACGTCATAGAACTTTTAGCCTATGATTTTGAATTATTCGCACTAATTCAAGATGACGTGAAATTGTTATAATGCTTATATTTTTTGCATTTATCTCAAAAATTGCTTTAAATTTACCCGTGAGTATTTTTTTATATTTTGCCAAAAACTTGCTGAGCACGTTTTTTCTCTTAAATTGAGGAAGTTCTGATTAACTCTGATGAAAGTGCAAAAAACAAATTTAATTTTACCACTTCTATCGATTTATGATGTCATCTTTAAATGCTTCTAACAATCTCGTTCTCCAATTACAAAATAACCTCACTAAATAAAACAACAATCAATTTTTTGTTTTCAAATATTCAGGGTGGTCATAAATTAAGAATCGCCATAGCTGCAAAAATTCAAAAAATTTTTGTTTTTTTGAGTTGTTTTCATTCGGTTTGTTTGGTGGTGACAGGAAACACTTCCAAGATTTGGCAGATTTATTAGCACACCTATACGTGTGCGCCACCATTCGCACAAAGGATATCTAGCCGTAGTTCAATTTCTTACCTTGTTCCTGCTAACGTGTGTACAGTAATTGCAATAGTCGCTTCAGTTATTCTGTGCTGAAAATCAGTAATGCCTCGAACTTTGGTTTGACCCACTACATCTTTTACGTAATCCTACAAGAAAAAATCCAACGGTGCAATTTCGGGAAAGGAGGCGGCCAAGAAATGTGATCAAAACGTTTTCTTTTTTGCTGGCGCGCTTAAAACTGGTTCCATGATGTCCTAATGTATGTCGTACGATCAACACAAACGTTCGCTACCGCAGATCATAATACGAACATGTTTACAAAAATTGCAACGTTTTTGAAAAATCAGTTTATTGAAAAACTGATTGATTTGCGTTCTTATTTCTCAACTGATCTCCGAACTTTCTTCAACAAATTAAATGTTATTTCAAGGCAATTCGGATAGTGTATGATATGCCCGGTTAATATTTGTTTTATACTGAAAAATTTAAACTTTTAGACCTGTGATGTAACTTTTTATCTCTCCCAAAAAGTGATATGCTCAGTAAAAACAGGTAACTTTAATACAAAAACGTTGTAATTAAGTGCTAACAACTATTGTCCTTTAAAAGCTTAGGAAATTTACTTTCCAGCAGTATGTGATTGCAATCATTTAAAGCTAAGGAATGTTTCATTTTTAGTTGAACAATTATCTTACTGGACCTAACAAACATGTAATTGTTAAACAAAGTTAGTGCTTTGATACATTTTGACTACTTTTCCTCTCAAGCAGGGTTCTTTTGCATTATCTGTCGACATTTTCAAAAACATCCATCAAAAACTGAAGTCTCTAAATGTTTTATGAAATGTAGTCTACCGGTTAAAAACACACAAAAATTTGGTTACTGCATTTCACAATATTGCAATTTCTAGAAAAAATCCTCCGGTAGATTTTATGTATTCTTTCTCGATTGCATGGATCTTGAGCATTATCCATCAAAATATTTAAAACGATACAACGACAAATGAAGTCTCTACAAATTTTAATTCGTGGCCAACTCCAAGCAAAACACTTGGTGATCAACCAAAAGAAAGACAATCGGGTAAAGATGGTATTTTCTTATCTTTTCCAACAAAATATAAGTTTCGAGCTACATATGATCTAAATGTTGAAGCAATTTCCTTTGCAACTGTGAGTGCTTCGTTTTGGGTTAGTTTGCTCTTTGCATGGCGGCGTTTATGCCAGGACCAAGGAACATGCACGCAGTCAGAGACGTTAGTTCATATTAATTTGCCTACAATACAGAAAAAGTAGTAAGTAGCGATCCAAATATGTAATGGCTTAAAACGCACTTTTAGGTCATAATGTTAAATGATATCTCAATTCTTGCCACTACATTGTAAAAACAGCAGTAGGCAGCAAAATTATCCATTATCAATTTGATAGCAAACATAAATGGTCAAGCCCATTACTGATATTTGTAATTGCAAGGATATCGGTACAAAACACTAATCTTCATTTAATAGTAGGGTGGTCTGAATTATGACCAAAAGTAATAAAATCTCGAATTTAAGAAAAGATCAAAATTAAACAATAAACAGTATCAATTTGTAACACTAGATTAAAGTGAATGTTTTTGTTTGAAAAGAGCTTAATAGGCGTCTATTGGAATAGACTGTATGACTTAAGGAAAAGGCATGGCCCCTTTTCATGCTATGGCCGAATTAAAGCAAACAGCGCAGGCAAAAATCTTAATGTCACAAATACAGGGTGTCCCAAAATAATGTATACACTCTTTGAATCGTTATAACTCAATCAAGTTATTGATTTTTGTTTTTAAATAAATTGATGCAAAAGAAAGAATAAACATTTAAAGAATTTGTGAGAAAAAATATACAAAAACATATCAAATTAAATTTTAATAACACAAAAGACACTTGGGGCAATTTTAGAATGTTCACAAATTGACGAGTTCACATATGTACTCAAACTGGTGGCAGTTTTGTTCAATACGCTTTTTATATCTTGAAGAAATGGACCTAGAAAAGTCCAGCAACATTTTCTCTGGTATTTTAGCACTTTCTTTTTCAATTGCTACTCTCATTTTAGCAATTGTTTTAGGTTTCCTACTGCAAACTTCGTTTTTTAGAAACCGTTGGAAGAAAAGAAACAGTTAGGATGTTCACCTAGTTTACCAGATTTGACACTGGTAAATTTCTTTGTGTGACGGTTTCAAAAAACGAAGTTTGCAGTAGGAAACCTAAAACAATTGCTAAAATGAGAGTAGCAATTGAAAAAGAAAGTGCTAAAATACCAGAGAAAATGTTGCTGGACTTTTCTAGGTCCATTTCTTCAAGATATAAAAAGCGTATTGAACAAAACTGCCACCAGTTTGAGTACATATGTGAACTCGTCAATTTGTGAACATTCTAAAATTGCCCCAAGTGTCTTTTGTGTTATTAAAATTTAATTTGATATGTTTTTGTATATTTTTTCTCACAAATTCTTTAAATGTTTATTCTTTCTTTTGCATCAATTTATTTAAAAACAAAAATCAATAACTTGATTGAGTTGTAACGATTCAAAGAGTGTATACATTATTTTGGGACACCCTGTATAAATATGGAAGCGCTATCATCGGTTATGACTGTGTTTCAATCCCTTCTTCCCTCAGAAGTATTAACGATAATTTGTGAGCATTACTAGCAGGGTTGCCATCTGCCTAGGCCAAAAATTAAGCACGCTGTCCAGCAACAATGTTTTCGCCGCAAATTTAAAGTTCTCCTGAAAAAAAGGTCATCACCGGTTTCGCTGCCGCCACTTGTGTTGGTTGCACACAGTTCACTATCGTACTAGGTTGGCTTCAACCTATAAATTCCGAAGCAAAGCGATTTTTGACACAAAATAAGCACTCGACTCAGAAATAAGCACCGTTCTTAAAAATAAGCGCATTTATATTTTCTAAGACAGAGTCCTTGAAAATAAGCACAAATCTTAGAAATAAGCAAGAAATGGTAACCCTGATTATCAGTCATGATTAAGAGAATGTGATGATCACGATTTCGTGTGCAGAAACGCATAAAATTCATTAACTTTTTGCTACTGCTTACACAAGAGCCCAATGGGTGAAGCCAGCGCAGCCGGTTGAAACGAAATACTAAATCCCGGCATTACTGATGGAGGACCCCTGCCGGGCGATGCCGGCAAAGCCAGGTAGTACATCATGATTTCAAACCTGATCATTTAAAAAAGCATGAGTTAGGAAGAAAAGCTTTAATTATTTCCTTGACAATAAATGAAAAGAAAGGAAAATATCTCAAAAAACAAGCTTTGCTGAATTTTTGAAATTGCTGCGTTAATTTATGGACCAATTAAAATTTTAAGGGATTCTTTTCGCTATAGCGATGCTTCAAGCGTTGTGATAACAACAGTTCTAAGCATGACATGATTTTTTGCTCGGTCTTCTTCAAGCTCACTTTTTGGATTTTCATTTGTTTATGCGTATGAGCTCATGCTCTGTTTGCACGTCTTTTGTCAGACTGGGCCACCACGACGGGTACACTGCTTGGCCCCACCACCTGTTTGTCACATAAAGATGGAAGCATTTCGTTGAGCGCCTTGCCCAAAGACACAACAAGCAAGCTCGCTGGCTTGTTCTCCTCACTGTCCCTTTTGTCCTAAATGCCAAGCAGGGAATCTGTGAATACCATTTTTTAAAGTTTTTTGGTATGATTCGACTTGGGAAAATAAAACCCGGGTCTACCGAGTGCAAAGCGGATGCTCTAACCACTACCATCGCACCGGTACTATAATGATACAAAATAATATTCCAACCAACTTTTCCGCAGGTATAGGTAAAAATTGTAGCCGTGGTGCACGCCAAGCTTCCTGCAAACGACCGGTTTTTCTGCTTCACTCTTTTGTGCTACAAATTGATTTTTCTCTTTGTCAAGCAAGTCTGGAAGCTTTATATATATATGCATGTTGACGTCATACAACAACGTGACGTGGCGTGTCGGCGTGAGTGTGTCCAAATACAATTTTTTTGTATTTCTGCTGTCCTAATCACGTTTGTGGACGGCGCTATTGAGGTGTTTTCACATGCAAGTTATTCTATAAGAAAGCGGCTATTAAATTTTCAAAATTGTGTATTCTGCCTTCTGAGGTTAAGCTTTAAGGAGTCGTCACCGGAAGTTGGAACTTGATCAAGATTCGCTTTGCTACACGTACACCGAAAATGAAGTAGCCGTCTGGAGTTGATTTTTGTAAAATGCAAGATATGTTCAAACAACAGTTTAGGGGAAAATGGCGGCTTAATGCTTTTTATTCTTTAAAATTTGAAAGTAATTTGTATGTTTTCACATGGGAACGTTGCCGAGATACGTAGTCATTTTCAAGCACATTGCTTAACGCTTTTGATAGGACGTCATTTCTAGAAGTTATCTCTACGCGAAGGTGGAAAGTTTAGCAACAAAAGTTTATCATTCATCATTACCGCAAAAGTCGAAAAAAATCGCTTTACACACTCCAACGATACGCAAATTAAAAAGACGTAGAAAAACGTATTTGAATTAGTTTTGCATCTAACCGATAAGGATTCTTGTTTGGACGTATATCTACGCTTTTTGCACCCTAAGATCTTGCGAACAAGTATCCGGATTTGTCACTACTTACTCCATTTCGTTTATGGAAATGCTTTTCACGGATGAGCTTTTTGTAGAAATAATGTTTTAGACCAATTTGTATGCCAGAAGAGACTAACACGATCAGTTGTTTTCAGTAATAGAGCTTGAACTTTACCAGCCCGTCGGAATCATTCTTTACCAACGAATCTAATCAGCCGGATTTAAGTATTCCTATTATTTTAGAAACAATAAGCAGCGAACAATTTTTGCGAAACAAACGCTTGTTTCATTTATTAGATAATGGTACCGCAAAACGTAGCAGCAATAAAATGGTGAAAGTGACTTCTTTATAATTCACTTAATAATACCTCAACGAAATTCGGTATTTTTCACGAATATATAAGAGTAGGCGAGTCAATGATCCCTTACTTTCACCGGTACAGATGCAAAATGTTTATACGGGAAAAACCAATCAGGTTTGGGTACAAGATCTGGTCACTCTGTGGCACAGATGACAATCCATATCACTTAAACATATACACTGGTAGAGACGGCGATGCTTCAACTGAACCGCTTGGATCACGACTAATGAAAAAAATGGTAAACATAATAACCACTCAATCTGAAACTGTCAGGCACACCGTGCTTTTAGACTATTTTTTTACAAGCTACAGTATGATTTATTGAAAGACCTTGAAAGTATAATATGAAAGCAGTTGGAACTGTTAGGAAAAACAGAACTTTGGGGGCAACAAAAAGTATGATTGGCTTAAAAGGATACGAAAATCTTGATGGACGAGAATTTGATTTTCGCAACAACAAAAAGATTTACTTCTACAAATAGATGGACAACTCCATCGTCACAGTTGGAAGCAACTTCGCCACCTATTTGCTGCTGCAAAAAGTGAAGCGCGGGGTGAAAAAGAAGAGAGATAGCATTGTCAAACAACCAAATCTAATAAAGCTTTGCAATACCGGCAAGAGTGGAGTTGATGTGAAGGACCGTCTGTTAGGTTCTTGTCGCTCCTCAGTCCGAGGAAAGAAGGGGTACTGGCCATTGGTCCATCAATGGAATTAATATTTTGGTTGTTGTGGCACGGTGGGTGCACTGCAAAGTGAATGTAAACCCTCTTAAGTCACTTGGAATTTCGTTGTGAAGTTACTTCGTGTCTACTAAAGTCATCAACTCAGCCCCGCAGACAAATTAGAGGTAGTGCTCCACCTAACTTGCCAGCAGATCTCCGATACGTTGGTGTAGAACTGTTGATCATTACAACAAGCAGTACCACAAGGACGAAGCAAATTTTGTCAGAACAACACCCGTTACACATGCTCGAAATGCGACGTTTGTTTACATTGTGAAAAGGTTTTTTTGCTTTGAACCATACCATAGACAGATCTAAATATGTAGTTCTTTGTCGAGTATGACGTCATAAAAAATAAACAAAAAATCAAGTTTAAAATTAATCAATTTTATGTTTTCTGTCAAGCATTAGTCAACTTTATGGTATTTTATATTCGCGAAAAGTAAAGAGGTATCACACCGTATAATGCCGCAACAAGCATGTTGTATGACACACCAGAAACTTTTTGTACCACATCTTGACGACGTTCCCACATGGGAACACATCTATATGTCGAAAATCGTAAAAGATAGAGCTATAAAGTTTTCAGGATTTCTAAATTGAACAAAAGTATCGCAAAAACTTTAAATTCAGCAAAAATTTTTATTGGTATCAAGGAGTGCCATGATAAAGGTTAATTGAAACGACCTAAAAGCTAAGCAAGGAAGTTTGTAGAAATTGATTATTATTACTAATTTTGTCTCAGTCATTGAAAATTTTCATTCATTCATTCGTATGACAGTCCCACTAGAACAGTGGTTCCCAACCGGGGAGGAATTCCTCCCCAGGGAGGAATTTTACCTTCTTAGGGGAGGAATTTCCACATTTTGGACTTTCAAAGATTTTAATTTATTTGCACTTTGGTCAATATTCGTGTTTCAGAATTATTGCATGCATTTTATTAAATTAGTTCAATTGTTTTCAACCAGGGAGGTATTCTTTCCCGGAAGGATTTCTACCCATTTAGGGAAAAAAATTCCACATTTTCAAGTTTATATGATTTCAATTTGGTTGCATTTAGTGCATCATTTGAGTTTTAGGATGATTCCATAAATTTCCTTAACCTAGTTGGTTTGCAATGCGATGCCATGAATGTATTCTCACACAGTGTTCTCACAGGAGTGTTGAAAAACGTATTTTGAAAATGTATTGTATTAAAAAACAAGTATTTAAATCTAAAAAAATGTATTCTCACAGGAGTGTTGAAATATTTCGAAGACAGTGGACAAACTTTGCTGAAAAAACATTTTTTATTTTTTCACTGGCATTTTTACTTCATCTCGACACCACTTTTAGAAACTTTACAAGAGGCTACTTTACAAGTATATATACTTACAATAGATCGTTATCCCAAATGAAGGGGAAAATGAACCTTCCATGCAAGGTAACCTCCAGAAGAAAGTTCCTTATCCCATTACAAACAAAACCAATCCCACTAAATTTTATTTCAATGGGATTCAGAATTTTCTGTAATTCACAAATTTAAAAGAAATCACTTCAAAAGTTTTTCATTTTTACAAGAGCACTTCTTCCCCTTCGTTTCGCAATCCTTGCATGTACATCATGATCACTCAAAAATCAAAGGTCTTATACTACTTGTTTTGTTTTGGTCAGTTGCTTATCAAGAAGCATACAATTTTATCGTTTCTCTATTGAGGCGTCACATGATGTTTACTCACTGTTTTGTAGACTGTACAGTGCTATATTTTTAGTTGAGACTTATGTTAGCAATTTAGGGAAGATAAAAAGATGCAGAATCTCCTCGAACGCAGAATCACACTCGCAGGTGATTGAAGTTGTGGAAAAGCCCCACTATTTCAAAGCTACTGTTGGCGCAGCCAGCTCTGCAGAGGAAGCAATTCAAGCGTTTCTATTTGGCCCAGATTGCATTTTGGGGTGGTGGAAAAATTTAAGATGGAGGGATTCTCATGTCATGGTTACGAGAATCTTGCTCAAGTGTCTCTCTCCAAATCATGTCATTCTTCGGGGGTAATATATACAAGACGGTGGTGTGATTGAGAAAACTCTTCCTCGATTTAAATGGTGTCTCGCTGCATGACGTCCATACAGTCCTTACGATTTGTCATCGCTGGCTTGCCTTTGACATTCCACTGGGCTGACAACTTTCTTTTCGATCTCGATTAGGGTGATGCTGGCTAACATTTGATTTTTGGTATTGGTAGAGTTGAGGTTATTTGCTATGAGACGCAAATGTTGTTGAGGGCTGATTAGAGTTTTGCGGCGTGGCAGGATGTTTACCATACTGGTCAGATATATTCCGCTGCTGAGTACCTCAAGGTGGGTGCATAGGCGTTGCTAGCGGTTGGCTACAGAAGCCATGAACCCCTCAAAGTTTTTGACATTTTTTCATAAAATGTAGGCACTTTTGGCTAAAAATAGATAAAGAAATTGGTTAAAAAAGTTGATTTCCAAAACAACAGTATTTCATCTTCATAATGGCCAAAGATAGAAAAATAAACGCTTTCAAAAAGTTGGTCTCCGACAAGAAAATTACCCAACAAACTTCTATTTCTAGTCTACCCAAAATAGGCTCAGCTACTCGGCGAGAGCTGTCGGTTTGAATAGATATGGCTAGGCATCCAACTTCATCGAGGTAAGTTTTCTCCACAGGTGATTTTTTGCACCAACCTTGGCTATGGCGTTGACAACTGTCGTTTCAAATAAAAGGCTGCGATCCAGTGTTACACTAAGGTATGCTGGATTGGAAAAGTATAAAAAAGCATAACGCGAAGGCAAAAAGCCCCGCATATTTTATTTTATTTTGAAAAGGGAGGAATTAAAGGTTTCAAAAACGTGAAAGGAGGAATGTACTAAAAAAGGTTGGGAACCCCTGCACTAGAAGTTGCTGTTATCAGATATCGCATGAGCATAGGGTTCTTAACAACTTTTGGTTTGCATGGAGATCCTATTGATTTGCAGTCATTGATAGTGTGGTATGCAGTTTGGAGTTTTCCACATTGGCATAGAATCTATGCCATAGATTGTCATCACCAAATCCCCATTTCGCCATTGAGTCACCAAATTTTCTTATTTCAGTTCGTAGTCTGTTTAATAAAACCCAGGTTTTCCAAAGGAGGCCATGTCCTGGGGTTTGTTTGACCAGTCGTGAATTTTCTTCGACTTTGGCAATATTTGATGAGGGGTAGGTGATGGCTACGTCGTCTGCATGCATGAAGCAGTTGCCAGATATTTTCGGGGAATATGCAGCGTAAATGTGATATAGAGTAGGGGTCAACACGGATCTTGGGCTACTCCATTTTTCAGTCTGAAGGACCGGCTTTTTTATCTATCACTTGTGAATAAAGTGAAGGGCCTAGTGTCAAATAATTTCAATATGAAATTGATTAGATGATTGGAGGCAGGCATCCGTTGCAGTTTTGCACGCAAACCCTGATGTCAGACTGTATCATAGTCAACAGTGAGGTCAATGAACACTGATCCTGTTATCTCTTTTTTGTCAAATGCATTCTCAATTGTAATGTAAAAGTCTAGCAATGCACTTAGCAAACTGCACACAGTGGCACTATTTCGACCTATGAGGTCTCTTCAGTGCAGTTGGTCATCAATAAGAAGCTAGAGGTTTTAAATAATGTATAGCTTAGACCAGGGGTGGGCAAACTACGGCCCGCGGGCCGCATGCGGTCCTCGAGAGCATTCTGTGTGGCCCGCGAACACTTTTTGAAACTTTGCCATTTGGAAATAAATACGACAAGGGGATTGACAAGGCGCAAAAGCGACGGTGTCCTTAAAAAAATGGTAATCGCCTGTACCTTAGACCGAAAATGCGTCACAGCCTACAATTGCCTTCAATCAGGCAGTTACCGTCTACGAAATGGTGAAGACCTTTCTTTTTTTTTTTAGAGACGCCACCGATTTTGCGCGCTGAGATACCACACTGCCAGAAGATTTCGCAAAATTGTGATCTAATGCAATTTCTTCTATAGCATGCAGCTGTACGAGACAACAAGCCCTGGCCCTCGACCACCCTCAAAATGGTCAATGCGGCCCTCCGGCTAAAAAGTTTGCCCACCCCTGGCTTAGACCGTCACACTTGTGGGATCTATACTAGGTCCACTCTAGTGAATGGTCTGTCAGTACTCTGCGAAGCCATATCACTAGTGAATGAGTGGGGGTTGTCGCAGGTGCACTAAGTCTAACAACCGCTAGAACAATAGTGCTATCACAGACCAGTGGTCACAAGCTCTTGTAGTAATGCAAGAGGCTGTTTGAGCAGACTGATAACATTAGCGTGATGCCATTGCTTTGGTATCCGCATGTAGCGAAAAACACATAATTAAAAATTCAGTTTGCCAATGTACCAATTCATTTCCGCAATACTTAATAAATTTATTATTAATGTCTTCCGGGCCTGGTGCTTTGCTTAGCTTCAGTGATTGAATTGAAGATGACATCACAAGAGCTATGATGCCTTTTTCCAAATGCTGGTAATGAGTGGGTGTTTCTGTTTTTTAGTTCCTCTGATTCTTTTTTAATCGCTTTCGTAAATTTTCTGTTTAAGTATGGGTATCTTCCATTTTCTTGAAGCTGTTTTGCCAGTTGGTTAGGTAGTACAGGGCATTTCTTGGGCGTGGTTTTCTTTTCTGTGATTTTGTTCAACACTCCCCAAGCCTTTCGTGATGAATGCGTAAAGCTTTTTCTTATAAAAGTGTCTATCCATCGTTGATGCCGGTTTGTTGTCAAGATAATCAAACAGGGCAGTTGCATTTTTCTGTTGTTCGCTGGTTCCTGTTGATTGTAGATAGGTTTTGTACCGTTTCTCGCACTCAATCTTCCAACTGGGTATGTATGATCTTTTGTAGCCACGTGGAATGGAGTCCTTGGGAGCAGCCCTTAGTAGTGTTGAGAACTCAAGAGTTGGCTGGCTTCAGGTTATCCTCGGTTGGAGTTGATAGTTTGTCTGCACATTTATCGGTAAACAGCCCCAACGTCTCCCAATCCGCCTCATGGAAACTCCATCGATATATGGGTCGACTTTTTGGCAAATGGTAGAACAGGAAAGGGGATATGAGAGAGGGAAAGTGCTAAAATCTTGGAAAGGGGTAAGTACCTATTTCATGGGAATCACACCATCTGTATTTGAGCAAAAAGTAAGATCAGGGTTTGCTCTTTTTTTCCATCTCCCAAAGAAAAATGTTGGTGATTGTTTGGGGCCGTATAGATTATGTAAGTTGTTGAGTAAATTACCAGTTAGCTGTGCGCACACGATTTTTATCTGAGTTTGAGTAACCCCAGATTTCATGTCGGCAGTTGAAGTTACCAGAGATAATGCACGTAGATTTTGTGTCTGGGAGTTGTAAGGTGTCTAACTCAGCAGCTGGGGGCTGGTAAATGTTGATGATTTGAGTATTATTAATTTCAATGCTAGTCCATTGTGTTGGGCTATTTTCCGCTGAGCATCCAGTATTTGTAAACCAAATCGAGTTCAGAACGGTGTGCATGTAGTTAGTATGTGGCTAGCTCGGACAAAACCGCTGAGTTTTGGGTTTTGAAGATTATTCTGGTTGGTTTTTTGGACGTGTACAGCCATTACATTTTTGTTAGTAGCAATTTTCTGGAGGACTTCCTTTTTAGATGTCCAGCCTTCGATATTGATTAGGAGAATACTGAAAGAGAGTTTGTTTGAGGTCGATTCATGGTGAGAATTAGATGATTCTCGTCCTAAAAAGAACGGTTTCGCTTGATTTGATGTTGGGCATCGTTGTCTTCCACAGCTCCCCGACGCAATATCAGTTGTTTGTTGATACATGAGGGGTAATGAGAAAAGATGAGATTATCGAGTTGCTGCGAATTTCGCTAGTTTATTAGCTGCTCAGGGTGGACGACGAGAACCTAAAGCAGCTTTTACCCCGAAAAGTGACAGTGCAACATCGAAAAGTAATGGCACAACATCGCAGACGTGAACGTCGATTATGCTGTCATAGATCTCCGAATCAATGATGACGACATCTTCTTACATGACATTACATTTTTGCGTAATTGCAGTTGCCATTAATTTTGTATGGATAAATCAAATCAAAATGAGAAGCGTGTGATTGATACTACATATTGCTAAATATATTGTCTTCATGTTTTATTTTAAATTTTCGAAAGAAAGCTTTGCTTCAGTTGTTAGAGTTTTCAACATTTTTTTTCCAAAGCCTTTATTTTTATAACTCGCAAAAAGTAAATGAATTGTATAGTGTAACACGCAACTCGTGTCGTGAACTGGCCAGACCACCGCCTACCGGTTCAGGATCCTATTTGAACTAACCGGGTACTCGGAACTTCTAGCTTTTGACTGTCCTCCACTGGCATACAACAACCAGATCACACAACTTCAATGAAGGCAGAAAATAGCTATTAATAGCCAACAGCAACGAAATGTACACACTATACAAACATATACTACCGGCGTTACGAGTTAGCAGGTAGTGCTCTGCAAAACAAAGTAAAAACATTGCCCCGCCTACCATACCTACATCACTTTTCCCAAAGACTGCCAGCTAAGCACAGGCTATATAAAAAACAATCATCAGAAAATCAATAAACTCTTCTAGCTATAAAGTCACAAAAGCAATCCCAGTCCTATGATCTTAATATGGTCACACAATAACCTCAAAACTACAGCACTGTCTTATCACACTAACACTTAACTAATTTCAATAACGGTCTACAAAGATAACTGGGAATTACTATACGGCACTGTAATAAAAGCGATTGTGAAGTCACATTCCAATAGCTAGTCGACTCGTAACAAAGGAAAAATGTCGTAACTGATCAGCACAAAAAAGAGAAAAAGGCAACGAAAGCACGGCTGTTATTTACAGTCCCCTCTAAAATCATTCACATACACTATAGAAGGATTTTACATATAGTCAAGCGTGCCTTTTGTGTCTTTTACACGTAATAATAGGAGTTCTGTCACTAAGTCAAATATGTGGAAAAATAACAGAATCAAAACACACAAAAAAAGTGGTCCTATGTACAATCTTCTTCTTGGTGCACGTGAATCATCATCAGGTTGAGCACCTCAAGTCAACATCATTGTCCTCGCTACCGGCTTTGCGGTCTCGCTGGATTTAGGCATTGGTCATTGTCATTAACAGTTGTACAGGTCACAGTCTCCTCCTCGGGTAAAAAATTGTCAGATGGTTCGAGCAGAACCAATTTTCGAATATCTCGCTGTCGAATTAATCCGTCACTGGTCTTCACCGTCGCAGATCTGACGAGTCCGTCTGGAGAAGGTTTGGTATCGATAACTACAGCATATGGATATTTTCCCCGAACAGGGGTGCTATCATCAATCAAAAGAACTGCATCTCCGTTTTTGATGTTTCTTCGAAGCTCAGTCCATTTTTGTCTACTTTGCAGTGAAGGAAGATACGTATTTAACCAACGATTCCACCATTCAGATGCAAGCTTTTGCGTATACTTATGACCTCGTCGGAATTCGTCTCTCCAGGAAGCATTAGGTGCAGCTAACCCTTGATTTTCTGGTTCCATGAACCCAGTCATTAAGTCTAGTGGTCGGAGAGGACGCACATCATCTTGATCACCAAGATACCGCCCTAACGGTTTGCAGTTCATCACAAATTCCGCTTCTCTGAATAGGGTAAGCAACTCAAAGTCTGTAGGCAAACGTTTGGAATACCCAGGACCAAGAATTCCTAATGTTACTTCCTTGAATGTTCGAATCTGTCGCTCAACAAAGCCTTGATGATGGGAACTTGCAGGCGTAGAAAATTCCCAAACAATGTTGTGATTTTTTAACCACCTTTCGATTTCTTTTGAATTTTTGTCATCCTGTAACGCTTGCTTGTTGTTCTTTTGTAACAAATGGTTTGCTCCAACAAATGTAGTAGAACAATCACTTCGTAAATGTCTAGTCTTGTTGCCAGTCAAACACAGGAAACGCCTAAGTGCATTGAGAAACGCTGTTGTTTCCAAGGATTCTACAATTTCAATGCGGATGGCTGACGTAGCATGACACACAAAAATGCAAAGCCATCGTTTTTCTGTGCTTCTACCTCTTTTCACTTCATATGGACCAGCGTAATCGATTGAAATTGATGTAAAAACAGGTCTTTTTGCCATAGTTCTGAACTCCGGAAGTGGTGACATCAGTTGCTCTGCACGGGCCTTTTGAAGTAATTTGCAAGTAAAGCAGTCGTGCAGATAACTATTCACGGTTTGAATTCCTCCAATAACTTTCAATCCGAAATCATTATTAAGTGATGAAAGTACAAATGCTGCCGAACGATGAGCCAATTTTTGATGTCTCTCAAGAATAAAAAGCTCAGTTATTTTGTGTTGTTTCGGCAGAAATGCCGGGCACTTTTGTTCATCAGTAAGATCAGTCATATAGTCGAATCTTCCTCCCACACGAAGGATTCTGTCAGAGTCTAAGAACGGTACAAACTTCTTCAGTGCATGCATCCAACCTTTTCGCTTGGCGCTAGGTAATTGTTTGACACTATCTTGAAATGTGCAACCACGTTCCATGAGGTGAATTACATCACCGAAGCAAGCAGTCTGCGCAACTCGAACAAGCGCCAGTCGTGCATAACGAGGGTCAACAGAATTGGTATCTCCACATTGTTTTTTGTTTTGTTTGAATGTTTGTGTCTTCCATTTTCGGACACACTTGATGAGGCTTGATATAATAGTTATAGCCTTAGCAAGTTCATTGGTACGGCCCAAAACATTCTGCATAAACGCGATATCACTACTATCGGATTTAACGGGGTGTGCAGCCGCTTGCACAATTGCGTCTTTCTTAGATGAATGTTTTGTTTCAGGATCATCAATATATTCTCCCCAATCTTGGTTTGGTTGACAAAGAAATGCTGGTCCCCTCGTCCAAAGGTGCCAACGTTTTACTTGTTCTGCTCGACAGCCCCGCGTAGCAACATCTGCTGGATTCAGATCCGTTGCGACATAACGTGGAGCTTTTCCTTGTGTATTTCGCAAAATCAAATCCACTCTGTTTCTTTCAAACACACGCAGCTCCAAAGACTTTTGGCTACACCATTGGATAACCGTTTTTGAGTCTGACCACAATTCAAAATTGTCAATCGGTAGAGTTGTGCCTTCAAGACACTCTCGGAGGAGTCGCGCTCCAAGATCGAGCGCAATAAGCTCCTTACGCGGGATCGAACCACGAAACAACTCAGCTTGGGAAAATATTGAAGTTTTGGCTGCCACCAAATTTACTTCACATTCAGTTTCGGTCTCAACACGAAGATATACAGCAGCTGCAGCAACATCCTTGCTACTGTCTGTGAAAACATGATATTCAAATTTACTGTTAGTTGTAACTTCGGCAGGAACGCGTCGGCGAATAAATGGAACCGAGCCGATTGAGTCTACACAGCGAATAGCCTTTTGCCAATCTTTTGTAAGGCTTGGTGGCACCACATCATCCCATTCGGAAATTTGTCTGACTATGTTCGAACAACAGAGGTTCATATTAACATATAAAGGTGCCCACCATCCCAGAGGGTCAAAAAGTTGATGATTTAGGCTTACAACTTGCCGTTTAGTTACATGTTTAATGTCTGCAGGATTAATCTCTGGAACCTTCATTAGCATTTCGTCTGCACTAGTGTCCCATACAAGTCCCAGAGTTTTTTGTATTCGATTGCCATCTCCGCCAACTTCTCTGCTCCGGATATCTCTCAGAGCTGGTGCGCGGTTGTCTTCATCGACATTTTGTAGGATTTCACTATCACTCGCACACCATTTTGACAAATGGAACCCAGTGGACGCCAGCAGTTTGGAAATCTCTTCGATCATTTGTTGTCCTTCTTCCACACTCTGAACTGCAGTCAACAGATCGTCTACGAACATATCCCGGGTTACTCTAGCTGTCGCATTCTCAGAAACACTTGGAATGTTCTTCTCTGCAGTATACAGTAAAGCATATCCCGCAACACTGGGAATGCAGCGCAATCCGTACGGCGCCACGCAAAATTCATAGGCAGCAATATCACCTTGCATTCCAGGTTTCTCAAACCACAATATGCGTAACATATGGCGATCTTCCGGGGCAATTCTAATTTGGAAAAACATATCAGTAATATCTCCAGCAATTGCATGTTTTTGTTCCCCGAATCGCAGCAATATTGATCGCAAAGATTGCATGAAAATAGGTCCTCGCTCAAGTAAACTATTCAAAGAAACGCCACGGTATTCCCTTGCAGCATCGTAGACTACACGAAACTTAGATTGATTCGTATGAAAATGAGGAATATAATAACGTGGCTTGGACATGTCCTGCATTTCTTGACGTCGAACCTCCTCAGGCAAACGAACAAGATGACCTTCTTTGATAGCCCCTTCAATCTTTTCGCAGTACTTCGTGAGCAGATCTGGAGAGTTTTCAAGTTTGCGCCTTAGCCCCAGCAACGCGCTTTTGGCCTGCTCATAATTGTCCTTCATCAGTTCTGGAGTACGCGCCCATGGTAGTTTAAATTGAAGATGAGTTTCGCCATTGCTTAACTTTACCTCTTGGATTGTGTTCTGATAGTGTTCCAACACCTTTTCGTCGTTAATGCTCATGGCGACTCTATTATCGTTGACAGAGCAATAAAACGGATCAATTTCCAACTGCTTTTGATCGTATTTACTGTCTTTAAGAGTAAGTCTAACCCTTGAACATGTAGTCTTAGTATCAGCACAAACAGACGCACAACATACACCGTCTTCATCTTTATCCAGTGTGCCAAGCCAAAATGTCCCCAAGTCTTGCAGTACGGCCTTGTGTTGTGTTTGCAACTGTGGATCAACCAACAAATAATCCCATACAAGATCGCTGCCAAAAATCATGTCGATCCGTTTCGGAAGGGTGCCGCCATCAGGTAAATACTGTGCAAATGGAAGTGCCTGATCTACAAATGCTATTGGTTTTACATCAACGATGTCTCCATTTACCTTCTCGAGTCTAAGGCGGCCCGTCATTATCTTCGAGCGCATAATGGTACCATTGAACATCTTGTAATCGCGGTATTCAGAGAAGCTCCACTCACCGTATAGCTGCTTTGCAAGGTCACGGGAGCACAGGGAATGAGTAGCTCCTGTATCAATTGCAGCATAGAATGTGATGCGATGCTCAGCATTCATTTCATTGTCTTGTGCTATAGCAGTCAGTTTCATTAATCCTATTTGTTCAGTGGGAGCATGGTCTAGCTTCAAGAATCCAAGAACATCGCATCCTCCTGATTGAGCTGGTTTGGCGTTTGTGTCATTATGGGTGGTCAAACGTGCTGAGGGTACTTCTTTAGCCTTGGTATGTGCACGTAAAGTGTCTTTTGGGATTGTTCCATGCAGCAGCTCGTGATGCAACTGGTCACACAGGTGGCACTTAAAATTGCGTTTACAATTTTGCATGTAGTGATGCTTTTTCAAGCATAGAAAACACAGATGGTGCTTTGTTGCCACCTTCCAACGTGAGCTAACATTCATATCCAAAAAATTGCGGCATTCACGCAGAGGGTGCTCTTTTCCAAGTGGATGCAAGCAGCATTGTTCGGCTTTATTTTGATCCTGACTAAAGGACTGCTTCACCCCCTCGACCGCTCCCGCCATCCGATTAGAGCCAGTTTGTCTACTCCCTGATCCATGCCGTTGTGTACCGGTGAACCGTTTTGTGCTATGTTCTGGAACAACTTTCAAATCAACTTGTACTACACTCATCCAGTCAACATATGAAATTTCGAAACTCAAAAATTCTAAAAAACTATCAAAAGTCCAATGGTATGACAAATACTTTGAATCAAATCTAATTCGCAGTTTGTCATCAAATGCATTATAGAGCTGTCCCAAAAGTTGCCGATTTTCAAGTGTAGCTTCTTGCTTGATGGAGAAGGCGACTCCTTTCAAATTCCTCAAATCAGCTCGCCATTCGAGCAAGAGTTTTCTGTCGTGTCCAATCGACTTAAAAGCTCTCCTCACTTGCTTGGAAGCGTTTTCAAGAATCACATGCTTTTGTCCATACACTTCTTCTAGAGTGTACCAAATAACATCACACGCCTTTCCTGGGTCTGTAATTGCATATGCGTTGCGGATATACCGTTTTGCCTGGCCCTCCACTGTGCTCTCTAACCAGCGTAGCAATAAATCTGGACGAGACCTCCGCCACTCGTTGTAATGAAGCTCGAAGCGATGACGGTATGCTGGGTAATCTGCTTCATTTTGACCAGAGAAATGCAATCCTTCATCTCCCGCATAACTAAGTGATGGCTTCCAGGTAGCTAGCGTTGAACCAACATTTTCAACAGAACAGCACGGAGCATTTCTGTTTTGTTCCACAGGCACTGGACCTATATGCTGTGTTGGGGCGCGCGATTCCATTAAGTTTGATTCCTTTGCCAAAAGGTTCTGATGCCGCTCATCAGCAAGCTTAAACGTATCTTCTTCGACTATAGGCCCCCCTGGAGTCTTCAATATTACGTCTACTTGTCCCCCCGCGGAGCCCTTTACTGCGTGGGGATGATGCACTGCACTCATTGCTCGATTAAAGGCTGGTGCATCCGCAGCCATTTCCAAATCTTCGGTCAACTTCTCGAAGTTCTTCAGCTGTAAATCCCTTTTACGTATTTCCAAATCCCTTTTCTTACACTTCATTTCCATCTCTATTGCCCTTTCTTCCATTTCTAACTCTTTGGAAATATTTAACTGATGCAAACGATCAATTTCGTTTTGCTGTTCAAGAATAATTTTCGCAGAGCTTTGTGATATATGCGATGGTGCTTGAGAAGCAGAACTGCAATATGATCTGGCTTCTGGATCCTTGGAAGCACGAGCATGATATCGGTTCAAATCTTCCGTACCTCTGTAATCTTTGACCAACTTTTGTACCGTCGGCCGTGAAAAAGAAAATGGATTCTCCTCCAACCAGTCGTGCAAAGCGCCACTGTACACCGTATGTGCTTTAGGGCTATACTCAAGAGTTTGATCTAGAATCTTCTGATCAACTTTTTCGTTAGATCTTGAGTACTCTTTCATTACTACTGACAACATGAGCAACTCACGTGCATAGCGAACTAAACATCTCCAGTTCTTCAAATTACTCGAAACAGGCTTGTCAACCCAAGCTAGACGAATATCTTCAATCGGATCGTCTACCATTGCTGTCTCGTCTGGCGATAATACCGGTTCGCACAAATCAAAGCACACACGTTTTAAGCCATTACCGCTTGAACTTTCCATTTCGTTTTCACAAATGTCCTCTGAATGCAACGATGCTTTAACTTTCTCATCCATGATAATTTCAACAGCCACCAACGAACTTTCGAAAAACCAATACCGGTATGCTAGGATATCTCAAAATTGAACAGAATTCAATCTTCAGTCTAATTCACCAAGACAAAAACCCCAGTGTTTGTCACGAATTCCTAACTCGTAATGTAACACGCAACTCGTGTCGTGAACTGGCCAGACCACCGCCTACCGGTTCAGGATCCTATTTGAACTAACCGGGTACTCGGAACTTCTAGCTTTTGACTGTCCTCCACTGGCATACAACAACCAGATCACACAACTTCAATGAAGGCAGAAAATAGCTATTAATAGCCAACAGCAACGAAATGTACACACTATACAAACATATACTACCGGCGTTACGAGTTAGCAGGTAGTGCTCTGCAAAACAAAGTAAAAACATTGCCCCGCCTACCATACCTACATCACTTTTCCCAAAGACTGCCAGCTAAGCACAGGCTATATAAAAAACAATCATCAGAAAATCAATAAACTCTTCTAGCTATAAAGTCACAAAAGCAATCCCAGTCCTATGATCTTAATATGGTCACACAATAACCTCAAAACTACAGCACTGTCTTATCACACTAACACTTAACTAATTTCAATAACGGTCTACAAAGATAACTGGGAATTACTATACGGCACTGTAATAAAAGCGATTGTGAAGTCACATTCCAATAGCTAGTCGACTCGTAACAAAGGAAAAATGTCGTAACTGATCAGCACAAAAAAGAGAAAAAGGCAACGAAAGCACGGCTGTTATTTACATATAGTAATGCAAGAGGCTAGCGATGCGCTTAGCAAAACTGCACTCAGTGACACTGTTTCGACCTATCAGGTCTCTTCAGTGCAGTTGGTGACCGACAAGAAGCTAGAGGCTTTTAATAAAGCATAGCTTAGACCGCCACACTTGCGGGACCTATACTAGATCCACTTGGTGGAAGGTCTGTCAGTACTCTGCGAAGCCGTATCACTCGTGAATGAGTGGCGGTTGTCGCAGGTGCACTAAGTCTAGCAACTGCTAGAACAATAGCGCTGTCACAGCCTAGTGGTCACAAGGTCTTACATGTATAGTAATGCAAGAGGCTAGCGATGCACTTAGCAAAACTGCAGACAGTGACACTGTTTCGACCTATCAGGTCTCTTCAGTGCAGTTGGTGACAGATTGGTTAAATGTTACATTATGAGCGATTATCTAATGGTAACACTGCTGTAACGCTGATCTAACATTGCCATTTATTTGCTGCAGATAAATTGCCTGTGAACAAGCAATCTATTAGTTTGCAAAAAAACCTTCAAAAAAAATTTATTGCGTTTGTGTCAACTTTTTACAATCTCTGTGGTATTTGTATCTATAATCTACTCCTCTTGCAGCAAACCAACTAATTTAGTTTATGCTGTTATGAGAACTGGTTTTGGAATGAAAACAAACCTATAATTAAAGTTTTATCAGAATTTTGAAAGTCGTAAATTAGAAAATATAAATCGAATTTTCGTTGTAATGATTTTTGAGAGACAAAATTTTTGATGTAAAAGTGGTTTATCAACAAGAAAATTCAAAGTAACTCCATAAAAATCAAAATTAAGCCATTTCAAATAAACATTCAACTGCAGAGCAATCACTTTAAGCGGTCAGTCTGAAGACCTGGCAGAAAGCTACATATGTAGGCTTTCTATCTAGTAAAAATCAAACTCAAAATGAAAGCGATGGTAATCATTGTTTAATAGATCGCTTTGAGAATTCAATAGAAACAAGACCGCTGATAAAAACTGTTATGATCAATCTTAGAAACATAAATTATTTATATAATAGGAGAATTTTCTCGCAATCGGTTAACTCTGTGTACAGAATTGATTTAAAATCATGTTCAACGAAATGAAAGATAGTCTACTGTAGTCAGCAATTGATTTTAGTATACTGTGTACTGTGACATTTTTTGAAAATATTAAATAATTTGATGAAAATATAAATGTTAATTACTGTCAACAACGTCAAGTGCGTTTACTCACATCAGAAGTAGTGAGTATCGTTGATAAAAGCTGACTTCGGTTGAAACCGGAACTCATGATTCTTGCCGGCTACCGTGAAGATGAATTCAGACCTTGATCACGAAACATTTTAATCCTGAGTTTCGTCTATGTTTTTTGAAATGACGATTTAATTGCTCTGTTTATACCCAACCAGCCGGCTTTGTCGGCGTTGCCCGGCAGGGGTCCTCCATCAGTAGTGTCGAGATTTAGTATTTCGTATCAACCAGTTGCGCCGGCTTCACCCAACGAGCTCTTGTGTGAGCAGTAGCGAAAAGTTAATGAATTTTATGCACTTTCACAGTTCTTGTACACGAAATTGTAATAAACATATTCTCTTAATCATGACTGGCAATGCTGACAAAGAATCTTGCCACAAATTATTGTTAATACTTCTGAGGGAAGAAGGGATTGAAACACAGTCATAACCGATGATAGCGGCGAAACGGTGGTTGCTTTCACAATCACAGAAATTTACTGTTTATTGGTAAGCCTATTTTGCGATGTGGTGCTGCTCCTTTCCTATTTATACTTGCGGTATTAAGTTCTTATGGCTGCGCTATTGGTCTTGTTTCCGGCATAGCGACAAAAGCGTCTATGGCTTACCCAAAATCATTCATCATGTTTTAGTAGCTCCTGTTAAGCCGAGTTATTTTCAAAGAAATGCTCTCTGTAAATTCAGTTTTACAAATTGTTAGGGGTATGATTTTATGTTGATTTTTTTCTTAAACATGGGATTTTATTACAATGCGGTAGAGTATAGACATCAATACCTTAACAGGCAGCAAATCAGCAAAAGGAAAAATGCATGTTTTATGGAATATAAGAGGGCGTCGCCCGCAGAGCCCCTATCAGAAACGTCGGGATCGAGAGCATCAGTTCAGCCGGCCAAGTCGGCTTTACCCATCATCAAGCTCTTGTGTGAAGTGTATCCAAAAATTTATGCGTTTTCTGCACATAAGATTTTCACAACTTTTTGTGCTCCTTTCCTTAATAGAATTTCTGATTTCAAGGTATTGGCTATGCCTTAGGTCTTTTTGTTTTTGTTTTATTTGCCATATTTATCCTCCATTCACGAGAAAGCGAATTGTATCGCTATACTTTGGACGGTAAATCCGCACTCGCTTGGGAGTTGCCTTTTTCGAGGTTTATGGGTCACCTGTCTTCCACATAAAGGTGGGGCGTCCCGTTAAGTGCCTTGCCCAAGGACACAACAAGCGAACTTCCCGGCTTGTTCTCCACAACCTCCCCTAAATGCCGAGCGCCAAGCAGGGAAGCTGTGAATACCATTTTTTAAAGTCTTTTGGTATGACTCGACAAGGGGAATGAACCCCAGGTCTACCGACTGCGAAGCGGACGCTCTAACCACTACGCCATCGCGTCGGTGAGCTTTGTTCATTGCTTACACGACCCAAGGAACCTTTGCGTTTCCTTAGTTTAGAAGAGGGATTACATTTCTGATATAAAGCTATTTTCAGGTAAAATACCAAAAA
This sequence comes from Trididemnum clinides, assembly GCA_963675345.1. Taxonomy (NCBI): domain Eukaryota; kingdom Metazoa; phylum Chordata; class Ascidiacea; order Aplousobranchia; family Didemnidae; genus Trididemnum; species Trididemnum clinides. Next base: position 39,666,864 of record OY776286.1, read on the forward strand.
TGTCTTTCGTGTGGTGCAATTTCATTGACGTTGTTTTCTTTTGATTTCCTCTTTAAACTTTTTCAAGCCCTCGTTGGCTACGCATTATGTAGCATGTTCTTATCTCCCTAGTTGACGTACCCTAAAAAGTTAAAAGAGTCCTTGGTTTTCCCCAAATGTTTTGTTTGATCCCGTTAGCTCTACAAAGCTATTACAAAGCAAAACACAAACAATAGTGCATATTCCATGTGGTGCGTTTGACACAGTGGCGTTGGCAATTTTGACTTCCCCATCAAACTTTCTCAAGTCCCTGCTGTCTACGCATTATGATTCATATTCGCTTTTCCTTGCTTAGATAAGCTCATAGAAGTTAGAAGAGTCCTTGCTTTTCCCAAAATTTCAGATTTGACCCGGTAGCTCTACACAGCTATTATCAAGAAAAAACTACCATTCGTAATTTTTAAAAGTGTAAGGGGGGGGAGACATAGTCAAAATTGATGGCGTCGCCCAAATGGTGGTTGTTTTGACAATCAAAGAAATGAGCTATTTAGTGGTTGGCTTATTTGACGATTTGGTGGGCCCGCTTCCATATTTATATTAGTGACATTAAGATTTTTGCCTGCGCTGTTTGCTTTAATTCGGCCATAGCATGAAAAGGGGCCATGCTTTTTCCTTAAGTCATACAGTCTATTCCAATAGACGCCTATTAAGCTCCTTTCAAACAAAAACATTCACTCTAATCTAGTGTTACAAATTGATACTGTTTATTGTTTAATTTTGATCTTTTCTTAAATTCGGGATTTTATTACATTTGCTCATAATTCAGACCTCTCTACTGTTAAATGAAGATTAGTGTTTTGTACCGATATCCTTGCAATTACAAATATCAGTAATGGGCTTGACCATTTATGTTTGGTATCTAAATGATAGTGGATAATTTTGCTGCCTGCTGCTGTTTTCACTACACGTATAGTGGCAAGCATTGTGAAGTCATTTAAGATTATGACCTAAAAGTGTGTTAAAGCCATTAAACATTAGGTTCGCTACTTACTACATTTTCGTTACTGTAGTCCAGTGATTCTTAACCTTTTTGAGCCGATGGACCACTAAAAGATAATTTACACCACCTTGGACCACTATTTCCAAACTTCTCACATAAAACCTGTAACACTTTTAAAAAATCAATGAAATTTGAGTTGCTAATTCAGTTTAGACTGCAACGCCTACAAAGACTTTGATATTTAATAAAAATTCTAGGCTATATGTATGAAATCAGAAAGCAAGAGGGATTAGAATTCTAATTTAGTCAATGCTGACAACTGTTTCAAGCAGCCTAATTTATAAACTCAGAGGCTAGCTAGCTGCTAGCCTTGACTGTGTGAGAGTGTTGTATTGTATACAGTACACAGTATCGTCTCAAAAGTAAAAGCAGTTTACCACTCAAAGAGTTTGTAGTAAGCGAGATCTATTTAAAACCCTTACCTCTATGAACATAGCAGGTGATCACCATAACCGTATTACACATCGATTCATTGAGTTATAAAGGCAATCTACGCGCTTTATATGCATGTTCACTCGAATGACGTGGTTATTTCACAAAGTAATAGTATTGCAAATAACAAGATCCTCTCTATTACTTTGTGAAATAACCACGTCATTCGAGTGAACATGCATATAAAGCGCGTAGATTGCCTTTATAACTCAATGAATCGATGTACAGGGTGATCAAAAAGTCCCTGTGCACTTAAATTGTGAAAATAATAAATGATTCACGAAGTTATAAATAGTCATAAATAGACATAAATGAAGTCCTATGTCGCTGTTTTTATTATTTTGCTCTTTGATCATGAATAAAATCATTATAAATACTTTCAGCAAGATGGGGCTACTGCCCACACATCAAATGCTTCTCTGACATTTTTACAAACAATTTTTGGTAGCCGCATTATCTCCAAAAATCTCTGGTCACCAAGATCTCCTGATCTTACGCCTCCAGACTTTTATGTATGGGGCGCTATGAAAAACAAAATTTATTGCAGCAATCCCCGCACAATAAATGAATTGAAAGAAACCATCACCGATTATATTCAAAAAGTTAACGACACTGTCTTGAAAGACGTCGTCAGAAACATGATGACACGCGCCACAAGATGTACTGAGGCGGGTGGTGGTCATTTCCAGCATCTACTGTAAAGTTCACCAAGTAACACGTATATCTGTTACAATATGCTGTTTTTGATTAATATTGAATGAAATAAAAGTAATTGAATAAAGGTTTTTTATTAATATGGAATAAAACGCTATTTAGTAACATTTTTTACAACCTATATTTATTAAAAGTCAGGTGCACAGGGACTTTTTGATCTCCCTGTATAATACGGTTATGGTGATCACGTGCTATGTTCATAGAGGTAAGGGTTTTAAATAGATCTCGCTTACTATAAACTCTTTGAGAGGTACACTGCATCTTCAATACGGATGGGATAAATGTGATAGCATGCGTCACGCTCGTGATGTGTGCAAAGGACTTTGTAATAGAATGATACCATATTTTCTTATTATTGCAAATGTGGGGTTTAGGTTTTTGGTGATGACGGGATGGGCCCTGCTGATGAGTGCAAAAAGACGAAACGCATCCAGGGATGGTCTCGTCAAATTATGGGAGGGAGGATTTTGTTATTTGCAATACTATTACTTTGTGAAATAACCACGTCATTCGTATGAACATGCATATAAAGCGCGTAGATTGCCTTTATAACTCAATAAATCGAGAAACAAAAACAATAACGTCTATTGTTGAAAATGAATGAAAGATTCACGTAGAATCTGTAGAATAAGCATTTTACGGTAAATATTCTGTTTTCACGGAAAAACCTCTCGGTGGACCACTTGAAAAGCAGCATGGACCACTTGGTGATCCATGAACCACCGGTTGAGAATTATTGCCGCAGGCGAACTGGTATGAGCTAACGTCTTTGACTGCGAGCATGTTCCTTGGTCCTGTCCTGGAAAACTAACCTTAAATGAAGCACACACAGTTATAGCAATAGCGGGGGGCCCCATTGATAATGTCGAGGCTAGGAATATCAAATCAGCCGGCTGCGCCAGCCTCACACAATTGCAAAGGAAATTACTTCAACATTTAGATCATATGTAGCTCGAAACTTATATTTTGTTGGAGAAAGATTAGAAAATACCATCTTCACCCGATTGTCTTTCTCTTGGTTGATCACCAAGTGTTTTGCTCGCAGTAGGCCACGTATTAAAATTTTTAGACTTCATTTGTCGTTGTATCGTTTTAAATATTTTGATGGATAATGCTCAAGATCCATGCTATCGAGAAAGAATACACAAAATCTACCGGAGGATTTTTTCTAGAAATTGCAATATTGTGAAATGCAGTCACCAAAATTTTGTGTGTTTTTAACCGGTAGACTACATTTCATAAAACATTTAGAGACTTCAGTTATTGATGGATGTTTTTGAAAATGTCGACAGATAATGCAAAAGAACCATGCTTGAGAGGAAAAGTAGTCAAAATGTACCAAAGAACTAACTTTGTTTAACAATTGCAAGTTTGTTAGGTCAAGTAGGATAATTGTTCAACTAAAAATGAAACATGATGTATGGCAACCAATTTTTGATCAGCGATTATAAACTAATCGTTAGCCCTAAGTAATTGTAGTCACATATTGCTGGAACGCAAATTTCTTATGTTTTCAAAGGACAGTACAGTAATTGTAGGTACTTTATTACAACGTTTTTGTGTTAAAGTTACCTGTTTTTACTGAGCATATCACTTTTTTGGGAGAGATAAAAAGTTACACCACAGGTCTTAAGTTAATTTTTTCAGTATAAAACAAATATTGACTGTGCATGATATACACTATCGGAATTGCCTTGAAATAACATTTAATTTGTTGAAAAAAGTTTGAAAGTTAGCAGGAGACACGCTGTTCGTTATTGTGGTGCGAAACAAATGGAAGATGCAGTTTGCAAAAAGCTTTGATTAAAGCGTTCACAGTAAGTGGTATGGCATGCTACATAACCGTATTACTGATTTAAGGTACCTGGGGCCCATTGCCCAAATTTAGCAACAGCAATACAATAGCTAGGGTTTTGCCTCATAGCGTACATAAGTCGCGATTTAAGCCATCTACAATGATGACTTTAAAAAGGCTGACTTAAACAAGTATTTAAGCCAGACTTAACGCTAAAACTTCTTTCTGCATACGAAATCGATGATTTTAGTTGGGCTTAGACAATATCATAAAAATACTGGCTTAAACCTATTTTCTGCATCAGATCCTTAATTTCCAATGAAAATATTTCATTCTTTTTAAAGTCAGTTGTAGCGATATTGTACACATAAAAATTAACTCGAACTTGCTTTAAATATTTTCGAGTTCAAGTTCGAGTTCCACAAAATTTTGAGTTTCGAGTTTAAGTTCGAGTTCGGGTTCGGCAAAAAGATCGAGTTCTTTCGAGTTCGAGTTTAAGTTTGAGTTCGAGTTTGCAGCCCTGATTAATGCAAATTTTTTGAGGTCAGCAGACATAAAATTCACCTTTTTACTTGTCTAATTGTGTGAAAAAATCTTAATATGGCTTTGAGTATCCAAAAAAGAAAGCTTTGTTACAAAAGCGAATGGCTGGCTGCCGGATTCTGGCCGACTTAAAACTAATTGTAGCATGTTTGTTTAGTGACCAGTGAGCTTTCATTTTTCTTTGTGGCTAAACGCAAACGTTCTTGGAATAATAGCTACTTGTATTTGATGACTGCAATCATCAACAAGAAATTAATCGTTCAATGCATTTCCCTGCCTCGATCTTAGGTGGTTTGCATTTCTCTTGACTTGGAAAATTTTAACGGAGCAACGTTGTGTTTAGACTCGATTCGAAGTTTCCAGAACCTTCAAAATTGCCTCCACTTTTGGCGCAGTACATTTCGACCACAAGCACTGCGCCCATACAAAACCTGATGTAAAATGTTTGTTTTTAAGAACCAACAAACAAAAAGCCAAGCCGGCATTGCACCCGGCTATCCACATCAACATCGGTCAGCCTGCTGTTGAAGCTCTAACATATTCCACACAAACTAATTGGTGGACTTGGGCTTAATTTCCTTGTCATGCCATTCCCATGATAAATACATTCACATTCGCGCTTGTAATTGGCAGAGTTGGAGTATGGAAGCTGCAAACTCAACACTATCGCAGTCCGCAATTTGAGTGATTCGAGATACTGTAGAGTGCAGCTTTATCCTTGGCTGATCTTGATTCTGTTTACAGCGCAAACCTAGATAACAATTTCATTTCCTGCCATCGTCTCAAGGAGACCACATTCTCTTTTTTTGGCAGACCCCGCACTGTTTTTAATGATATCTCCTAATAGTTGTTGCAAGAAACTGTGTTGACGTATGAAATCTAAACCCACCCTGCATTCTTGTTCTTGGATCATGTTTGGGGACTTTGGGGGAGATTTTTCTTTACCCGATGAATCCAAAGGCCTCTCTGCATCATCTGTGCATATGCAAAGTTTATCAACAGAAAAAATCAAACATGCTGCTGCTGGGAGCCAAATCAAAAACTAATTACAGAGATGATGGATAGTAAAGTGAGGAAGCGATATCAAGAACGGCTTGTAAGCCAAAAATATAAAGATGTTTGTTGTTATTCTGAAAGTGACAATGAAGAAGAAACTGTTTTAATTGATGATTAAAATATCTTGACTCATTTTTTTAGAATTTTTGTGAATGACCCATCTGCATATAACTGCTTTAATGTGTTGTAGTTTTGTTATCATGTTTTATGAGAAAATGTCATTAAAACTAGCATTTCTTTGTATTAAGTATACAATCTCAAAGAAAATTTTGGGGTAAGGTTTAGAGTGGGGATTAGTTAGTATTAGGGACCTTAGAGTAGTAATTAAAGTCAGGGTTAGGGTTGAAAATAGAGTTTGAATTAGAAGATTTACAAAATTGCAATTAGAGATCTAAAAATTTTGCCATATAAAAAAGATTTTCAAAGTTTCATCATTTTAGGTATTACAGCTCTTATCAATAAAATAAGGCCATTTTAATGTTGCACATTTAAACAAAAAAGTGTGTTAAGACATGATGACCATTCCAATACCAAAAAATTCCATTTATTTCTGTAATTTTTTTTCTGGGGTTTTCAGTTGTCATCTGGGGTTTTTTCATGGACCAATCTGGGGTTCCTTTTAAAATCTTAGTGGCAGCATTGCTGAAAGGTACCAGTCCAAGAAAGAAAAAGATCATCGATGTTCTTATAGCTGTTGGTAGCATTTCTATTGTCATGACAACCGCGCCACCCCCGGGTGTGGAAAGTTTTCAGTGCGCGGACTAGCTACTAACGAGAAGAATCTATGGCGGACTTGCTAACGAGAAGAATCTATGGCGGACTTGCTAACGAGAAGAATCTATGGCGGACTTGCTAACGAGAAGAATCTACCTCCTTCTGTGTGGCAAATGTATCTTTCCGACTATTTAATCATCAGACTGGAAAAACAGTTTCTCAACGCAGCAGAAAACAAAATATTTTTGTCGCAATTATGCTCTTACCTCCCCGAGCTGGCCGACGCTCTACCAACATGGAAATCGTAGCCAAAAAATGTTGCGTTGGTGATGTGTTGATTCGCTCTCACCGGGTAAGGTCGGACCAGATGGCTGCTTGCTTGTGACGCGTCAATATTGAAAGATGACGTCATTCTGACGTAAACAAGCAAAAACAAAATTACTTTCAGTTTAATCATTTTTTTAAATTAATCAAAATTAATCTGCAAAATGAAATGCTCATCATTTCATCCTGCGTATAACGTTCAAACAAAAGCTGCTAGTCGCAACTGACGTCTAAGTTTGTCTTTTTCCTGGCTTGCAAGAAAAAAAACGTGAAAGCTTTTCTTCGTTTCTGCTAAAATGAGACTCAAATAAAGCTTGCAATTGCATCAAAGCTGTCCTGTTATGGGTGGGATTGTTCACAGTAATTTGCTTCAAACCATTTCACGATTAACACTAGAATTACCAAGATGTCCTATAGGACACCGGGCCTTCCTTAACTAGCAATTCCCGCTTCGGATCAAGAGCTTTTTGTTTTGAAATTCCTTGACTTTTAACAAAATTTACTTTGCAGTACTTGATGTTGCTGTATTGCACGAATTCTCAGGATATTTGTTCAAGAGATTATTGCGTTTTTGCAATTTTTCACTCTAGAATTACCATGGTGTCCTATAGGACACCAAAAAGCATTGTACAATGTATTGGTGTATTAACCTTAATTTCGAGTTTAAATCTCTTTCGTTATCAATAGCTGCCTGTCGCAGCTAACTCATTATGAGATCGTCTTGTTTTCTTTTTCAGGGCAAATGTAGTCTCTCTAGTCTAAGGTTTCCCAAACTTTCAGGTCATTGGTACGTTCTGGACAATATATAGATTCGCTCGAGTACCCCCGCACTCCCGTTAAGATAGACCGCAAAATATTCTGCTATGTTGTCTTCGTGATGACTTTTCTTACTTTTGGAGGTGAAAATCTGCCGTCGAGCAGACGTTGATCTCCAAAAAAAAAAAAAAAGGTCATCACCTCCCAGACCTTTGCCTTCCACCCAGAAAGTCAGAGCGTCCACTTTTTCCAACCGGTTTTGCCGTCCTAAGATGCTCTTGAACTCAGGTCTTCAAATTATTAACATCACTTGATCAAAAATATTTTAAGGCAGAGTAGAAGTTCTGGAAAGGACATTCTTTTACTTTAACTAATGTACCCCTTCCAAAGTCAAAATGTACCCCAGTTTGGGAACCTCTGCTCTAGTCAGTAACATTTCTCAGGGCAAATGTAATCTCTCAAGTCGCAACAGCAAGTGTTTGATATTTACATTTCAGGCACTTTAGTAGTTCAGCGTGGCGTCAGCGGTGATGCTGCTGAATAGAGTCATCGAAAACAAAAAGTGCTCGATTTTAGAAATAAGTTTGGCCACAAAAATATTTCTTAAAAGATTTATGGTCTTAGTGACAGTAGGAAAGTATTGCCTCAGTGCTGCATGATACTGCTAAAAAGTATTTACTTCGACATTTTTCTGCAGCTACAATACGTCCATATAGCTAACGGTATAATTTTTACAAAATTTTGTTTTCTATTTTGTAATACTGTGATTTGGAGTTGTGAACGAAACAAGACGAAGCAGACTCTGACCACTTCCTATTATAATCACCACTTGGGACTGTGATGACGAGTTGTCGAGTGATGAGAAGAATGCCTTTCCGCAGTTATTATCTTCCAATTCACCTGCTGCAAGTTCAGCAATCAATGGCAGAAAAAGTAGTGATGAAAATGAATCAGATGATGAAAAGATCGCAAGCACGCAAAATACAACAGCTGGTAATATAGCTGGCAGAAACGGAACAATTTGAACATCTTGCCAACGTGTACTAACAGGTAGGACTCCTGCGCACAACATCTTCACTGCAACTCCAGGAGTGCCTCTCTGTGCTTCATCCAGTATCAGAACACCATACAGCGTTTGGCAGATGTTTAATTGTATATTCAAAAGTGAACACTGAGGTCAATAGCTAAGTTCACCACAGAAAAAGCTCTACGCCGTGGTGACATGACTTTTTTCTAAACTTAGATGAACTTGAAAGTTTTATTGCACTGCAATATGTCAGGGGGCTGCATGGAAAAAATCACCCTGTTGTGTTTTTGTGGAACAAGAGATACGGAATTCTCACTTTCCATCAAACAATGCCACGAAACAAATTTACAAAACTATTGAAGTAACTGCGATTTGACGACAAGCCAAAGAGAATAAGAAGTGGTGCTAGAACTGACAGGTTTGTACCAATACGGGATGTTTTCAATACTTTTACTTCCATGTGTCAATCCAAGTACACATGCGATTTTTCCCTCACGGTTGACGAGCAGCTCATACCTCTAAAATCATGTTGTTGCCTATGGCCTTTATGCCCAACAAGCCAGACGAGTATGGTATAAAATTTCGCGTTTTGGTTGATGTCAAATCAAAGTATGGCGCAATATTACTCCGTACTTAGGTGCGCCAAAAAAGGAACAATAGTTAATGTACCACTCGGAGAATCAGTAGTGGTCAATATAACAGAATATATCAAGGACATAGAATATAACATCTGCTGCGATAACTTTTTTACATCATCGCCAAAAAAATGGCTAAAAACTGCAACAAGCAAAATTTTCTTTGGTTGGTATTATACAGAGGAATCGACGTATAATACCTGTCTATGGAACACACAGCCAGGATGCGTAAATTCCAGTAATTTTTTTCTGGCACACGAAAAGTGGCAAAATGTTTGTTACAGTACCAACCAAAAACTAAAAACCAGTCTGTCTTTTGTCCACCATGCATTCTACGCCAGATGTGCAAGATGTTGACACCACCACAGCTGACAAAAAGCCATGTGTAATCGGTTTCTACAACGAGAACAAAGTCGCGTCAACTGTTTTTTTTTTGTATTGTATTATATTGCCCATGTTTATCTTTCATTCCCGAGAAAGCAAATTGTATCGCTACATTTTGGACGGGACGTCCACACTCTCTAGGGAATTGCGATTTTCAAAGTGTCTGAGTCATCTGTCTTCCACATAAAGGTGGGGGCGTCCCGTTGAGTGCCTTGCCCAAGGACACAAGCGAACCATCCGACTTGTTCTCCACAACCTCTCCTAAATGCCCAGCGCCAAGTTCGGAAGTCGCGGATGCCACTTTTTAAAGTCTTTTGTTATAACTTGACAAGGGGAATGAACCAAAGGTCTACCGACTGCGAAGCGGAAGCGCTAACCGCTGCACCATCGCGTAGGTTTTGATCAAATGGCTCGTTTGTACAGTACGTCATCAGCTTCCAAGAGGTAGTCACTAGCTATATGGGGTAACATCCTCCATATAGCTAGCGGCAATCAACGAATTTGCCATTTTTATAAAATCGGCTAGTATTCATATGTCACGACGAGACTTTATACTCGAGCTCATTCAAACTTTGCGCCATTAACAATAAAACAACGCAGCTACTGCCCTGAAAATTGGGTCAAAAAAACGCAGAAAATGTTATAGAAGCGGCTGTAACAATGCAACGACATTTACGTGCTCCCAAGGTCAAAATCCTCCTAGCGGAAAGCGTTTGCAAGATGATTCAAAAGTTGTGTTGTGAAATGTAGCGGATGTTGCCAATGATACTGTGATACACTTTATTTTTAAATTGCCGCAAGTCTGCTCAATTAGGTTTCTTCGAAATCTGTAGGCTAGTCGAAAATTCCAAAACCGTGTGCCTTAAAGTACTCGTTTTTATGCGTTTTTTGTTCAAAATCGGTTTTTTGCGACACAAATTGCATGTAAATGTATTCTTTGGAAACTGCCTTCATGTGAAATGCATAATAACAGTTAAATTCACTAGCAGTTACACAGAAAAATGCCGCATTATTAATGATCTCCTATAGGACACTGTGATAATTCTAGGTATAAAAAATCCTGGTGATTCTAGTTTTATGCAACAATCTAGCTTTCAAGTGCCAAGCTTGGTTTTTATTTCCTTTCAAACTGGATATGAAAGCGAGCCCCATGCTAAATTAAAAGATTTTCCTACGAATTTAAGATAAATTACAACTAACTGATTAACTTGTAGAAATTTACACTCGTCGTTTAAAGCTTTCGTAATTGTCTAAATTGATTTGCAAAAAACTACAAATTAGAAAACTAACTGTTTACTCTGAAGCCTGCCTTTTAGCCTTTTAACTTGATTAAAGAATGTTGAGATTGGTCGATTGTCGTTCTATTAAAGTTGCTAATATTCAACACGATTGTGCTTCCTAAAAGTCTACGATTTATCGGTAGCCACATAAATTGTTCTATAATCGTCACGCTCGAAGGTATTTTTATACAACCCTTGAGCCAAATATATTATATCGATCAATTGCGGTTATAGCGGCTTCGGTTTTTATGACCATTCGGATATTATGACCAAAATGGCCTGGTCCCAAGGTGGTTATATTAAGCGGCGTCTACTGTATAAAGTTTTGTGTTGCTATAGTTCAAGAAAATCAATGACTGCTTTTTGAGTCGAATCAAGTTTACAAATCACGAGGAGGGAAACCAATTAAAGGGAACAGACTAGTATCATCTTATGGTGTTAGAAAAGTATTTGCTGCCAGTCTTGTGGACCGTTAAGTATCCAACAGTCAATTCGATTACTGGGCAGTGTGCCTACATGTAGTCCTTTTTTGGGAGCGGGGTACTGCTAAGCATTTTTTGCCACCACCCTTCCTCCCCATATTGACAGTTTCTCGGCCATGCTCAGTCCTGGGCCTATCGGCAATTGTGTGTGAGGGTTCTCAATTGGGAAATAAGATTTAAGGAGATACAAAGTTTAATTTTTCACGTGTTTGCTTTAGTCAAGATTTCACTTAATTCTATATCTCTAAAAGGTATACAGATTGCTCCTACAAAGCCGAAGGAACTCGGTCAACTAAAATGATCGGAAATCTTCCGTCCAAATTTTAAAAATAATAAACCTAAATCTACTAAAGGGTGATACGTAGGCCCAACGGTTAAAATTTTGTGAAACTTAAAAACAACAATATATGTTTTTGTGAAGGCTTCGACTACGAGCAATGCGGCGGTAGAGCAAAGAGCTGGTTTGAAACATTTTCCATCAGTTGAACTTTTTACAATAAAGAAAACTATGACAAAGCCATTGAGAGGGAAGGCAAGGGGGTACAGAGCACCCAGGCCTGGGCTGTTGTCAAACGCAACGCGGATCGGTTTTGGTTGTCACGTGTTTTTTATTAGTTTTGGTATATAGACCTGCTCAGAAAATTTCCTATCAACATAGAGATCTAAATTAGCAAGCGGTTGAGTTGGATCTCCGACAAAAACACTGCCTCCTAATCGCAATGTTATAGATGTTTTGCTTTGCAATGTAAGGAATTTCAGCCACAATCCTTTCCTGGAAAATTCTTCAGACTTTACCAGATCCTTGTCAAAGGGAGTCCGGAATAAATGTTGGTACCAGGCCCGCACTGTTCTCTCAACCGCCCGGAACTATAATTCTTAGTAAAAAGAATAAAGCCAAAAAGCTGGTAATCATTTCATCAAAACGTTTCGCTTTTACACGAAAAGCATCATTAGTTAAATAAAGAGTTAACAAAGGCAAAGCTAAGGCAGATACTCATTGAAAGCTAACTGCTGCACAACTAAATTTACTAAGGTTATCAGAATTATGACATCACAAAGTGATGAACACTTTCTAGAACTATTACGTATTAAACAAATAAAATGGTTGCGATGCTCCATCCAGGTTTATTTGTGATTGAATTTTGAATGCGTAAGATTTTTTTGATTCGTAGTTTTCTGCGGTTGTTACTGTAACCAAGTATTTCAAAAAAATCGAAATTAATCTTGTGGTTAGGATTGCGCACAAGGTGCTTTGCAACATGTGATTCTTAATTTGGTTTTCCGTTTGGTTCATGGTCTTGAATCCGTGTGACTAGATTACGGCGAGTTTGGCCAATGTCAGATTGTCCACACGAGCAATTCAGTTTATAAACAACTCCAGCATTGTGCAATAGAGCTTGACGATCTTTTAATTTAAAGCATTTGCCAATATTGTGAGTGTCGTGTACGAAAATGAACCGAAATTTTGTAAAAAGATTTTTAATCGAAAAGCGCCGGATTTTTTTTCAATTTTCAATGATATATTGCCAAAGTAAGGTTAGGTAAGGTAATCGCAGAAAAGGGAAATTTCTTTGCCTTCTAAAGTTTTCTTATCTTCATAGTTGTCAGCTGCATGACATTTCTGGGTGATTGATGATTCATATCGCTTGTTCAAGACAAAAACGTGTTTATTTGTCGATATACCAGAAAGGATAGCCACTTCACTTCAATATAGAAGATATGCCTTGAAAATCTTCATGGATTAATCTACACGAGTTGCATGTGCTTTATGCTGTATGTAGTAGGGTTTTAACTAAATTTAATTTGTGACAGGAGGGAACAAAACTTTGCCAATTAATGTAGAGACCAGTGTTTGTAGGTTTTTGGTGAGTGTTTAGCTTCAATATTCCTTTGATTTTGTCTATCCAAACATCTAAAAAAGACATTTGATGGTTTTCAGCGGCTTGGTAGCTAAATTGTATATTGGGATGAATCATATTGAGTAGTTAGTAGAAATTAAAATAATATTTTTCACTATTGATGAGCACGGATTAGCACAGTTAAAGTTAAGCTTGTAATGGCCTTGGTGATACGTTGTTTGAAATGATTTATGTCCCGTATTTTTGCCTGATACATCATGGCCTTCAAGTGCCCCCAAAGATAGATATCAAGGGGTGAGAAATCTGGGGATCTGAGAGGCTGCTTCACAGGAGCACCCCGACCAATTTAAGCCTCTGGAAACCCCAAACTTATGGCTCACCATGTACTTTATTTAACTTGATTATTTTCATTTCATTACTTGCTTGCACTTTTTGTTATTACAAATTACGTTGAATTCACTCTTTCAATTAATAGTGTCGACTGTCAGGAAGCATTTTGATCTGAAAACTTTAAGGTCCTTTGATGTTTTCTGACCTTCAGCCACGCCATACACTATTATGTTCACTGCTATGCTTTAGCTTTCTTGTTTATCCAAATCTGAAGATAAAAACAAACCTACCACTACCAATAAAGAAAGTATAGGCGCAATCCCAAAATATAAAAGCAGACAAAGTTGTATCTATGCTACCCCCACCGTGTAGAAAAAGCCTAAACTTGCACTTACGTTGGCTGCATTGTGCAGGATGCCCCCCACTGAGCCGAGACATCATTTTTGTGATCGACGCTTCAAGATCTGTTGGAAGAGAAACCTCCAATTCATTCAGAAATGAATCATCGATTTGGCAAAGAACTTAGTATCAACAACGGGACAAACAGAATTGGATTAATTCAATAGCCGCACTTCTTTCCATCAAATAAATTAACTATTTCGGGTGTAGTAGAAGAAAAGGAAGAGCTTATGTGGTAGGAGAAGAAGAGAGATGTGGAGGCATAAAGCGTTGAAAATGAAAAACATTTGGCATATTTTTTATAAGATTATCCTTTTAGTCCCTAAAAACATTGTTCAATGCATAGTTCCGACGCTCAACAGCAAAGCATTGCTGGCTCACAAAAGTGAGATTGCGATTTCGGTGCTCGCATGTTCACTGCGTTGTCGGGACAGCACAACTTGCAATTTTCGCAGCTGTTAGGTGGCAGTAAATTCAACCATATTACACATTACTGTATCAACAAAAATGATTATTGTTGATACAGTACACATTACTGTATCAAAAATTCTACCTCTTAGATCTTAAACTTCCGATCAATTAGAGACAAGTCCTGGAGTGCATTTCTAAACAGCGAGTGTCAAAACAGGAAGTTAATATTAACAATCGTCTCACAACACCAACGATCCAAATACTACTTGGAATGAGCAATATAAAAATGCACTTTTATTAATTAACCTTTCGCTTGGCAGATACGCCCAGCTTCATCAAAAATCAGTGCACAGAGTAATGTTCCAGCCCCAAGCGCGAGCAGCAAAAATCAAGAAAATAACACAGTGGTTCTAGTCAACTCAGAAAATTCAAAACGCATAAGATAGATAAGCATGAGGTATATAAAAAAAGGTTGGTTAGCGTCGTGAGTCGTGACTGAACTAAAACATGATAAATTTACCATTAATCTCGTTGCTACTATCAAAAGGCGATTAATGCGTTCCTAGTGAAGTATGTAAAAGGTTATATCATTCCGTGGCTGCAATTAACCTTTCATATACTTTCACGTACTTTACTAGAAACTTATTAGCTTATTATCGTTTGTCTGCAGCCACGATATAAGTTATAAATTTATCATTTTTGGGGTCTAAAATGACGTCATAAACAACGCTTCATTGCAAAATCTGTTTTTGTTTTTTCGCAAAGAATACTTATCGCACAAATGCGATTAAACGTTCTTTTGGGAGATATTAATAAGTTGCTTTCGATAAAA
Source organism: Trididemnum clinides (assembly GCA_963675345.1). Taxonomy (NCBI): domain Eukaryota; kingdom Metazoa; phylum Chordata; class Ascidiacea; order Aplousobranchia; family Didemnidae; genus Trididemnum; species Trididemnum clinides. Next base: position 39,681,876 of record OY776286.1, read on the forward strand.
AAAACTTTGCAACAGTTGAAGCTTGTTTGACAATGCTATGAGCAATTCTTTATTTAAGCACTTTGAGACCTGTAAGCATTTTTCCTCTCTTTTTTGCTTGCACGCTTAAAACTGGCTCTATGATGTCCTAATACAGTGGTTCCCAACCTATGGGTCGCGACCCCAAGTGGGGTAGCATGAAAATTTTGGGGGGTCGCTTACTTTTCAATGAATAAAAAAATTTATTACAATTTGTTTTAACGCAACCTTTCCAGACTTTTTGCAACGGCCATCACAAATTAATTATGGTTCCAAACAATGTGCTTTGAAAAGAAAAGGATGAAGAAAAGATTGATAACCTATAAAATAGGCATGGTAGATTTTTCCTTGAACTAGAAGCAATTATTGTGGCGATAAAGCGTAACAGTTAGCTTTGTAGTGTGTAGAACATGTAGAGTCAGCAGAGAAGGTTTAAAGATAAGGCAAGTTGTATATATGTATTTAATTTTCTTGTAGACCTATAACAGCTAGAATTTAAAGGCTAAGAAGTACAATAATTATGCTGGTTGGTTAATAGTTACTAGTAAATTGTGGTGATAAATTTGCTAATTTTTTTAATGTTCACAGTTTCACATTGCCAAATAAATTTGAAACAGAATTGATCCGATATTTAAAAATTTGCAAAACATGGCTTCTAAAACTTCAAGAAAACGAACTTCTGATATAGCTTTTTTGAAACTTGGCTTTACTGAAGAAAATGGAAAGCCGAAATGCGTAGTCTGCGAAAAAGTTCTTTCTAAAGAATCAATGAAAAGAAACAAACTGCTACGTCACTTGGAGTCGAACCATCCAGGTTGCGTCGATAAACCGGTAGAATATTTTCAACGCAAATTAGAAGCACTATCAGCGCAAGCAAAGGTCATGAAAGTATTTACTACAGTAAATAAATCTGCTGTATATGCTTCTTACATTGCTTCCTACGAAATAGCAAAACAAAAGAAAGCACACACAATCGGAGAAAAACTGATACTCCCGGTAATGAAGAAGGTGGTAAAATGAATGATAGGAGAAAAAGGAAAGTGAAAAATTAAACGCTCTCTCATTGGAAGATATGTCTGGTGATGTCCTTAACCAAATTGGAAATCAAGCAAAAGCTTCTCCTTTCTATGCAATTAAATTGGATGAATCCACAGATGTTGCTGGTTTTCCTCAACTGTCAGTATTTATTCGATATATTTACAATGGGGAAGTCTCCGAAAATCTGTTGTTTTGTAAAGCTCTGCCGTAACATACTAAAGGCGAAGATATTTTTAAATGCCTTGACGCATTCTTTGACGAACATTCAATCCCTTGGGAAAATTGAGCCGGGATTTGTACAGATGGCACAGCGGCAAATACTGGTATCAACTCTGGAGTAGTGAAACGTGTTAAAGACAAAGCGCCAGAGGTAAATTGGACGCATTGTTTTCTGCATAGATAAGCATTGGCCTCAAAAAAATGTCGGAGGAGTTGCATGATACACTAAATGTTGTTATAAAGTGCGTGAACTACATGAAAGCAAGACCTCTCAACCAAAGCTTGTTTTCTTGTTTGTGCAATGAGATTGGCTCCGATCACACTGGATTACTACTGCATTCAGAAGCACGTTGGCTATCAAAAGGTCAAGTTCTAAAGAGAATCGTTGAACTGCCAGAAGTAATCACCTTTTTAAAGAAACAGAAACAGACGTCCTTAGCAGAACAATTCAGTCAAGAAAAGTTTATAGCAAACGTGACATATTTAGCTGACATGTTTTACTCGCTGAACTCACTTAATCAATTCATGCAAGGTCCTGGATTTACTGTCATTGATCACAACGCGAAAATTACCGCCTATTACAAAAAGTTGATCCTGTGGTAAAGTTACGTGAAACGAAATGAATATGATATGTTTCTGCAGCCAAAGGGAAACGTAAATATGAAGATCATTACTGGGCATCTTGAACAACTTACTAAAAATCTTGAACAGTATTATGATGTCGCAATAATGCCCACCAACAAACAAGACTAGATGACTGATCCCTTCGCAGTTACTAATTTTCCTGAGCTACCCCTACGTGTTGCAGAGGAGCTCATGGACATGACTGCTGAAGCATCAAACCGTCTTTCTTTTGAATCATTCAAGAAAAAGCATCCAACCTCATCAGCAAATATTTATTTTTGGGTCTCAATGAGCACAGTTTATCAAGCCTTATCAAAGTTTGTCATAAAACAACTGATTTCTTTTGCAACAACATATCTCTGCGAAGCAGGCTTCAGTGCAATGAGTGTACAAAAAACAAAGAAAAGAAATCGATTGGATGTTGAAGATGACATGCGGTTATGCCTATGTGACGTCACACCAAGAATCCAAAAACTTACAGACAATATGCAGGCACAATGTTCTCACTGAGTTGATTAAATAAACCTTATTTTGAAATATTGCTGTATCATTTTTTTGCGGGGTCGCAAGCATATGTAAATTTTGTTTTTAGGAAAATTAGGGTCACGGGAAAAAAAGGTGGGGAACTACTGTCCTAATATGTCTCGTACGATTAACATAAATGTTCGCTGCCGCAGATCATGATATGAACATGAACATGTTTTCAAAAATTGCAATCTTTTTGAAAAATCAGTTTATTAAAAATTGATTTGCGACCTCATTTCTCACCCGATTTTCAAACTTTTTTAACAAATTAAATGTTATTTCAAGGCAATTCCAATAGTGCATAATATGCGTGGTTAATATTTGTTTTGTACTAAAAAAAATTGAACTTTAAGGCCTGTGGTGTAACTTTCTATCTCTCCCAAAAAAGTGGTAAGCTCAGTAAAAACAGGTAACTTTAATACAAAAACATTATAATAAGGTATCTACAATTGAAATAGCTTAGGAAATTTGCTTTCCAGCAATATGTGACTACAATTACTTAGGGCTAACGATTAGTTTATAATCGCTGATCAAAAATTGGTTGCCATACATCATGTTTCATTTTTAGTTGAACAATTATCCTACTTGACCTAACAAACTTGCAATTGTTAAACAAAGTTAGTTCTTTGGTACATTTTGACTACTTTTCCTCTCAGGCATGGTTCTTTTGCATTATCTGTCGACATTTTCAAAAACATCCATCAAAAACTGAAGTCTCTAAATGTTTTATGAAATGTAGTCTATCGGTTAAAAACACACAAAATTTTGGTGACTGCATTTCACAATATTGCAATTTTTAGAAAAAATCCTCCGGTAGATTTTGTGTATTCTTTCTCGATAGCATGGATCTTGAGCATTATCCATCAAAATATTTAAAACGATACAACGACAAATGAAGTCTAAAAATTTTAATACGTGGCCTACTGCGAGCAAAACACTTGGTGATCAACCAAGAGAAAGACAATCGGGTGAAGATGGTATTTTCTAATCTTTCTCCAACAAAATATAAGTTTCGAGCTACATATGATCTAAATGTTGAAGCAATTTTCTTTGCAATTGTGTGAGGCTGGCGCAGCCAGTGATTTGATATTCCTAGCCTCGACATTATCAATGGGGGCCCCCCGCTATTGCTATAACTGTGTGTGCTTCATTTGGGGTTAGTTTGCTCTTTGCATGGCGGCGTTTATGCCAAGACCAAGGAACATGCACGCAGTCAGAGACTTAGTTCATATTAATTTGTCTACAGTAACGAAAATGTAGTAAGTAGCGAACCTAATATTTAATTGCTTAAACACACTTTTAGGTCATTAAGTATCTTAAATTCACTTTAGCACTTATCTAAAATGACTTCACAATGCTTGCCACTATACGTGTAGTGAAAACAGCAGCAGGCAGCAAAATTATCCACTATCATTTAGATAGCAAACATAAATGGTCAAGCCCATTACTGATATTTGTAATTGCAAGGATATCGGTACAAAACACTAATCTTCATTTAACAGTAGAGAGGTCTGAATTATGAGCAAAGTTAAATGTAATAAAATCCCAAATTTAAGAAAAGATCAAAATTAAACAATAAACAGTATCAATTTGTAACACTGGATTAAAGTAAATGCTTTTGTTTGAAAAGAGCTTAATAGGCGTCTATTGGAATAGACTGTATGACTTAAGGAAAAGGCATGGCCCCTTTTCATGCTATGCCCGAATTAAAGCAAACAGCGCAGGCAAAAATCTTAATGTCACAAATATAAATATGGAAGCGGGCCCACCAAATCGTCAAATAGGCCAACCACTAAATAGCTCATTTCTTTGATTGTCAAAACAACCACCATTTGGGCGACGCCATCAATTTTGACTATGTTTCACCCCCCTTACACTTTTAAAAATTACGAATGGTAGTTTGTGACATCATTCTTTCTTTTTAAATACTTCCGGTCTTCATTGATAGACCAACATGATCACCCTTCCATGGACAGAACTATAGCTTATATTTACTAAAACATTTCGTTGTTGCTCCTACATATGTTTATGCGGTGAAGCCAGCGCACCAGCATTAATTGATACATTTTTAAATCGGCACGGGTGATGGTACGCCCTGCCGGGGTAAAATCGCACCATACTTAAGAGAAACGATTTTTCTTGATAATCAATTGATCAAGTCATGAAAATCCGTGAGAAAGACTGTCGCAATCTACTGCGAAGTCACGAACTTTCCGTTAACTTACTCTAAGCTCGTAAGTGTCGATTTCTTTGCCAACACCTACAGCCAAGGTCTTGATTACGAGCGAACAAAATTATCGCGACGTGGCGGGAAGAAAATTTCGAAAATGGGTCCTAGAATTATATTATTAGGTCACCACTGAAATTACCTTTATCGGGTCTTCACCATATTGGCCCTACATCACCATCAACATTGCTTTAGGTCATAAGGTCTTGCCATAAATCACTATAGATATTGTATTAGGTCATGTCATCTTGCCATACATCATCATCAACATTGTGTTAGGTCATAACATTTTGCGGTGCATAAACATCAAAATTGTTAGGTCATAGCATCTAGCCATACATCACAATCAACATTAGGTCAGGACTAGGTCATAACATCTTACTTCCCATCCATTAGCAGAGCAAAGCTTTGGTTGTCGACGGATCAGGGTAGCGTGAGGATTTATTGAAATCATTGACGATATAGTTAAGCACATACGCTGTGTAAGCTGAACCTTGGTACTGAATTTCGAAAATGGCCCTCTGTGACGAAAAAATCAAAGCCGTTCACTGTATCAGACAAGAAAATTCAAAATCGCTGGAGTTTGTTCCGGCGCCAACAATGGGTACGTCTTAGGCCATTGATTGAGACCCATAGTAATTTTTATGATCATGACCGAGTAAACCACTTTCATTTTCACCCTCCGCATTATTTCTATTGCTAAGCGCCAAGCAGGAGATCTGCGATCAACAGTTTGATGTCAACTCTATGCTGTAATTCGACAAAGATATTACACCAAAGTCTGGCGACTGCAAAGCTGATGCACCAACCTTTGTACCACCACGCCGCTACCGCTACATCACCGCCACCTAAATGACACATTGGATGCTAAAGTCGCTGCTACTTTTATTGAAAGCTTTCAGGTCTCGCTATTGACCCAGCTGAACGAGAGTTTTGATATATTTCTGTCTATTGTTCGGCCTGTACATCATTGCAAACAGTGAACTCGTAAAAACAGAAGTAACGTCAATATTTTTCAAGACATTGTTTAAAAATCGCGAGAAGTGACCGACTCAACTCTATCCTTTATCTTTTTTAACGGTTTCCAAGTTTTTGCCAAAATTCAGAAAAAGGAAAAGTTTCTAAAACCTTTTTGTAGCGAGTTGAAATTAACATAATTTCAGGTATTGACAAGAATGATTACCACACGTTATATAAGAGTTCAACGCATTTGTGTTACGCTACATGACAGCACAAGTCTGAGACGGCATAACTTGTCATACGCAGATTGGCGTATTTAAGCTCATGACAAAATAAATCGTCGTACGCAGTTTGAGTTATAGCGACCTATAACGCAATCAAAAATTTAAATTCATAAAATTACAACAAAAAAACAAACAAAACCCTTTTTTGTCGTCCACAATTACCTGATTAAGTTATCAGCAGCCTTACAATATTTTTAGACTATTACATATTTTAAAACTACTTCACAATAATCCAACAGTGACCAAATAAGATGCGAAAAAAATGTAAGAAGTTTAGTTCCAGTAACCAAAGCAGAAAACAATGTATTGGCTGATACACATGCTCTTGTGCTGCTTGTGACCAGTTAGGCATTTATGGGTCAAAGAAAAAAAACCTTCGCACCTTTCAGTAGGGAAAATAATGATTTATGACAACATACGAAGGTTTAACGTTGTTCAATTTATTTGTGTTTTATGACTTATCAGTCCCACACATCACTTGATGCATGACCAGCGGCACTAAGTGTTAGATGTTGCTAGTCAAGTTACTTTCTTCTGTTGTAACATTTAATTAATTATAAAATTTTTATTGGTCTTTTAATTAATTTCAGAAATAATTTACACTCCTGGTGTGTACAAAGAATAAGTGATGACACCGATTTGCGTGGAGCCATTCTTGATGTTGAAGCTTTGGGAATTTTTTTTGAACCCAGTGTCGAGGCAAATTAAATTCCTCTTTTCTCACTGACTCCGACGAATGCAGAAGAAAAATACGATCTAGTTTTGAGGGAACTTTTGGACAAGCTGAAAACAGTTTAGATTGAGAATGAAACTTATCATTTTATTCCGCTATCACTAAGAAATTTACGGTTAACTTGAGTTCAGACTGGTCTCGTTATTGTTTGCAAAATGCTGCGTAATTGGCTTAACACCAACAAACACTATACTATCTACGCAAAAAATTTCCTTCGCAATGCCGTGAACTGTTTCTGCGGTTTCAGTAGCAATTAGTTTGAGACCTAGCGCCTTTAGAGGGTGCAATTGGTCTCTCTTGTTGAGAGTTGGACATATTTTAAGCAGGTAGCGGATTTTATCCTTTAAAACCACCTGCTTCAGTTGCTGTTATTAGCTCGAAATTCACAACGAACTGCCTCCTGTCTACTTCATTAAGATGGAGGCATCTTGTTTAGTGCCTTGCAAAACGACACAGCAAGTGAACTTGAAAGCTTTTTCTCAAAGTTATCCCATTTATTATGGCCGTCAAGCAAGGAAGATTTAAATAACAATATTTTTAAAATGTTTTGGTTTGGCTCGACAAGCGATTCGAGCGGACTGCAAACCGAAAACCTTGACCACAACAACATCGCTTTGAAAAAGGCAGAAAGTCGCAAAACCCAAACTGGCTTTAAATTCTCAACTTTTGAGAACCAACGCGAGAGCGCTGCAGCACTGAGGGAAGTGGACAACTTGTGGCCATAATTACTCATGTTCTAGGAAATGTTGAACGCGCGCATCATTGCCAAAAAAATACAGATGCAAAGGAGGACACGTTTGCCCACCCCACAAAAAATAATCTAAAATTGCTTTCTAAATTAAGCCATTTTGAAGTAAAACAGCAAAACTGTTCCGCGTATTTGGCACTATTTTATAACTAGTGCACACAGGAGTTGTTGTTATCAAAATATTGTTACCTAAACAAGAAATTCGGCAACTAAACTTCTTTTTAAAAATCTAAATGCTGTCGCCAAAATCAGTTCAAGCAAAATTCACCCGAAGTACCGAATAAATGTGAACCAAAACATCATTAGTTCAAATACAGTTTTTTTTTGTAATCTCAAGATATTTTTTTTTAATTGCAAAGTTCTTGCTAGCTGCATCTTTAAACAGCTATGATCCATTCAAGCTTGAAATGAGGTATATTTTGAGTTTCGTAGAGTACGTTTCGACCAACTTTGCTCTTGCAAATTTATTGTATTCTGGCTTAAAGCTGAGTGAATGACAAAGCAATATAATGTAAACGAGTGTTGTTACCAGATAAAAGACCATTTTGACATTATATTGCCAGTTCCAAGTGGTTACAATCGATAGAGAGTGCCTTATAAGCAAGAAGCAAAACAACAAAGCGAACGCTGGCACGAGGCTTCCGAAGAGAGCAATGCTATTGAGAGATATTTTCAAATTTACCAAGCCATCCCTGGACGCGTTTCGTCGTTTTGGACTCATCAGCAGGGCTTGCCAAATGCCAAGAGATCCCCCCAATAGCTTTAACGTTGACTTTTATAAAAACAAACTAACACAACGCACAAGACTTACGTGCCGTTTGCTTTTGAACGAGATTCGTTTTGACATACTGCTAGCCGCTCAACTATGGACTAAAATTGATACCCTTATGTCAAGCTGATCACACAGGCAGTGATCAGGCATAAAAAGGTCTTTCAAAGTTTACAAGCTAAATGCCGCGCTTTAAGGCATGGCTGGCAGCACGAGGTGCGTGGACGAACAGAATACAATGTGCGCGCAACGTTAAAAGGGCGCTTAACTGATTTTGGTGGGTCCCAAATGGCTGCACCGCGGCTTATATAGTATACTAGCCGGCTTGCCAGCGTCGCCCGCTCGGCCGCCGTCAGTATTGTCAGGGTAAAGAACACCGGTTCAACCAACGGGTAGTCGTGAGAACAATAATAAAAAGTTTCTGTTTTTTTTGCACATTTAGTTGCTTTTTTAACTTTTAGTTTTTATTACCAAACAAACATCTGTGAGGACAGCAACATAAAGCGGTGGTAAATGAAGGAAACAGCTGCTAAATTGGTAATCGAGATCATCTCGCTGTATTAATGCAGACCATTAATAATGCTCACAAAGTATGATTTCACAAACCAAACGTTGGGGAAACAAAGCGAAATATAATGGTAATGCCAAAAAGGTGGTAGTTTACACTAATAAAGAAATGAACTATTCGGTAGTATGCCTATTTCACGATTTGGTGAGCCCCTTTTTGCGTGTCTCTAACACATTAAATGTATTTGCTGTGGTCTTTTTCTCAATGATCGAATGATGGTCGCCACGAAGTATTTCGTGTGAGTAGTTGCCAATCGATTTAGCGGTACAGAGAGCAATCGACCAAATATTTTTGAGTTAACATTTGGACTGATCTGTTGTACAAGTGAGACCAAGTTTTACTTATCGCGTTGTTCCTGAAGTATGAACAGGACTCATTTTCAAGATGTAAACTTGGTTAAAGTAGATTAAGAACTGTTCATGCAAACAAACCGGTTGAATGAAAGCAAAATCCCGTTGAATGTAATAGAAAGTTGCTTCCTTCTGCCGGCATAGGCGCACACGTGATAGTTAAAAAGGTATTTTATTATTCCCCCAATTGCAGGCCATAATTTCTAAATACGCAACCTTATGGCGATCACCTCAGTTTAGTAATCAAGATGGTAATACTTACTGCTCCGCCAATCGCCATGTAGTTTTTTACAGCGATTTGACTTCATAAAGCGTAGTCTCTTAAGAATGTGACGCAAAGACTCCATAAGCAATTTTTCACAAAATTTATTGATATTGTGGTAAATTAAGTGATCTCGTGTTGTTTTGTTAGGAGTTTAAGTAAATATAGCTTCAAATTAGACCCCTACAGCGAACCGAACAATTAGCCCCTACTGAGAAGTAGTAGACGTTACAACCGGGCTTCCTACGGACTATTTCTAAAAGCCTTCCTTTGCTGTATTGTCTTTCTTTGGTCTTTGCCCTGTGGTTAAATAAGGCCACATGTTTGACTCATATATATAACAGGTGCATCTGCTCGTATATATGTAGTGGCCACGTGTATTTTCGCTATTCTTGTCAAAACGTCAACGTGGCGAAACGAGTAGTAAATTTTCGTTTCGATCTGATTATGCTTCGGACTTCTGTTTGGGCCTGAGTGTTGGTCTCCCTGCTTAATTGTTATTAAGGCTGTGTGGTAGCCTTTATCGCCGCGAATTTTCGTTCTGCGCACGCTGGGAGGAGCTGCGCATATTTGTAAATAAAACACAGCAAGAAAGCTTCAACCGCTTCCTGTTTTTTGTTTGACGAAGCAGAAAGGATCCGTAGAGCTAATAATACTAGTTCTACAAAGCAACTCTACTGGTTCAGTGCTAATCAACGACGGTACGTTTGGCGCGGGAATCAAAGAGTTGAAACCTGGTGCTGCCGCACCACTTACAAAGTATGATTTTACAAACTATCATTCGTACTTTCAAAAAGTGTGAGAGATGGAGGAAACGCAGTCAAAATTGATGCTGAGTGTCAAAGACAACTCTGCTTTATAGCACAGACTAATCACTTACTAGTGGTGGTTCTCTTAGAATAAAATCTTGCCCCATTTTTTTCGTGTTTCTTTTTCTGGTGGCAGACGACAGGGACCGATAATTTGTTCGAGCTGTTCAAAACCCTCCCGGGTCGGGATGTCTGCGTGAAAGTTAAAGTTTGTAGTCGGAGGTTAATTTGCGAAGCTTTTGTTTCTATGGCGCAAACTACAATAACAAGCGACCAATGGGACATTTTGCCAGAGAAAACACAAGAATTGTTTTCAGAGAGAGGTGTTTCCGATAAAACAATAAAGACTGAAAGCAGTGGATGCTAACAAGGAAAACATTCCTGAAAATAGTTTTTTTTTGACAAAGCCTTATTTCTTCTCGTATAAACCCCATTTTCTCTGGTTTTCTTTAACAGGTTTTATAGATCTCAATTCTCATTTTCCATCAAAATATTTGCTTTCCCTCCTCCTTTCGTAAAAGATTTTGATCTCCATCGTTGTTGTTCCAATATCAATCCTAAATGAGAGATTATTATATAAGATTTTTTGCCTGGCGGCAAGACCAATGAAAGATAAGCACAATTGCATTGAACTTATAATATTTATGAAAGTTAACAGAAATTCTTCTTATTTGACAACAGTATACAAACAAATTAAAATTTTTATTTATTAGTTTATCATTTACAATTACAGCATAATAATGAAACCACTGTAAATGTGATAAAACAGTAGATTGATAATAACAGTTGATTAAGCACTTCCTCCCAAATTAATAACGAATTATTAAATTTGTTTAGATCCTTGAATAAAATTTACACTGATCCAACAAAGCATAATTTTATGGAATAAAGTTTTATTGCTTTGTAAGTAATCTAATTGATCAGTCTCGGAAAAAGGCTCCGTTTTTCAAACAGTTTAGCCACCACATATAAGTTTATACGACACTCTCTCAATATATCGTTAATTTCTTGATTTGTTTGTTAACTCATAGGATATCATGTCATTTATGAATATCTTCATATCACACACAAACAGAAAACTGTCAAAAAATCCAATTGTTATGTTTTATAATGACGTTTTTTTGAAAGGAACAAGGATTGCGTCATTTTACTTGCGCGTTATGCTTTGTCTTATGCTCACTAGTATATCTTGATCGTCGTTTTTTGGTTGATGTCAGTCCGCTAGGAGGGTTTCCCGATCGAGATGGCGGATTAGGAACAGAAGTACAGAATTAACCTTTGCTTCGAAAATCCAAAATCGGACAAGTGAATAACTTATCGTTATTCCTCGTCTTTAGAGCTCCGACTATGAAGCTAAAATAAACAAATGATATTTTGGATGTTCAGATATTTCATCACCAGACATTTGATCACCCGACACTTATCACGATAGGGTTAGGATTAATGCTAGGGACGAGACACTTAATCACCTTAGTGGTAGGGCTATCAATTCTACTGTAGTCCACTTACAATGTCATTGTATTTTAAAGTCAAAATGTCTAGTGATACGTTACTAAATGTCTAGTTATTAAATATCCGTCATTAGCAGTCAATATCGGCTGATGTTGTCGTCGTATGTCAGGGTATCTATGATCCAGGTCAGGCACAAGAAAAGGATGAGGACAGAGGGTTTATCCTTTTACCACCCCAACCTGCTGTGTTGCCCAGATCAGATGCTGGCAGTGATGAAGTTGAGCCAGAACCTGGTTTCATCATCCAAAACTGTCAGACCCATTATTCCTCGAAATGCCTGATGTATGGGACATGTTAAAATAATGTGGTCTGCAGTTTGTTCACTAGCGCCACACTCGCATTTCGCGCTGAAGAAGCGAGACCCCATTTGTGCACGGACGAATCGAAACGCCCAACGCCAGTACGCAGGCGATTGAGTTTGAACCAAGCTGTTCTAGTCAAACTCATTTCAATAGGTCTTGTGCTGACGCTAGAAATATAGACACAGAAGAGGCGCGTAGATAGTTTATCGCGCAATGCCTCAAGGCGGTAACGATACGTGAGCGCTTTGTCCAGTTTCACATCAAGATAGGTCGGCACTGAGCAAAATGGTAAGATTTTACCATTGTTCTCAAGTTTTAGCTCACACTTAGCCTCTCGATTGTGGAAACGAAAGGCTGCCATCACTGTTTTAGCATGGCTGAGCTTTAGCCACCAAGCCTGGTGATATGCAGAAAGTGTGGTTATGTCTTCGCTCAAAGTTCTTTCCAACACCTTTCAATCTCCAGATGAATAAAGTATCGCCAAGTCGTCAGCGTAGGCAGACTTCTTAGAGGTTATGGAAAGCAGGTCGCATATGTATATGTTGAAAAGAAGACGAGCCAAGACTAATCCATGTGGGAGAACTTTTATCAGGCCTCGGAGCCTGCTTGGCTTGCTGTCATCAGTGGTCAGGGTGAAGCTTCTGTTCCGAACAAGTTCCATGATCATCCGGACCATGTGCTTGACCGGCAGAAGTCTCAGCAGCTTGCAGGTGAGGCCACGGTGCCAGGCAGTGGCATAAGCAGATGTCAGATTGACAAACGCGGCACCAGCCTTCTTTTCTGCCTCAAAAGAATTCTCAATGTTTTGCGTAAGCAAAACGACCTGATCTAAGGTAGACTTTCTGTGCCGAAATCCAGCCTGTTCCTTTGCGAGCAAGGGATTAACTATTGGTTCGACACGATTGTAAATCAGTTGTTTGAGGATCTTGGAAGGGGCGCAGAGCAAATAGATGGGATGGTAGCTCAGTAGGTCCTCTACAAGTTCTGAAGGCTTCGGGATTGCGACTACCAGCGCTCTTCTCCAGACTTTTGGAATTTTGAGTTGGCGCAAGCAGGAAGAAAGGAAGCCATGTAGGCAGAGCTTCAAGCCGGGACCAGCATGGATTAAAAGCTCCGGACAAATAGAGTCAGGGCCCGGAGCTTTACCTGGTTTTAAGTGGTGTAGGGCAGCAGCAAATTCTCTTGGAGAAAAATCTCCGGAGATATTTACTGCATCTGGAGCAGTAGCCCTCCAAAGGTCAGACAATTCCTGCATAGCGGATCGAGAAATCTCTTGATTTGCACCCTCGTATTTCCCGTTTTTTTCCGGCTGGCTAGCAATAGCATTTGCTGAAACGGGACGTTGACAAGGGGATTATCGTGACCTACCGTAAGATTGTTTAACGTAATCCATGCTACCTGGCTAGAGTGTGAAAAGTCGATGTTCTGGACAGCCTCACATCATCGATTCCTCCGTTTCCTGGCAAGCAAAGCTGTAGCAGTTCTGCTAGATTCATACCCTCAGGGTATTGCAAGAATGTTTGGAAGAGGTTTTCACACTCGGCATCCCATCATGGTATACGATTATTTCGTCGGCCACGTGGAATACACTTTTTCGCCGCAGGGCTGATGGCGTTACAGAAACACTGATATGCCTGATCAACTTTAGAGGACCAGGTGGCGGCAAAGTCCTGGCAAGTTTGTTTGTGAGAGTAATTTAGTGGCTCCATTTGGCCTTGCCGAAGTTCCATCGCTTTACAGGCTTGCTTGGTACAGGACGAGCAAACCTAGGTGGGGTAATAAGCGAGGATCGATATTGAGACCTTGGGAACTTTTCTAAGACATGTCGGTCAGGTAAACGACTGTCCGAATCGATTCTGACGAATGCAAGATCTGAGTTGGTACTTGTATTCCAACGGCCAAAGTGGAAGCTGGCGGCATTCTTTGGGTTATGGAGTAGGGCAAGATTGTTAGTATTTGCACAGCCAACCAGGCATTCTCCATCTGCACTGTTGGCATCACAACCTTAATCAACATGTTGGCAATTAAAGTCGCGAGCATAGAGGCAGGGATGTGGGAATACTGAGAGGTCGGATACTTGCAAACGAATCCGTGGAGGTTTGTAAACGTTGACTATCTTATACATGTATACATCAACGTCGACCCAAAACCACTCAGTCTCCGATGTAGGTGGACATTGGTCGAAAAGCGTCCACTTCGGTTGTTCATGGACAAACGTAGCAAGACCAGGTTTCCTGCTTAAGGAGAACCCAGCTAGTTGGTAGTCGGGTAGAATCAACCTTTGTACAGACGTGCAGTGGGTCTCCTGGAGTAGGATGACGAGTGCCTCACGCTGTGCAGCAAGATGATAAAGAACGTTCGTCTTGCTTGCAGTGAAGCCTTCGATGTTTAACAGAAGGATGGCAAGCCTTTGGAACTTGTTGACGATGCGTTTTGATGAATTGCCCCGCCCTAAAAAGGGCGTTTGCCACTTACAAGGCCTTGCCAGAACATAGGTAACAGTAGATGCCCTACCGTTGAGGTAGATTTGGTTTCGGTCTGTCATACGAGTTCAGAGGACAGGTGTACTCACGGACTGGGCTAAGAGAAAGCATCAGCCATCGGGTGATGAAATGTCGGTAATCCGATATTTTGACAAGCATTTGTGGGAGAAAAGAGCTGCTTCCAGTTCGAAAAATGACTCAGCTCAATTAAAGTTGCTTTGTCTTTCTAAAAGACACTTTTGGGTGATTTCTCCTAACCGATTGCGTTGCCTGTATTAGAAATGCACTGTACCGGCGGTAGCGGTAACCTTGAGGCAGGTATGAAAACAAGTTGCTGAACAGCAAATAGCTGGACATTGAGCTGATAAGAACAAATTGGCTTATTTTGCTCGGCCAAACAAAAATAATTAAGCAGTACTTTATCAAACATAAGAAAGTTAACAGAACAAAAAGCTAACCCAAAAGAAAGCCGAAGCATTTGTCTCCTTGCACTGACGAAGTCCCCAAAACGGGACGAAAAAACTTCGGCGTTCTTTTGTGTTAGTTTTTATTCAATTAACTTTCCTATGTCTAATAAAGTACTGCTGATTATTTTTTTTCACTACGCTAAATATGAAAGAAAAGTTTTCCCCCTATCCGAAATCGAAAAATTTGCAGTTTTAGGTCTCTGTTTTCAGTTGCTCAAATGCTAGAGCATCTGACCTGTTATCAGGAGAATGTGAGATAAACTTCACCGGAATTGTTTTTGGCCTTTTACACTTCTCATGACAAGTGAGCCCAATAATTAATTATACTTGCATACGACTGTAAAGACTGCCCTGGCCAGCAGACAGTTATAGAAAGATCTCACGTACGTTTGGTTATTAGCAGCACTAACTTTTATATTGTAACCAAAAAAATCGGTTTTTCACCATCTTCCTTTATAGCGTAGACAATTTTTGCTTCGAAGGTGGATGTGTTGAAGCAATACGATCAATTGAAAACAAAGAGTAAAATGATTAAACGAATCATCATGATGATGCAAGACTTTGACAATAGTTCAATACTTGTATACTGTGACAAGACAACGCATAAAAATTTCGGTCCTTACGTATTATCGGGAGGACCTTTGATTTTTAATGTTATTTTATTTAAAAGAAAGGCAGTGTACACTGAAGGGGCAGGCCCGGTATGTAAATGTACGGGGCAGTGTACACTGGAAGGGTGTATTTTATTGTTTTAACCGTTTCAATAAATAATTTACTTCAATTTTTGAGTCGTGTTTTTAAAGGTCCTCCCGTTAATACGTAAGTACCAAAATTTCCTACTTAAAAACCTTGGTTTTTGGTGGCACACCTCACACTATTAAAAACCGTTTTTTTCTCTCAGATGATTAACCTGAGGTTACGGACTGCAAATCACACCCTTACCGTGGCTGGGGAATTTCGTGTCGTGGGCAGCAGTTTCCACACTCCTGATTAAGTCTACCGGCGAAGGCTATTCTGAGTAGCATCACCAAACTTTTTCTACTTAAATAAACGTCCATCAGACAAATTAAAAACAGCAAGGTGGTGTCGTTAAAAACAACAAGATGATGTCGTTAAAAACAACAAGGTGTGTCGTTAAAAACAGCAAGGTGGTGACGTTAAAAACAACAAGATGGTGTCGTTAAAAACAACAAGATGTGTCATTAAAAACAACAAGATGGTGTCATTAAAAACAACAAGGTATGTCGTTGACAACAACAAGGTGGTGACGTTGAAAACAACAAGGTGGTGTCGTAAAAAACAGCAAGGTATGTCGTTAAAAACAACAAGATGGTGTCGTTAAAAACAACAAGATGGTGTCGTTAAAAACAACAAGATGGTGTCATTAAAAACAACAAGATGGTGTCGTTAAAAACAGCAAGGTGGTGTCGTTAAAAACAACAAGGTGGTGTCGTTGAAAACAGCAAGGTGGTGTCGTTAAAAACAACAAGATGGTGTCGTTGAAAACAACAAGGTGGTGTCGTTGACAACCACAAGGTGGTGTCATTAAAAACAACAAGATGGTGTCGTTGAAAACAGCAAGGTGTGTCGTTAAAAACAACAAGATGGTGACGTTGAAAACAACAAGGTGGTGTCGTTAAAAACAACAAGATGGTGTCGTTAAAAACAACAAGATGGTGTCATTAAAAACAACAAGATGGTGTCATTAAAAACAATAAGGTGGTGTCGTTAAAAACAGCAAGGTGGTGTTGTTGAAAACAACAAGATGATGTCGTTAAAAACAACAAGGTGGTGTTGTTGAAAACTACAAGATAATGTCGTTAAAAACAACAAGATGGTGTCGTTAAAAACAACAAGGTGATATGAGGGAAGTCGATATTACAATAATTTCATTTGTTTATCTTTTGTTGGAATAAAACTTATTGAAGATCAGTGGAGCTAATTTACTTTGTCCTAAAACAGTCGTCAAGTGCCTTTTTCAAGGGCACAACAACCACGCTCATCAAAAACGAGGCACTGGAGGCCACCGCCCATCAGATGTTAATTCCACTGCTGTCATTCTTATCTCGACAGAATGCTGTAACAAATTAGCTCTCACGTCTGCTCTATAGAAGAATTAAATCAGGCTTTAATATGCAATTGTCGATCACAAGTCAGCAAGCTGAGATCATTCTGCAACATCCAGCTGAAAGGTGTGTGCTCTATGGAAATAATAAATCAGCCTTCAATATACAATTGTAGCTCGTAAGTCAGCAAGTGGAGATCATTCTGAAATATCCAGCTAAGAGATTTGATGTAAGAGTTGCAATCATGTCGTATCTAGTTCAACGAACGAAGGGGTTTAGCTTGTTTTTCAAATGAATTTAAGCATACAACTCCTTAAGCACCACTCCATTTATCATTGCTTTCATGCTTTTTATCAACTTAAACCAACCTAATAATCAAACGTTTTGCCATCGACAGAATTCCTTCAAAAAAGAAATAACAAAAACTAATACTTGAATCATTTTAATCCGAGACAACAAGCAATCGTTAGTTATTGTGTTTTAATCTCTTTTTATAGAAGGTTTCCATAATGGCAAAACTTTTGATTGATTACGTACTTTTGAGCATTTACGCGACAATAGATTGGCTTGCGATTTCAGCAATTGTATGTTTGCTACAAAAATTACCTGTTTCCCCAAGTTATAGCATAAATGAATTCAAACTTGCCACGCACGACAAGATGCAACTCTCCTGTAATCTGGAAAAACCTAGTAACTCAGTTTTTTGTGAAAAATGAGTTAGGTTCTAAATTGGATTTGCTAGGTTTTTCCACATCTGTTCATCTATTCAAAATGTGAAAAATGTCTTTCTATTGGTTAATTTCTATATGGAAAAACCTAGTAAGTCAAGCCAATTTTGTCTTGTTGTACATTTTGATCTGGAAAAATGCAGTAAGTGAAGTTGCTAGGTGTTTCCAGATTTTTTAAAATTTGTTTTGATAAATTTTTGGCTCTCAGGGAGTTTAGTGTGGTCTATTCGGTGACTATTTTTACTCCTTTTTAAAACTAAAATAAAATTAAATGTTGAACTGCTGGAATTAGCAAAACACAATTAATCATCAAAGTCACATGTCATGATATCAGTTGGATATTGTCTTTCTTTTAGTGTTGGTATGGTTGGAAAGCCACTAAAAGTACCAGTAACCGGGTCTTCTCTAAAATGATCCCCTAGGTGCAGATTTATAATCTATGGTCGAGGGTAAAGAGATTAGAATGAGAATTGGCTGCAAGAATTTAAATTCATTTACATTTGTACAGCAACTAAAACTTGCAGAAATGTTATTTATTTCTACAGCATTTTTTGCATTAACCAATTATAGCTAACATATTTTTCTTCAACCAAAAATAAAATAGTATTATTATTTGGCTCAATTAAAGTTGGTATCAATTAATCATCATAATTGGTAATTTTGTGTGATAATACTGTATTGATTTTTGCAGTTATAACTTAACAGTGATAATATTAAAAAGAATTTTTAAAACTTGAAAAACTGGTGCTGCATTATCTGGTTGTGTTAGTGATTGCTTAGTGAAATGGCTTCTCGAGGAAAAATGATTTTGGAGTTGGCATTGAAGAAGAGAAGAATGCAGGAAGATAAACAGCCAAACTTGGTTCCTGAGACTGAGATATCCAATAATAACCAAGTTGCTACTGGTCACATTGATATGGATGGAGGTACCTTTGTCAACCCTCTTGATAAAACCACTGCTGCTGTGGATATACTGCTTGAAAATGACAATTGTCAGAATATTAATGAAATGGATGAAGGTCTTCAAAATAAGCTTGATATTTCTAAGCCAAAGTAAGTTTGCTATAGGCCTAAGTATAGCATTATTCAGCCGTTATTTGCATTAGTGCTGTTGGTGCCATGCATAAACTTTTAAGGATGTGCAGTGTGATTGTAGACACTATGTTTGCTCTGTGCCCTTCAATTTTTTTTACTGTAAGTGTTGCATGACATGATTGAATGAGCAACTCAAATTACCAAAATTTGATTAAATAATTTAGTCTATGCAAAGTGATAAATTGTTCATGTATTAATATTACTTATAGGGTCTACCCGTAGTGCATCAAAAAAAGATAGGCGATTTAAATGTACAGAACCGGTGATGTGATGTTTTGTCATAGTGAAATCAAACAAATTTTAACTTATATATGCAGTTATTTATCTTTTTGTTTGAGTTAGCTTTTTTTGATAATGTCAGCTTCGTAATATAATACTCTAGCTGTGTATTTCAAAGAGGACGATTGATTCTTAAATTTATTTACAGAAGACGACGTACAGTTGAGGACCAAACAGCTCACAATCAAGAAAAATATCTACTCCTTAACGGATGCAAGCAGACCTGCCGAAAAAAGTGCCAAGAAAAGTTTACCGATGAAGTGCGCATGAACATAAATAGATCCTTTTGGGATTTAACTTTTCCAGAAAGAAAGTTGTGGCTTGATAGCCACATTTATATTGCTCCAGTAAGGAATAGGGCAAATGCTGAAGTTGAGCAACATAAGCGTTCACATTCTCTATCATACTTGTTGCCACTTGCAACATCAAAAGAAGCAGTTTGCAAAGTTATGTTTCTTGCAACCTTAGGCCTAAAGACAGATGGTATCATCACAGAATTTATCAAGCGTAAAAAAGCTGGAACTGTAGAGGCTATGATAAAGGACAATCGTGGGAAGAAACCTCCAAAGACTAAAACAGAAAAAGAGTTAATTCGACAGCACATTATGTCATATCGTCCTCAAGTTAGCCACTACAAGCTTAAAAATGCTCCAAACAAGCGGTACCTTGAACCCCACTTGACCATCACTTCTATGTGGGAAGATTATAAGTCCAAACATAGTGACATAAGTTACATCGTGTACCAGCGGGTAGTTAAATCTGAGAACATCGGCTTTGGAAAACCAGCACAAGATGATTGTGATGTTTGTGCAAAATATCAAGCTCACTGCAAAGCACATGATGAATTGCACATTGTTGATGACTGTGCAGACTGTGAAGCTGGCAAAGAGCATGATAGAAAATATAGAGCAGCTCGTGCCTATTACAGCCAAGATCGAGATGGTGATATGCAAAATACCGCCATCTATACTGCTGATATGCAAAAGGTCATACTTCTCCCAAAACTGACTGTTAAAGAACATTTTTTTGTCAGCAGACTGGTTGTGTTCAATGAGACCTTTGCTTCAGTGAAACAAGACGGTGACTACGTGCTATTATGGCATGAGGCAATCTCCGGGAGATTAGGAGTTGACGTTGCTTCGACTTACATACGATGCATAAATCTTTGTGAAGTGGAGAAGGTGATATTCTGGGCCGACAATTGCGTTGGGCAAAATAAAAACTGGATTCTTTTCACTGCATTGTGTTGGTGTGTAAACCAAGTTTGGGGACCTCAGGTTGTCACCATGAAATATTTTGAAAGAGGCCACACTTTTATGAGGGCGGACAGCGTTCATGACAGCATAGGAAAAAAAATGAAAAAGTGCCCGGAGGTTTGCACCTTTCCCGATTTTGTGGACGTCTGTGAAAAGGCTGGGTCAAAAATAAAGCCCATTATAATGCACTACCATGATTTTTATGAGTTCGAGGATGGGCATCGCAATAGAAAATCTAAAAATGTTACTCTCCCTCATCTCGATTCATTATCTGTGGTAGAATTCCGCAAGGATTCGCGTGCGATGTGGTTCAAGAAAAGCTTTGAAGAAGAATATAATCAAGTCGAGTTCTTGAAACCCAAGTTCAGTTTAAACATTGTTCCTCCCAAAAAAGATAAGCCCAGGGGAATTTCAAGCATAAAACGCCAGAATATTCTCAAACTGGCAAATTCGTTTCCTGCAGCAAAGAAAAAATTTTGGCTCGAAATTCCTATCAACGACGAAAATGTTGACTTAGTTGAACACTTTCAATAACTAGGTTACAAGTTCATTTTGTAGTGTAGCATTTTAATGTTTTAACTTGAATTGCTATTATTAATAAACAAATGTTGCTGACTTACTAGGTTTATGTTGATAATTGTTTGTGGTGAAGTTGTTAGTTTGCTCTGGTAAAACCTAGTAAGTCGATTTGTAACCATGGTAACATGCAAATGCAAAAATATAAAATGCACCAAGACTCATTTTAACTATCCTTACACAAAATTTGAAAGTAAAATTTCTTCCCAACTGCGGTAGCTTAATCCTTACACCAAACATTTTTTCTTCATTTTCTCAAGTTTTCAAAAAACAGACTTACTAGGTTTTTCCAGATTACAGGAGAACTGCTACGGCTACAGCATAAAAAGTCGTGAAGCGCAAAGGATGCGTGCCGCACACCAGATTTAATTATTTTGGGCTCAATTGGCTACCCATGACTATATAGAGAAATGTTATGGTAAAACACCACTTCAACTGAGCCAGCAGTGAAGGGATTAAACGAAGTACGTTCTCATACAGTAAGGGTAATTCTATCCATGCACATGCAAGTTAGTAGCATCAACAAGAAACACAAAATCGTCATCAGGCTTTATCATTAATTCACAGTCACTCCACCTCAACAGCATTTCAATGTTATCAATTAAACATAACGTTTTTCAACAAAAGTTGTATTTCAAGGTGATGGATTCCTTTAAATGCCAAGAAATCGTGCTTTCCCCCAAACGTTCCTTTCTTGACACCAGAAATTATCGTTTACAACGTTCCATCAATTAATTTCACCCCTTCGACTAATTTATTTCTAAACAGACCTCGATTGAACTAATTAGCATCAATATTTCAGATGCTAACGCATAAAGAAGTGGAATATTGATGGGAGACATAGACTACAAAACTATGCAGTTGTTTGATGAAAAATGTAGTTTCAATCTGAAACCAATGAAACTTTGAAGGCGAGCAAAAGTTTTGAAAAATTTCCATCTTTTTGTGTCTTAAGCGCAACAAGACCTCTTTTCGAGAGCTTCTAGAGGTCAGTTTGCTGGAGCAAATTCGCTGAGCTGGTCGGCAAAGCTAAAGAAAAGATTGGAAACCACTGACTACATCAACTCAAAATGGTAAGTTAAACAATAGTTGAAGAACTCTGATGGAGTCAGGGGGAAGAGGAAGCAGGAACCATAGAAAAATAGCCAGGAACATGAGGCGGTAGTGAGGGTGCAGAGAGAGAACATACGATGTTGGTGGAAAGGGAATAAGTGGCTTGAAGACGTGGTTGGGGTGAGCTGCATTTGCAGAAAGAGGGCCAGATGGGCTAGATTGATCAGTGGAAGTATACAAGCTATAGGAGTCCGAGAAAGGGTCACAGTGTTCGTAGGTCTGGGCTCTCCAGAAGCAAGGATGTAGCAGGGAGGGCAGCTCCAGGAGTGAGAGCTGTGTAGAGTTCTGAATCTAGAAAAAGGGAGAGAAGTGAGCACTTTAAATCGACCCATTTGGAGCAAGTGCAGCATTGCACTGACCTATCCCTCCAGGTCACATTTCCAGCGCACACTAAACAGGGAAAGACGGGGCCACGGTTAAGATGAACGTTGCCGCTCATCAAGAAAATGAGAAGACAAGCAAGAGAAAGGTAGGAGAAGACGGATGACCGATTTCAAAGAGGCTGCGTGCTGCCCTTTTGCGGTCGTTCAGGGAGCAGCACGACGAAAAAATGGTTTGTGTGAGGGAGTGTCCGGGGTAACTGGGACCCTCGAGAAGGCCAACAGCCATTTCGACTCAACCCAAACGGGGTCGGAGACCGCACCATTATGTTGAGGCGGCTGTTGATTGGTGCAGATAGCGCTGCGTTGTTTCGTTTGTTTTTACGCGGAACCGATGTGATGTCTTCAAACAAACTCCAGGCTCATACTGCTTTATAGTCCTACTGGTGAATACTTCAATTTCATTCTTAGTATGTTCATCAGTGGCCTATGGATCACGTGTGTTTAATGAACACAGTTTGTCCTAAACGTCTAACAAGGCTAAAATCTGATATGTAAACCACTGTTCTGTCTGTACGTGTGTACGCACGTGCGCTTTAACATTCGCGAAACTGCTGGACGTGTAAACATCAAACTTGGCACGATTGATCACCATCTCGCGATAAGTCTCGTAAGGAGTTCGTGACGTCATCATGACTTCATAATTAAAGATATCGCCCGACCTATCACATCACCACATATTTCATCTTTTTGGGGTGTAAGATGACTTGACAATCAACGCTTCATTGCACAACTTGTTAGCTGTATTTCCACAAAACTACTAATTGTGGAAACGCGAGTAAAAACTTTTTCGGGAGATATTACTAGTGTGTTTTCGATAAAATCAATTCTACAACAATTTAAGTTCATATGACAATGTTAAGGATTCACCACTCGAAGGGGATGAATCTTCTATTATAGTTGTCACAGGCGGACGGCCAGGACCTTCCTCGCACTGTTCTCTATCCAACCACCAGTTTAAAATCAAACAGTAAAATCAATGGGTATATTAACAGAATAACAATAAACACTTCGAATAGGCCAGCGCGAGAAAATTGACTAGACTTTTATCCACAACGATTGAACCAGCAACATTCAATAGAATTTGAAGTAACTTCTTTTTCTTTGTATACATAATTAGTAAGAGCCTGAAGCCACGCGTTTTGTGTGCTTAGGTCCGAGTGTAGAAATAGATAATTGTAACAAAGTAAAGTACGACAAAACAATACGTGCAATAAGACTCTGGTTCTCAGGGCGGCAGTTCGATTATCGGTGAGTTAAAAAATGGGCATTGGTGCGATAACAGACAATTCAACGAGCAATTGGTTATTTGAGCACTTTAAGCCTTCTAGGCATAGCTCTTCTTTTCGCTTGCGTGCTTCAATCTTGGTCTGCGATGTCGTCGTGCCGTCTGGCACAATTAACACAGCCTATCGCTGCCAGAGATCACAAGCTCATGCTTTTTCAAACATTGCACCCTTTTTGCAAAATCAGTTTATTTAAAAACTGATTTGTGACCTCTTTTCGCCACCGATTTTCAAACTTTTTTCAACAACTTAAAATTAATTTCAAGGTAATTTTGATGATATATGACATGTATCTTTGGTATTTGTTTTTATACTAAACAAATTGAACTTTTAAACCTGTAGTGTAATATTTAGCTCTCCCGAAAAGCGACAAGCTGATGGAAAACAAATAGATTTTATACAAAAATGTTATAATAAGGCACTAACAATTACTGTCCTTTGAAAGCATAGGAAATTTGCTTTCCAGCAATACGTGACCTCAATTATTTAGGGCTAACGATGAGTTGATAATGGCTGATCAAAAATTGGTTGCCATACATCATGTTTCATTTTTAGTTGAAAAATTATCCTAGTAGACCTAACAAACTTGCAATTATTAGACAAAGTTTAGTGCATTTTGATTACTTTTCCTCACAAGCATGGTTGTTTGGCATTATTTGTCTACGTTTTCAAATAGATTTATCAAAAAATGAAATCTCTAAACGTTTATAAAATGTATTCTACCAGTTAAACATACTCAAAATTTTGGTGTCTAAATTTCACGAAATTGCAATTTCTGAAAAAACGAAGTCCTTTGGTACATTTTGTCTATTTTTCTCGATGGCATGAATCTTTGGCACTATCAATCAAAATATTCAAAAAGATTCATCGAAAAATGAAGTCTGTAAAAATTTAAATAAGTACCCAACTCCAAGCAAAACACTTGGTGATACCCCCAAAAAAAACGATGGGGGCAAAGATAGTTCTGTCTTATCTTTTGCAACAAAATATTAGTGTCGAGCAACATATCGTCTAAATGTTGAAGCAATTTTCTTTGCAATTGGATGAGACCGGGGCATCCAGCTGATTTAATATTCTTAACCTCGGCATTATTGATGGGGGGCCCAAATATTGCTAATTGATGTTATTGCCAAACTTAAGTGTGAGTGCTTTACTTTCGGTTAGTTTGCTCTTTGCATGGCGGAGTTTATGCCATGGGCTAAGCAACATACGCGCAGTCAGAGACGTTAGTTCGTACTAATTCACCTACAGTAACGAAAAAGTCGTAAGTAGCTATCCTAATCTTAAATACCGTAGCCTAATCCTGAAAATACTTATCAATCATTTTGGCACCCTCCCACAACTTTGATATGCTTTGACGTACATGCTGAATTTTGCGGACAAATGTCTGTTTACTTTAAGAATGCCTATGGTGAAAACAGGACAAATAATTCGACGTTGCCAGCACGCGATGAACTCGAGACACAAATACTCAAAATAGTGGCTATGCACACCCACCCATAATGTCTTTTTTAATCCATTGCCTTTCAAGAAACGCTTAATTTTTGCTAAAAGTAATTCTGTAAATCTTACACCGTTTGAAGGTGCAACAAGTTATTATCGATTTAGGCTTTTTTTTGAGCATGCATTTTTCTTGTCTTGAATCCTTTTAAAACACACTGTTAGGTCATAATCTTAAATGACATTACAATGCTTTACCGCTATATAGTGAAAACAGGAGCAGGCAGCAAAATTATACACTATCATTTCGATAGCGAGCATACATACTTAAGCCCATTACTGATATTTGTAATTGATACGCTCTTTGTATCGGTACGAAACGCTAATCTTTATTTAACAGTCGGGAGGTTGGGATTTGGAGCAAAGTTAAATGTAATAAAATGCCAAGTCTAAGAAAAGATCAAAATTAAACAACAATAGCATCAACTTCAAAAACGGGATTGAGAGGGAACGTTTTTGTTTGAAAATAGCTTAATAGGAAGGTTGCATATGACGTCACACATTTCGTCCCAAAAAAAAGTGGCTGACCAAACGCTGTAATTTATGCTGGAAAGGTATAGGGCGAGCACCAACTTTTGGGGCTATTTTGAAAATTAAGGACAAATTAATTAAAAATTGGAATGAATTATTGCTAGTTGGATCCTCGGAAACAAATAAATTTGACCAAAAGCAATTTGGTTGAGATTAGGTCTTTCTTAGGCTAGTCTAAACTTAGTACTGTGTGCCAGTTTTTAAAAATTGCCCATTAAGAAAAGTGCCATCTAAAAAACATTTGCTCCTCAGTTAAATATAAACTATACCAATTAGATACTAGTCGGTACATTAGCAAAAACAACCATTATCTGATCATTGCTACCGGTACCGTAAGCTTGCCGGCAAGCTTGCTTGTTGTGTTCTTGGGAAAGGCACCTAACGGCATGCCTCCATCTTTATGTGACAAACAAGTGGTGGGGCCAAGCAGTCTACGGGTCGTAGTGGCCCAGTGTGACGAAAGACAAGCTAACAGAGCATGAGCTCATACGCATGAATAAACAAATCGGTGCCGTAAGTTTTTTGATTACCCTTGTATCAACAGCCTAGATAATAGCCCAAAAATGTTTAAGGAGTGGTTAAGGTCACAAAATTACATCTGATATATCAATATGACAAAAAATTTCAAAAACCTACTGATTTTATCCAACATTAACTAATCCAGCATACGACAAACGGTACAGAAGTTTGCCCTGTCATTTAGGCTACAGTATAACTTAGGTTTTCAACTTTTCAGTTTGCTTATGCAACTAAATATGCTGTGTAAGTTACACATTGCAATTAACTTAAGCTCAACATTCCCACACGCTGATCAATCAAATATGAAACTCTCATAGAAGCTGGCTACAAATGCGCCTGCATGTTTAGCCCAACTATTAGCAATAACAAGCAAACCTTAGCACCCCTTACCTTACTTTGACCTTAGATTCATTCCTTAACATCAGTAAAACAACATATTTAACGTTCATTTAACAACTGTCACGTTTGTTCATTTGATTTGCAAAAAACTACATCACTCCTATTCAATTCAATGCAAAAACACTGAAAGTGGTCAGCCACTTTTTTCCAAAGCGCATTTTGTTGACGTTTGATCACATGCGTGCAACCATCCTATGGGGGCCAATGACTTTGAGGAAAACATGACTTTTTCTCGCTATGGCCAAATTAAAGCAAACAGCGTAGCCTAAAAAACTTAATGCCACAAATATAAATACGAAAGAGGCCCACCAAATTGTCCAATAGGCTTACCACCAAATGCCTTATTTCTTTAATTGTCAAAACAACCACCATTTTGGTGCCGACATCATTATTGACTGTGTTTCACCCCCCTTTCCTTTTACACTTTCTAAAAGTATGAATGATGGTTTGTGACATCATTCTTTTTTTGTGAGTGATACCAGTCTTGATTAGCAGATCAAGATAATCACCATTACGTGCACAAAAGCTATCGCCTACATTTTCTGCAACTTTTTGTTGTTGCTCTCACAAATGTTTGTGCGGTGAAGCCGGCGCAAATGCCGTAATTGATACGTTTTAAATCGGCACAAGTAATGGTATGAGGTGCCGGGGTAAAGTCGCACCATTCTTAGAGGTAACTTTTTTTCTATTTTGCTTGATAATCGCTCTATAGAGCTATTGGGGTCAAACCTAAAAATTTTGAGAAAAGCAGCGACTCTTTTTACTTTTCTGAACATAGCCAAGCAAGGAAAAACGAGCACGAATCATTACACGTAGCCAGCAGGGACTTGAGAAAGTTTGAGGAGAAATCAAAAGAAAGCAACGTCACTGTGTCAAATCGCATCACAAGGAATATATTATTGGTATTTTGCTTTAAAATAGCTTTATAGAGCAACCGGAATCAAACCAAAACATTTGGGGGAAAAAGCAAGGACTCTTTTTACTTACCAGGGCATGTAAAGCCGAGAGAAAGAACATAGGCCTACAACATAATGCGTAGCCAGCGAGGACTTAAGAAAGTTTAAGGATGCCTATGGCAAAAACAGGGCAAATAAGACCTTGCCAGGGCGTCGAGAAACTTGTATATATGTAGTGGCTATGCCCAAACTCGGGCAAATATTTTTATCAATTGCGTTTCAAAAAACGACAGTTTTGTCTCGGAACAAGATTTGCCTATGCAAAAAACATAAATCTTTTATTGCTGTTTTCAACTAATCATTGGGTGAAGCTGGATTGGCCGGCTGTACCGATACTGTTAACCTCAACATTACTGATGGGGGGCCTTGCTGGCGAAGTTGACTGGTGCTGTGATATTAGCATTGTGTTTATGCGCTATGCAAGTAACCTCTGTTTATATCAGCAATTGGATTTCACAATATTGTTTTGGAAATATCTTAGTGAATTTGAGGAATCCGTAAAGGCGTAAACATATGCTCTCCCAACTTGCATCCCTTATCCTTTCAATATTAAACCACTTTGTAATTTCTAGGATCTAATGATATACCGATAGCTTTTGTACAAAAACCGCAGAACTTTAGCAAGGCGAATTCCCTAATTGAAGCGATTCAAAAACGAAATGTCTAAGGACGTTGTGGGAGAGCGAAACGTGATTCGGTTTAAAAGAAATTTTTTGAAATCATATTTTATAGGTCAAAAGTATTGGAAAAGCTGCGTATATCATAACTTTATGAAAATGTTCAAAATTTAAACAACCTCAATTTCTATGTAAATCAACATGTGTTGCCGGACAAGAAATGGCGGTAGACCTTCCAGTTATCTACTTACAACATAAAATTTATTAGGCTATAGTACATTAGTACATTTAATTACCAAAAAAATTTGGAAGATATTTTGTGGAAAACTACAAAGTATGTGTTGTAGAAGTAAAGCAGCAACACTTTTTGTTGTTCCACTTTCTGTGTTAGTGCACTTTCAGTTTTATCTTGCCCTCAAAGTTTAGACTATGTAAACACTTGGCAGTTTGTGTATAGCCCTCTAATAAAATTCTCTAACTTGCTTAATCAATTTAAAATCTATTATAGCTGTTTTTGCACCTACGCCCATTTTAACAAGAATTGTTTGACTGAGTACGCCGGTAGTCGAACTCACGTCCTGCGAACAGCAGCCTTATTGCACGTTTTGTTGGGTCGCGCTTCACTTTGTTATCAATTATCTATTTCTACACTCTGACCTAAGCACACAAAATGAGCGGCTTCAGGCTCTTACTAATTATTATCTATATAAAGAAAAAGAAGTGACTTTGAATTCTATTTTTAAATTTGATTTGCTGGTTCAATCGTTTTCAGTTGGAAGATAAAAGTTTAGTCAATCATCTCGCGCTCATCTATTCAAAGTTTTTATCGTTATTTCTGTCAATATACCCATTTGAATTTTTCTGTTTGATTTTAATCGGTTAGAAAAACAATAGTGCGTGTGAGGTCCTGGCCATCCGTCTGTGACACCTATATATCAGAAGATTCATCCCCGTTAAGAGGTGAATTCTTACCATGAAGAATTTGACTAAACTTAACCAAAAGAAAACAAAAACCGATGAGTATTCTGTGACGAGCAGAGTTACAGCTCAGGTGAGGAATGACCTTGAGTAATTTGTGCTGAGCCTTTTTCCAATTCCAGAGCCAAGGAAGTTTGGGTGTGCTGCATTTTGAGCCACAAATATGCTCATGAAGATTGCACAAAGGGTAAAGTCTTTTCCATTTGCTCCAACTCCGAGTCAGATGATATTTTAGCCGACTAAGTTTGCTCACTGTTTAATGTTACGGTCACCATTGTGTTCATACATGCACCAGTTTTGTCGTGTGTTACTCAAAGAAAATACAAAATGAACGGTTAGTGAAAGCGTAAGGCTATTGCTGCCGCTCATAGACATGATAAAGATCGTCAGGCTTACATCTACGCTTCCGGACATGCTTCGTCTGTCATCGTTAAGGCCAAGGCTGAGGTATGGTAGGCGACTTGCTCTCCTGTCTCACCTAAACCTAACCCTAAATCTGTGTACTCTCTTTTTTGTTCTATCACTGGCTCTTCTTCAACATCTTCTTGCTCTCCCAATTTCCCCAACTGTTCCTCTCCCAAAGAGTCGGCTACGGTCTTTGCCGATTACCTGAAATCCCACTTTTCTGTCTCCCAGGCAAAGACCCTGCGTAGCAGAGCCAGAGGCTACCTTTCTGAGCTCCACCGAGTCACGTGCCCTGAGGAGTCTCACTCGTCTTTTTGCTCTCCCTTTTTCTCCCGCTGAATTTCTTGTGGTTGCGACAAACCTTTCCTCCTTCACTGCCACTGGCCCAAACAAAGTTGCCTGTCCCATGCTAAAGCACCTTCCTTGCTCTGGCATGAATTTTCTTCTTCATATTTTCAACCGTTCCTGGTCTTTGCATTCCTTTCCTTCCATCTGGAAGACATCTTCTATTATTCCCATCCACTAGATGGGAAAGCCTCTCTACTCTCCTACTTCCTTCCAACCTATCTCTCTCACCTCCTACATCCCAAAGCTGTTTGAACGCATCATTCTATCTCACCCATTCTTCTTTCTGGAATCTATTTCCATTCTCTCTCCCCGCCAGGCCGGTTTCCGCCCTGGACTCTCTACTCTTGATCAAATTCTGTACCTTTCACAGTCCATTTTGGGGGGGGGGTTGAACAATCCCAGGCCAGGCTCTTGGACGATTCTCGCTACTATTGAGTTCTCCAAAGCGTTTGACTATGTATAGCACTCCGCCCTTTTCTCTCTTTTCATCAATGATTTCCCTGCCTTCTTCCATCTGCTGCTCTCTTTACGCTGACGGTCAGGCCATTTGGTCCTCCTTCCCCTCGGTCACCACTGCGGTGGAGGCCACACAAGGAGCTCTGATTCGATTGGAGCGCTGGTATGAGTACTGGTGTCTTCCTCTCAATCCGAGCAAATGTGAGGCCTCCTTCTTCTCAATGGATCCCCACCAAGCTAACCTCCATCCCAACCTCCACCTACTCGGCTCCCGCCTTCGTTTCAATCTTACAACTTTTCTCGGGGTCACCTTCGACCGCACTCTTTAGTTTTCTAAACGTGTATTTTCGCTGAAGGCCAAGTTTATTCCTTGTCTCAAGGCCTTACGCCGCATGTCTGCTTCCTCATGGGGCCCCTCCAAGAAGCTCTTTTTCTCTCTTTTCTGTGTAAAACTTTTCTCGAATCCTTCTCACTTATGCTCCACCTGGATGGTTTCCTTTTCTAAGCGTTACCAACATCACCAAATTGGAAAGCCTCCACCAAGCGGCCAGTCGCGCCATCACTGGCTGACTCTCGTCCTCCCCTATCCCACTTCTCCTTTCTGAGGCTTCTCTATTTTCTTTATGAGTCACCCTGACTCCTTTCGGTCTGTGATCTTATGAGCGGGCTCTTTGTTTCCCAACCTCCTTTCCCATTTCAGGTTTTCCAGACTTGGAGTGAAACCAAGACTCTGCAGATCGTTCTGGAGAGCTTTAGTGTCCACTCACCCGCTCCCTTTTATTTATCCTAGAGAGGCTCTTTTATATTGGTTCTCTCTCACCATTTTGGAATCTGCCTTCCTTCAGTGTGGAGTCCACCCTTACTTCTCCATGCTCTCGCTTTGATCCTTCTCTCTCTCGCCAAGGTGCAGCTCTCGCTCATCTTGACTCTCTCCCACTTCGCGATTTGGCGCTCTGGACAGACGGCTCTCTTCGTTTTCCTGTTGGTAAGGGCGGATCCGGCGTACTTGCCAATTGCTATCTTTGTGGAACTGAGTTTACCGGTACTCTTTTCTTTTCAGCGGGCCCAGTAGCTCAAGTTTTTCCGCTGATGTCTGCACCATTCTGCACGCTTTTTGCTGGTCTCGGCAGCTTCAACAAGTCTGCCATTTCTTTTCTCCTTCTATCTGACTCTCGTCTGTCCTCGCCACCCTGATCTCTCCTCTGTGTTTCCTTTTATCTCAAACTCTCTGGCAGATGTGGCAGGAACTGTTTTCTCTCTCCTAAACTATCAGGCTACAATGGGTCCCCGGACACTCGTTTCTCCCAAGGAGCAGCGTGGCCAGACGGGGAGCGCTACTCGTGTAGTCTCTCTGCGATCCCTTGTAGTCTCTCTTCTCTTATCTCTCGTATCCACTCTTCTCTGTTCTCGTACTAGAGGTGTACTGTCTCATCAAAATTCATTGGCACACAGGTTTCCTCCATTTCTACCGAGGAACTTGTGCTCCCTCGTCATACGCTCGTTGTGTGCTCTCTCATATTCGCTACAACGGACACAGCCTTCTGTTAAGCTCTTATTTCTCTAGGATTGGCAGAATCGAGAATCCTTCTTGCAGCCCCTGTGGACACCAGTCACAGTATACCTCTCATCTCATTCTGCACTGTTCAGCTACGGACTCTTTGCGCCGCTCACTCTTTGTCTCTCTACGATCTCTGGTCCAGGCAGTGGGGAGTTGCCCGGCTTCTGAGGCTCCATGGTCTTCCGCCATGCCTCCATTCCTCGGAAGGGATCGGGTAATCAACAACTACAACACGCAGCACTATCAACTTAGATAAAGACAAAACACCATTTTTCTCCACTTGCATCCTATACTGGTATTAAGTGTGTGTGATCGCCATCACTTAGCAGCTGCTCACTAACCTATAGTCCTCTTCACAACCACATTCCATGAAGATTTTCTTTGTTGGTTGCCGTGCTTGCACTGGCGGACCCGAAAGTCAATAATGGAGTGTGCTGTTCAGTTTTATTCCAGTTGAACCTGTGCCCAAAAACAAAAATTTTGTTGAAACTAAGGTTGCTCTTAGCCCAAACTTGCGCCCTCTCTTGAGAGAGACGTGGGGAGGAATTGATCTCGCTTGTAACATAGAGCACACAGATGGGGATTAATTTGCAATGCATGGTGTGAGATCAAAATAAGATTAAGCGGAAGCATTGCTTTGTTTTCTCGTTTTTCTTGATTAGGAGCTCTCGATCAACGGTAAATTTAACTGATTGTGGGGGTAAATCTATCGAAACATAAACTCGTCAAAGATTAAGATCAACAAAATCTTAGATTTGTCAATTTCTTCTCCACAATGTATCTTTAGTTATTTTGCTCTTTTTGAGTTGAAAACTTTTTTCTTTGAGATCAACTTTTGAAAGCGATGAATTTGCCTTTAACCCATGTTGACTTTGCCCTTGCTCATTTGGAAATCTAATTTTTGTGGAAAGCCCTTTTCTCCAGGTGTTTCTGCAGCAGGGCTAAATGTAAAAAAGTTAAAAAAGTAAATTTTATTTTGAAAACTGTCAAGAAGTAAACAAAAGCAAAAAGGTTGAGAGCCTATTTTCAACATGAAGCCATACTATAGCGTTTGCCTCTATTGTTTCTGTGCCTTCGTGACAAGTTTTTAAGAGATATTCAGGGTTTTGTGTAAAAAATGTGAAGTTTGTTGTGAGGCTGCTTACTTGTTTGAGGTCTACCGACTGCAAAGCAGACGCTCTAAACACAACACGATCGCGCCGGTGACCGCAAAATCACTATGTTATGGTCATTGAACTTGATGTGAAAAGTTCAACTGCAGGTCTTTGATCAATCAACCTCTTATTTTTTCCTCAGGTGGATTATGGATGCAGCATTTTGTTCCATCCGATGTACTGTAGTTGTAATAGGGTTGCATGATGCAGCCATTCAGCATTTAGATCAGCAACTCCTGCAATCCCATAGGTCTTTAAACAACAGTGTAGTATTAAAAGTATAAGACTAACCACTTTCAGCATATAACTGGATTTGTGAGCAGAACTGAATTGAACTGGAGGTGTGAAGTAGAATAGCAACTACATGAGTAGATCAGACAAGCAGTAGTTTAGAACCACTACCTATATAGTTTCCTGTAATTTTGATCAAGAGTCTATAAAGCAATGTCCAGAATTTAAACAATAATTTGCAGCATCAAAACTTGACAGAAAATAAATGAAGAATTTAAAAGCATGCTATGTTTTTTTTGTTTCAAAACATCTTAAAACCTGGTAGTTGACAAATACTAAAAAATCTGTACTCTTTCTGGTTAAACCTTCATTGCAATAGGCTACATAAACTCAACCCTTGTTTTTCCGGTCTAGGTGGTGCAGGAACCTGTCTGGATAATGAAGAAGTCTGGATAGCACAAATGTATTTATGTAATACAAATATGAGTATATACTGTATATAGTAAATGCTGGTATATCATACATATTTATAAAATGATGTAACTTTTCATTCACTGTATAGAAAAGCACAATTGTTCACTGATACCTGGCAAAGCACTGTGTTTATGAGCATCAGTAGCCACCTATCTGTCATTTCTACCAGTATACAAGACACAAGTTGTTTGAACTCATTTGTTGGCCATTCAGACTCACTGTATGGATAAACCAAAATCTGGATTAACAAGGTTTAAAAAAATAAGTCAAGTGTAATTTGTCCTTTTTTCTGTCTTGTTGATGTGCTTACAGTTATACTAGCAATCTTTCACATATACGGTTGTAGTATTTACTTTTTTCTTTTCTTTGTTATATTTGTTTGTTATATTGGTATTGTTTATCCTGCACATATATGCATGCCACTTAAGTTGACATGACAACACTTGCTTAGCTGCATGGCGTCACATGGGAGTCAATCGATTTTGACTTCACATATACCGGTAACTGCTTTCATAGTGACTGTGGATCCAGTTGTGGTTGGTTGGCATTTTGTATTTGTGTAGGCCTTTGGTAATGGTATGCTTTTGTATATCTAGGTGTCATGATCACATTGCAATTACACTGATTCTTCACCATCAAGAAGCAACTTGACTAGAGAACCTTTGGATTCTTTTTTGCTTCCTTAATTAGGTTCAACATGCTCACCTGCACTTCTTCGTATTTGTGTTACAACATTTTGCCTGTGTTTCACAAAGTAAAATAAAAGAGGACAGCACTAAAACATGGAAATGTACATCAATAGAGAAATTCATATTGAATTGTGCATTTACTGATGGAAATTTATGTTAAACATGAAATTACAAAACTAAAAAAGGATTATTGACTTACAGAAATATGAAAAAATTTCTCAGTTAAGAAGTACAGAAATTGCAGAAATACCAAAATTTGCACTAGTCAATGAACGCTAAAAGTATAGCCACAGTATTGGGTAAAATTAGATAACTAAGTTTAATTAAACTAGGCCTAAGCATTTGTCTAAATTTCCATATTTCTGTAATTAAATTGAGGTTTTTTCCTTATTTTCGTAACAATTTTTATAATTCCATAATTTTCTCCATAGTAGTGTTGTCCGTAAAAAACACTCCAAAATTTTCTGTTATTGGTGCAGATTGTCAAATGTTGATTAGCCTAATCTGTTGAATACCCTGAGATTTAGTGATAGACTATTTTTTAACTTATGCATGTATGTTATGCAAGTGGGTTGACATATGACGGTCAGCAATATATCAGACAATTCCAAAATATGGAATTATGGAAATTCTTACTGAATTATGGAAAAAAGACCAATTAACTTTATAAGGATCAATGTCACACATATGCTACATTTTATTAATTGTTAAGTCACACAATGTTTCAGAACAAAACATAATTTCTGTGGCAAATTAAACATGCCACTTGACAAAAATTTAACAATCCTCGTTGTGCACCCCCCTTACATGTACAACGTATTGAACACATGACCCCACAAAAATTTAGCAACACTCAGTGTACACCCCCATATACTAAGCATTTTACTTAAGAAAAATTTAACAACCCTCAGCGTACACCCCCCTCACAAATGATTTTTAGTCAATTGTGATTGATTGGTTTCTATGACAAATTCAAGGTGCCCTGACAAAAATTTAACAAGCCTGTGTGTGCACCCCCCCTTCCTTTCCATTGCATATCTGGCAGGATTTCAGAAAAAAATAGATGTAGCATTGGATCAGGAGTGCCATTATTCAAGTTGCCAGGATCAGAAGTTGAAAATATTAATACTGTCAACTTTACTGAAACTGTGTATGGATGTAAAACATACCGTGAAAAAATTTTAAAGCTATTTTTCAGTGATGAACCAGGGTTAGGATTCGGTTCTTTTGTGCAGAACAGAAGCTGGATCAGTATTCAGAAGTTGTGTTTGTGTCAAAAGTAGATTCGAACTCTGAAATTGACGATTCTGGCCACCTCTGGCACCTAGACCTACTCCTTTATTTTATTGGTAGCAAATGACTTCAAGACCATTAGGTTATTTTCAATTTTTGTGTAATGACTTGCCTATTATGGCATAGTTCTCACTGATTCGTTTGCCATGTGAATTCAAATGAAATGTAAGCTTTGCTTCTCTCGCTTCCCCTGGAAATTGACCTTGTCGTAAGATTAACTCAGAAGATTACACTGGCAGCATCTCAATTACTATTTTATGTTAATTATTTGCAAAAGTACCTGGCTTTGCAGATAGCCTGTTTTTTGGTAAATTACACATTTGCAAATGTGTCGTACATCATGAACTGCTTTATTGCGCTCTCTCGTATTTACTTCAGAATGTATACTTCTTGAAATAAATTAAAGTTTGGTGTAAGCTTATGAAACTGATGTTTTTTGCTTATTCATTGAGTTGTGCCTTAACGATGTTATGTCTTTGCTTATTGCAGTTAAGAACTTTCTTATTAGTTCCTATCAGCTCCTGATGCTTTGCTGTCAGTGTTGACCTTGTGTTAATGGATTTATCACAGGTTTCTTATCTACATCGATTAAAATACATCTCTGCTTTTTATCGTTTTGGTGTTGTCATTAGCCTTTTGATGTGCGTTACGATTATATACAGCGGCGGCTGCATTTTCATTCTTAAAATATAATATTTTTTGGAATTTCGATGCATTATCATATGTAGTTTCTGTAGAAAAATTGTATCTTGTGTTAGTGTTTGTAAAAGACAATAGAAATGCTTTTTGCTTGAAACAGAACTTTTTGCAACTGAATAAGAACTTTAACAGTTGAATTGTTCAGTGAAGTCTATGTCAAAAGGGTTCGTTGCGTTGTTGTTTAGTGATGTGTAAACTGGTTGAAAATTCGCAAGTTTTGCTTTTTTCCTGCTTCAGCAAGCAATCGCTTGGTTCAACTAAAATTTACACTGCATACTGGTGCTCTAAATGTTATGAACAGTATCCATGAAAACATTTTAACCTTGCCGGTCTCTGCTACTTTGAACTGATAAAACTTAAGGAGTTTTATTCTAAACTGACCCTCGGTTGATGCGGCAACGCCCTATTTTGTTGAGATGGGGTGGAAGGCTTTGTATATGCTTTGCAGTTGTAAAATTTAGTGAGGGAAATAAACAGTTTGGGCCAATTGAAAAATGGACGGCGAAATGATGACATTGTTGAGCGGTAGACTTGTCAAGTCGTGATTTAGCGCGCTCATGTAATTATGGCTAATGTATATATTTAAGAAGAAAGTTGTATGTATGCAATGGAGAAATATATTTTTACTCTAAGCTCACGATTCGTGATTGTACTTAAGATTGTGTAATTACACCCGTATTGCTCAGCACCTGGTAAAAAGTTGATGTCCTTGAGTGGTTTATATAAATTCCAGCTGTTAAATGTGTTCGCTCGATTGCTCAATTTAACTACAATAGTTTCGCGAAAGTCTTGGTTATTAGTTGTTTGATAAATAGTTCCATCGTGTTCAGCTATTCACAGGCCAAATGGTGAGCTGGTTGTTGTATGTAGCATCTCGTCTGTGGCAGTATTTTATTCTTTTTATCATTAAAACAATTCACATGGGAGTTTTTAATGAAGTCATTTCTTTGTGCGAAGATCCACTACCTCATGGTTCATAGCAAAAAAATGTAATGCTGATCATCTGCTCGTCAGCTTAACTAAATTGCTGTGTGAATTCACGATGACGTTATTCTATTGTGAGCACGCTTGAGTTCTTTTCTTTCACGAGATATCGTGCCTATAACAACAAGAGAAATAGCTGGTCTTGCTTTGATTGTAGGCTGTGGGCTATGCTTTGACTTAACATACGAATTACCCGTGTTTCTGTGTTGAAAGCAATTGTTTTATATAAAAGTGTTTGAAAATTATGGTGTCATGTTTCATATTTTGAAGTTGTAATAGAAAGCTTTAACATATTTGCATGAGCAGTTGACAAAACGTTCGCCAATGTGACGAAAACAATTTCAATGAGTTCATGGATACTTCGCACCATTCGTGATCAAGTGAAAGGTATCTTATACCATTGGTGATTGTTAATTACATGTACTTTTCAGAATTACCCGAAAAAGGTGGAATCATATAGATGTTTGGAATAAAAACGTATGGCTGGTTAAATTGAACGTTTACTTGTATTTCCACGGCCCACATTTGAATAGTAAACACTCAAAAGTAATATTTCGTTTTAAATGTCAATCAAGGTGGGGATTTGTGTACAATATTATAGGTGTGACAATAACTCCGGGTGTTGCGATTGCGTGTACTACTGATGTTATTTTTCTAGTTCATCCTACTCCCCAAGTAGAAGAACTGATTTAGTCTATTGGGGGACTGTGAAATAAACCCTCCGCGCTTAATCTAGGAGCTATTGGTACATGCTGTTGCAGTCAGTGGGAACCGAAAGCGTGAGCTTAACAACTGGAGATTTCGCTCATGATCTCGCACACTTTTGTTCACTAGTTTCACACTCATTACGTCACGCTGAATGACAAGCTAAATCTTAACATCGTTACGAAGCGCAAACCCAATTATTATCAAGTCATGAAATAGATACTTCATGAAAAACATTTTCTGCGTCTTTGACTTCTGTAATTATGTACCTTATCGTGGGTTCACACGGTTTAGTTTCTACAACCAGCTTGGAAAAATCCATATGTTGTTATCACAATTCTAATAAATTGCGTTCTGATTCTGAGTGCTACAACAATGCTTTTTAACAGTAGACACTTAATGTACTTGCATTTATTCGCTTTTGTAAATCGATATTGAATCCCACGGCATGTTTCTTGTTAATGCGGTCATGTGAGGCAGTAGTGTAACATGCAAGTCTTGATTAAAGCAGTACCTTCAATCAAATTTGCCTCAATTCTTACTGAATTGTTCGTTATCGATTGGATCTGCTTTGAAAGGCAGCGTTAAATCGACAGATTTCTTAACATGAGGGGGTAAATTTTTTTTTATTTCGGAGGCTGCATTTCATCGTTCCATTCCCTTCGATAATATCGTGACTATGATTTTTCGTTTACTTTGTAAACAAATTTGATGACAATTTAATATTTTTGGGAAAATCTAGTAAATCAATTTGGTGTAGTGATAAAAAGTAAAAAAGGAGTCAAGAACCTGTAATTTGAGTCAGGTTGAATTGAAGCAGCTGCGAGACGGCCTGCCTGTAGATTTATCGTCCTGAATAATATTGGTTTCAAGATTTTTTAATTATGCTTTTCAGTTTGTTTCAGTATGATGTGATGATGCAAAAAACGTGTGTTCTTGGTTATTTCGTGCCCTTTGGGAAAGCTATTTGCCAAATATTGGTTCCAGTCGGGTATAAATTAAATCAGATTTAACCCTTCCGAAAAGGAAAAGTGCAGCAAATTATTACAAAAATGTTCACCCCTCTGTTGTTTTCCCACAAACAAGTAATTTTTTATGACGTCATGTGCGTGCTGAGTCACAGAATAAAAAGATGACAGCAATGATCCGTTGAGATATTTTTGTGCTGTTCTTCACGCTTCGTTGAGAAATAGTGTAGTAAGACATGAATTAGTCTGAAAACAAATCATTTGTTAAGCAACAATCGAAATTCAGGTAGCCTGAAACAAAACGCTTTTAACTGATCAGCCCTACAGCTTTCTAACTGGCTGTGTTTCAAACTGTTGGTGCGTTCGAAGATATTGGTATTATAGTTGTCGTGTGGTGTAGAAGAACTGTCTAGCTGCACAGATTTTATTAACGTTATGGTATGGCCTGACATCGTGTATTTGAAGTTGTTTGATAGGCAGATGCTGTTTTAGTGATAAATATCATTTAGTTGAATTTTGTAATCACTGAGATGAAAAGCATTATATTTTGCTCAGGAACATCGTATGATCAGCTTGCTTGACGTTGGAGAGCACTTGAAGTACTCTCAACCAGGTTAGCAGCATTGATTTACAAGGAGCCTTCTATAAAACTGGCCTGCAGCGAGCTATAGTAATGTTGAGCGCATATTGTGGTACTTGTGGGTTATCTGTCACCACTTTTTTTCACCAGGTATTAAATTACTATTATTTAACTGTATATATAATGTTTAAGTCTAAAATGAGTTTGGAAGGCAGTGTACACTGAAGGGGCAGGCCCGGTATGTAAATGTATGGGGCAGTGTACACTGGAAGGGAGTGTACAGGGTTAGGTTTATTAAATTAAAAAAAAGTGGTGACAGATAACCCATAAGTACCCATATTGTTATAAGCAAAACTCAATCTATGAAAACTTGTTTTATACTTTAGTTTGGGATTATTAACTCGTTGTTTAGCACCTGGAACAATCGTAATTTCATATATTTTGTTTCATTTTTTATGATTCTAAATTATAATTGCTCGTTGCTGCAAAGGCAACTAGGCTAATTGGTGCAAAATTGGCGTCGGTAATATCGCCTTCATTTGTTTTTCTGTTTCGTTCTAAACGCAGTCTGCTAATTACTAGTTTTAGCAGTCATTACAGTGTGAACGTTGTTAAACATAATGTTTTTCACACTCTTGAAATCATTCTTTACGTTTCCATTCGGTGTTGCCAGTTTCGCGATTTTCGCGCTGAATCGGGCTAGTTTTGTTAGGAGTTGCGGGAAAAATTAAGTAGTAGCGGGTTTTTGGGCTGGATTTGCTATTCAATGGCGGTATTTTGAGCTTGTTTATGAAATAGCAATAAGTAAAAAACTGGAAACAAAATTGTTTCAAGTGTAAACTATAAATTTAGTTTTACTGAGTGAAGCAGTGTGAATTTTGGGTAGACTTTTCCGATAAGTGTGGAACATGGAAATATGGATCTACTCTAATTCATTCACTTGGCTAGATAATCGCCACGAAATTATGAAATACAATTTACGTTCAGGATTGGTAGCGGCTGTTTCACAGGAAATGGCTCTTTAAAGAGGGATGGAGATAGATAAAAGCAAAAAGTGTTATATTCGTTCGCTTTTTTTACGCAGTTGAGAGTTGCATTTTGATGTTGGTATTATGTTAAACTGATACACTATGCAGTCATGTTTAACTAAATGTTAAGTAAAGCAAAACGTAAAGAATGTAATTATACGCCAGAAAATAGATCAAAATTTTCTGGTGAAGTAAACTTACCTTGAGAACCGTCACGGACCCCTTAAGAAACTCACCCAAGACATGTGATCCATTGTGCTAAGTTTGATGTTTGTCCACCTAGTAGTTTCGGAATAGTCAAAACACGCAGAAAGAACAGCGCTTTGCAGTATAGATCAGGGGTGCAAAAATACGGTCGCGCGTTCGCGCCACGCGACCGAAAAGTTTACGTGCACGAATAAAAAAAGATCTCGGGCAGGTTGATTGCTGCTGCTACCCATTTCCTGCCTCTCGGTTTAGGTGAATTCGGGCATGCGCTTGAGGTTGACTCCAAAAAAAAGATGATCTCTTGCTGGTCACTGCGTCAATGGAACTTTTGCCTCATGGTTCAGGTAATTTCGGCCATGATCCTTCTTTGGGGAAATTTTTGGACTGGGTAAAGCACCAGCAACCATCTGGCAGCACTGGTTTGTACATGTGTGTGCAACCAACTATTTCTACACGCTACTAAGTTCGAAAAAAATTTTTGCACCTCTGGTATAATGTATCCAGAATTGCAGACAGTGACACTGTTTCGACCTATCAGGTCTCTTCAGTGCAGTTGGTGACCGACAAGAAGCTAGAGGCTTTTAATAAAGCATAGCTTAGACCTGATAGGTCTGAAGTTTAAAGTTTTGTTTTAAGTTTAACTGCACTGAAGAGACCTGATAGGTCGAAACAGTGTCACTGTCTGCAGTTTTGCTATGTGCATCGCTAGCCTCTTGCATTACTATACATGTATCCAGAATTAATTTTCGAAACAACTAACTTAGCAATAGCAAACAATCATGCAGAAAGAAAACAAAGTGAATATGATATGTGGAAGCTTCAGTGTTTTTTTTCAGCATGTGACTTCAATTCGTATTTATCGTCTTGAAAAACTTGAGGGATCGAATGCTAATTGCTTTGTGTGGTAAATTTGTAATTTCTTTTCAGGTTGTAAGAACTGTAAGTAGATTTATAGAATTATTGATAAAAGTGCCGGTAAGTATTGTTGTTTTGTTGAGTTGGCAAACAATTGAGACAACACTAAATTCGGTGATTTTCGGAAATTCATATTGAATCATAGAGCTACTGACGGGAATTCGTATTGAACCGGCAATCACGGAAATTAATTGTTCAAAAAAAGGCCATCATTCAAAAAAAATAAGCACTGACTTGCTGAAATATCAAAAAACTGCTAACTAACGTAGCATGGCATTTTGGAACAGTACGGAAATTTGCGAAAGTATAACCACCCAATCAGGTAAATTAGAAGATTAAGTTGTCTTACACAAATCATTTCCGCAATTTCGTAAATTTTCGTATTTTAGTGTTGACCAATTTTTGTTGACAAATCTTGTGGAGAGTTGAAGATTTTGGCCTAATTTCAACAGGCAAGTATTAGCCTGCTTTTGGGCTAGTTTAAAGAGCATTTGGACTAGAAATTTGCAGAAAATCTGGCAATACTGTTTTCATTGCTGGGTTTATGATTTATCTCTAGCTTCAATCAGTTATGACGTCACATTTATCATGCTATAAAAGCATAAATGAAGTGTGTGACGCCACAACTATTTGAAGCAAAAGCTAGAAAAGTTAGGGGTGCAAAGGCTTGTGGTTCTAAGTGGTATTAGTTTGACAGCGACCTTGATTTTTTTGTTCTAACAAATTGCGTAAGTGGAAAGCGATCTAGCGATATTCCGAAACTTCATTCTAAATATTACGTCTGCTTTGGTATCATAATTTTTTTACAACAGCGAAGTCGAAGGTGTGCAATAAGAATGATTGGCTATGTGACAGTATATTAGTATTTGATTTCCATTTAAAGTAACTTGTTACGCGACTACCCACAAGGAAAGTTGCTTGTTGTGTCAGCTAGCAAAGTAAACATCTTTGTGGTCTGTCTTTTCTTACGATTGTGTACTCAGCTATTGGCAGTTTCTTTTCAGAATATTTAATCGTAAATATCGCTGAGATCTTTTTCATAAGCTTGCACCACACTTATTTAATTTGGATTGATACGTTTTATCGTCGTTATGATGACAATATAAAGCAAAGGGAAGAGTGAAGTTGCTACTTGGCTTACCGTGTATTTTTCATCAACCAGCCAGCATTGAAAAAGCTTTGGTCACTAATTTTATTATTTGAATTCTATTTACAATTATAATACTGTAATGACTTTGCTGAAACTGACATAAAATGTTTCTGGAATATTCTAATTTACTTGTAGGTGGAAATAGTCTTGCATTTTTTGACGATTTTTAATTACTTCGGTTTTTTATGTAAGCGCCAAGATATTTTTTCGAGCAAAACGGAGTAAAGTACGTTTTGTGTCTCATTCTTCACATTTTTATTTTGCTGAGCTTCAAATAAAAGATGAAAGTTAGGGTAAAACCTTTTAACAGCGATTTTCTATGCGATGTGTGGTAAGAATTCACAGTTATATGCCGATTCTAGCTTACTGGCCTTGTAAGAGGTTTAAACTCAAGTTGTTTATGAATAGATCAAATAGATAAAATCTACAAATTTTTTCAGATATTACCGTAATTGTAAATAATAATTTTCTTCTGAATTATACTGAATTACAAAGATATCAGTAAGTAACTCCAATTAGAATTGTTGTGATAAACCTTTACTTACGTATTATCTAATTTCCTGCGATAGACCATACTCGCTTTTTTCATTCTTTTTACCATTTTGAACTCCCTAAACAAGACTCGAGCGCTCTGTACTGTGCTACAATGATTTAAGGTAGAAAACACAGTGCGTAAACAATGTTTCCATTGATCACGCCCAACATTTTGGTAGGATGTTCCTTGATGTTTAGGCTTTATCACTTGTATTGCTTATCCCCACACTCACTACCCTCTTGGAATTGAATCCAGTGCATAGCCAGCACTTTAACCTCATTAATATCTTTGCACTAGATCTAATGCGAAGAATTGCTGCTCTTAACGCTGCAAGTTTTTTCTTTTTCTATCATGTAAATATTGGATTGCAGTCAATATTATTAGTGTGCATTATGACATGCTGTTCAAATATACTTCCACTTGCTAAAGATATTAACATATAATAGCTCAATATGGGTATCCAGGTAACAGTTATTTGATCTGTAGCGTTTACAGTTAGTTGCGTTCTGGTGCGTATTGCGTCTTTAGTTTGAAGGTGTTAGCAGTTTTCTGAACCGTAATATATGAATTAGACTCTTTCAAAGAAGATATGGAAACAGAACCGGTAGGCTGCTGCTCGAACTTCATTACGTGAAGAAAAATATCGCTGACTTATTATTAGATCTTATTATTATTAGTTTGTTTGTGAGCAGCAGGGGCTAGATTGCTATTAGTTGATTTTAAACTATTTTACTAAATGCAGTTGCATCA
Organism: Trididemnum clinides; assembly: GCA_963675345.1. Taxonomy (NCBI): domain Eukaryota; kingdom Metazoa; phylum Chordata; class Ascidiacea; order Aplousobranchia; family Didemnidae; genus Trididemnum; species Trididemnum clinides. The sequence goes on from OY776286.1 coordinate 39,726,182, forward strand.
CAAGTTAATAGCTTTTAACAGCAAACGAATTATAAACTCCATCTACAGTAATTTTTGTTATTATTGCACAAGCCTGCTTGGTTTTATGCTTGTAAAACTGTAGGCAATAAGCATTTCTGTGGTGGTTTAAAAAATATCTATTTTTTAAAAGAAGTTAGCAACGTATTTTGGTAATGTTGAACGTTCCGCTTTTCCTCTTCATTCCGCCTCCATTGAGTTAATTTCGTAAACGGCTAGCTCTTGTTTGCAACTACAACAGAAGATCTGTTTTGATTACGCACAAGGTCATACTGCAGATATTTACAGGGTACTCTTGGAAGCTCCTCCGTTGAACCTTCAACTTCAAACCAGCACGGTGACAATGATGCCACATTTGAGGATATTCCGTTAGAAAGTGGAACCGAACCCGAGCCTGCAGAGACTAATCACGAGGAAGATCGCGGTCATTTTGTTCGCTCAAAACCTGTTTGTAAAAGAAGTCGCAAAAAAGGAAGGTGGTCGCTTCGAGAACCAAGCGAGACAGTAGACCCTTCTCCAAATCTGCTGTCTTCTCATGAACATTTCTTTGCTAGAACTCACACTTCTTTCGGTCAAGTTGAATTCAGTGACGCTCTGTCCGCAACGGGCATTGGAGCTCAGAACTTACGAACTCGAAGGAAAAGTACGCCCCACTTCACTTATCCTATCGTAGAAGATAAAGAATTTGACTCAAATCACGTCATCATCGACCGCCACGCTTCAGTGGAGCAAGATCACGTGACACCAACACCAAAATTCAAATCCCGTAGAACCAGCATTACTAGTTTTTCGGTGAGTGGGTTATTTCAGATAGTAGCTAACAATATTGATGCAGATCTGCAGGAAGTCGGCTTAATATAAAATTTGAAATAATATGATAAGGTTGTTCGGTATGACCATGTGACATGGAAATCCTGTGAATCTTATTGCTGTGTTGATGCCAACGAAATACAGGCATCATGAAAACAATTGATATGTGAATGACTTCATCGTTAAAACTCGATAAACGAGGATTGATTCTGTACAACGGTGGAGGTGCACATTATACGTTTTTGTATCTTTTCGTCCTGTTTTTGGGCGGTTTTTTCCCCTCATCCATTTTTGTATAAAAATTCTTGTCCACTCAGGCATTTATATTATGCTTTACAGTATATGTTGTCCGCAAGGTACGTCCCAAAAGCAAAAGTGTTTTTGCGGACAAAAACGTACAAAAATTACGTGGTTTGTGCTTTGCGGACAAAACCGCATGTTCACACCACAAAATTAGCTGTGTAATATCATATAAATAGCCAAGCGGATAAAAATGCTTGAAAGTGAAAACGTACGAAACCGGACTAAACGTGAAAAAGCGTATACTGTGCACAGCCACCTTAATGCGTTGTCGCACGAAAATTTTCATCCGATTGGCTATTGACATGTTGCAAAACAGTATGCGTTGTCCGAACATCTGGCTTGTTCACAAAAGTTAAAAGCGTTTTCTACGTTTTTATCCGCAAAAACGTTGCGTTATTAGTACGCACTTAGCGGACAACAGCAATGTTTGGACAACAACGCTTAATGTGTCGCACCATATAAAATATCAAAGCGATGAGAATTATCCTTACGAAAAAATGTACCAAAAACGTATGCTGTGTACATCCATCTTAAGTCATGCTTTTGGCTATGCAACAGTGTGCAAGACAGCCATGAGTCTAGCTGATCATTAGCTGTCTTCAAACTGTAAAGCGAGCAACGATTGCATATGCTTCACTAAAATAGCTTGATTTTTTTGCTTCGTGAGCCAATGAATAGTTTCCTTTACCCGTACACGTCATGCGCTGATAGAGTAGGAAAGTAATTTTTCGAATGAAAATTAAAATCTGGAACAATAAGTGTATAAGGCTTTAAACAAAATGCGACCTTGCAATTTCTATTTTTTACCTCTAAATACTCAGATTTGATTGTCACGCTTTCGTAGTGTGTTGTGATGGTAAAGGCCGAGAATCAATTGCTATTGGTTGATTCGTTTCAGTTTTCCTCCCGTCGCAAGCAGAGTTTCGACTCACTTTTCGCCTCTTCTACACCGTTCACAAATCCTCTGCGATTGAAACTCAATTTCTTGAGCGTCGATGGTAAGTGTTCATTCAATCGTCCTTCTCTGTCACCTCGGTTTCACTCTCCCCGTTACCTCCATTAAACTCTTGTTTGAGGCATGATCGAGTGAGATGGAACGCTTCTTTGCAGGGAATCGAGGAGAATTTATCTTCGCAAGCCATTGATTATCTGGCGCTTCATGAAGATCGTTATTAATTATAATTTTAGTTAAATTAGGTCACATTCTGCAACCCTGTAATTAAAGTGCATATCAACCTTGTGTTGTCTGCAACCCTGCTCTATGCTTTGTTATTAATCTCGTATTGCTTGTCATAGCCCTTGGGCGTAATGCGTTGTTATTGTTTGTATGGTGTTTGTATTAACAGTAGCTGTCAGCTTTTTTTTAGTTTACTTTTTTGCTCATTATCGGTTTGTTTACGTAATGCACTGTTTCAAAACGAAACTGCTTCTCAAAGACGCCGTTCTTTCAACCTGTTCATTATTTTTTTATATTATTTATTTTTCGAGGATTTGAGTTTCATTTAGGTGTTGATCCTCCATGCAGTCTCTTAAGGTGATGCTTCATTTGTGTAGATCTCTCACAAGATTTTGAACTTGGACCACACATCAAGAAGTCGCTCTCTTTTTTTCCCAAGAATTCCGGTTTTAGTTCAAGAAGAAGCAGTTACAAGTAAGAATGGAAGTGAAATACTACCAGCAGGTTGTGCTTGAGCTGGTTCATACACCTGTATATTTTAAAGAATTAAGTGTGGCCTATTGGATTTTGATACTTCTAGAATATGTGCTTCTAGTATTTGACCCTTCTGGCATCACCGTGCTTCACCAATGTTAAAGAATAGTAAAGTTGTTTACCCAGCATGTGGTGAGAGACGACCACTGGGTGACTACCGATTTCAGTCTGACTGTTAATGGTGAGGTTGCCAGCTTAATTGCTTGGTTGGACCACTCACGTCAGAAAATTGAGGTTGGGGTGGGCAAGGGCATGCTCCCCGGAGAAAAATCTTGCTCCAACAAATTTCCATGACGAAAAAAATAAATGAATGGCCCCCAGTTTTCAGCAGCTCTTAAATGGGCAAGGGGTGCGAAGAATTTCTTGGTTGAAACCTTAATGTCATGGGATAAGATATGGTACATTAAATGTAAGGAAAACAAAAGTGTGTGAAAAACTAATGAAGAGAAGAGTTGATGTGTGCTGCATGCATGAAGTAAGATGGAAAGGCCAAGGAGCTCGTTCTGTTGGTACTTCGGGACGAATGTATAAATTGTGGTGGTCAGGAAATGATAGAGGATCTGGAGGGGTTGGAATCTTGGTGAAAGAAGAAATATCTGGAAAGGTGGCAGTTGGAAAAAACCGACAGAGTAATGGCAATTGTGCTGCTTTACGTAGAGAAATGATACGAATAGTATGTGCGAATGGGTTACAAAGCGGAAAGCCAGACACCGAGAAAGTTGGTTTTTATGATGAAGTGACAAATAAGTGGGACTTCGGAGTTCTAGTGAAAACATCATTTCTTTGTGGGATTTCAGGGGGCATGTGGGAAAATGTGCTGAGAGTTTTGAAAGTGTGCATGGGAGGAATGGTATTTGAAAAAGAAATGCAGAAGGAAAAAGATTGCTAGAGTTTTGTGATGAAAAAGAGCTGTGCGTGGCAAAAACATGGTTTTACAAGGAAGAGAAAAGGAAAATCACTTTTAGTGCTGGTGGATGTGAAACAGAAATTGATTTTGTGCTAGTGGGAAACAAATACAGAAAGTATGTAAGGGATGTGAAAATGATTCCATGGAACTTCAGCACAAACTGGTGATCATAGATCTAGATAGACAGGCTCTAAAAAAGATCCTGAGAAAGAAACGAATCGTAAGAAGTGTGTGGAAGTTGAATGAAATCCGAAAAAGAGTAAAAGAACTAGTAAGCACAGACGCGTCTGATTTGTCGAGAACTTTCAAAGATGGTGTTCTAAAGTCATGTGATGAAGTGTGTGTAAAGAAGAAGTCTAGAAAAGATTGAGGAGACATGTAGTGGTGGAATGAAGATGTAAAGGATACCACAGCAAGAAAGAAGACAGAAGTTATAGAACTGGACATGTTTCCATCAGAAGAAAATAAAACCAAGTATAAACGTTAATGAAATTAAACGAGATAAGTTGTTGCTAGAGCTATGAGAAAGGAAGCAGAACAGGAGTTGAATAATTTATGTCAGAATTCCAACAGTGTTTTTTGCCTGCTTACAAGAAAAAAAAAAGAAGAAAAGAACCTTGAAGGTGGAAGATGTTTCTGAGGAAGAGAAAGACGGTTGGGTTTTACTGAAGAAGACAAGGCAAAAATTTGCAAGGAACACATGGAGTATGTTGTGAATGAAGAGAATGAATGGGGCCAGATGATGGAAACTGATGTAGTAGAAGGACCGGTGAAAAAAGTCACTCGCAAAGAAATTGTGGAAGAAAAAATCACTGGCAAAGAAATTGTGGATGCAAAGCAAAAAAAGAAGTCAAGAAAGGCAACTGGACCATCTGATGTAAGTGTGGAGATGATAGTTGCAAGTGGTGAAATTGGGGTTGAAGTAATGATGGAACTGTGTCAGCGTGTTTAGATGGTAGAGGAATGCCTGATGAGTGGAAAACTAGTGCGATTGTGCCTATCTTTAAAATAAAGTGTGATGTGATGAGCTGTGGATCGTACAGAGGAGTAAAACTGCTAGAACATGTCCTGAAAATGGTTGAAATAGTACTAGAGAGGCGAATACAAACACTGATCAATTTCAATACACTGCTGTTTGGATTTATGCCAGGAAAAGGAACAATGGATGCGATATTCACTGTGAGGAGAATGTAGGAGGAATATCAAAAGAAGGACAAGAAGTTTTGTATGTGTTTTGTTGACTTGTAAAAGGCTTTTAATAGAATTCCAAGAAAAGTGATGGAGTGGGCCATGAGAAAGAAGGGTTTATCAGAAGTAGTGGTTCGAGCAGTTATGAGCGTGTATGATAGAGCAAAGACAAGAGTGAGGGTGAGATCTGCGTATTCGGAGGAATTTGAAGTAGAGGTTGGCTTACATCAAGGACCTGTGTTGTTGCCACTACTGTTTCAATTGTTGTGGACGTTATTACAGAAAAAGCAAGAAGGGGTGTGGTTAATGAATTACTGTATGCAGGTGAACTTTTTCTCATGAGCGAAACCATCGAAGATTTAAAAGAAAGATTTTGGAATTGGAAGGACGTACTGGAAAGTAAGGGTTTGAAGATCAACATCATAAAAACAAAAGCGATGGTAGGCGAGTCGGAAGGAGAACTGTTCAAAAGCAAGATAGATCCATGTAGAGATTGTGGGAGGAGAGTTATGGCCAATTCAATGTTGGATACGAAATGTGGAAACTGGGCTCGTGGCAGATGTGCAAAAATAGAGTTACCGCTAAGTTGGCAACGCGTTTTGTTTGCTCGAGGTGGAAGGAACGGTAGATTCGATTGAGAAGTTGTGTGATCAAAGGAAGACAGTAAATGGATTTTGTTATTTGGGAGACATTGGTGGTAAATTCTAGTAGTGGTTGTGAAGCAGCAGTTACGGCAAGAGTAAGAATTGGTTGGGTGAGATTTGGTAATGTGGGGAGTTGTTAATTTAAAATAGGTTCCTCTGAAGATGAGAGGTAAAGTATATTGTTGTTGCGTAAGATCAACAATACTGTATGGAAGCGAGGCATGGTGTTTAAGAGAAAATGAATAGCAATTTTAAGGAGAGCGGAGAGAGCTATGGTGAGAGCCATGTTCGGTAGGAGAGTTGTAGGCAGAAAGACAACTGAAGAACAGTTGGACATGCTGGGGTGAAAGCAAACTATAATTGAGTTAAATGGTATGAGCATGTGCTGAGGAGGGATAATAATAGTATTTTGGGAGTTGCTCAAGATCTTGAAGTGAGTGGCAAGAAAAAGCGAGGACGACGAAAGAAGACTCGGAAGAAGCAAGTGGAAGTGGAGACAGAGAAGGTTGGTTTAAAAAAAGAGCATGACCTTCATTGAGCAAAGTGGAGAGATGGAGTGCCAACAATTGCCGAAGGGATGAGGTAAAACCGGCCATCTCCGTTGATGGACAATGCCGTATAGAAACTAAATTACTACAGCTAGCGTGCTGTATAAAATGCTATTTAGCTTACAATTACCATTAGCTTCCGCATATCACTCCGTAGCAATATTTATTGTGGTATCACTTTTCAGGGAACTATCGGGACGTGACAGCACACTGAAACAAGCTCAGCTACACTTCAAATTCCCTTCTTTGTTAACACGTAGAACCTCTGGTAAGATAAGTTCTGTTGTTAAACCGTGGTTTTCACTCCTGATTTCTGTTATGCTACACAAAACGGGTAGCGTCGGATTTCTTTCGATTTCAATTGTCCGAATACCTTAATAAACCGACATTACGTTTGTTAGCAGTACAAATATACACTTGTCTTGAGGATTCGCGAGAAACACTTATTTCAATATCATTGCAGGTACTGCTGAATGTAAGCAGAAATATTTTGAGCTAAAAGCGTTTATCAATATCTTTGGTTGATTTTGCTTACTATTCACTCCTGATTTCTGTTATGCTACACAAAACGGGTAGCGTCGGATTTCTTTCGATTTCGATTGTCCGAATACCTTAATAAACCGACATTACGTTTGTTAGCAGTACAAATATACACTTGTCTTGAGGATTCGCGAGAAACACTTATTTCAATATCATGGCAGGTACTGCTGAATGTAAGCAGAAATATTTTGAGCTAAAAGCGTTTATCAATATCTTTGGTTGATTTTGCTTACTATTCTGTTCAACACGTCAAAGGTAAGCAGAAATGTTCTGCCACTTACCTCCACCATAAACCAAACGATATAGCTCGTGATTACACCATGGGTTGCATGTGCTTCGCCAGGTGAGAATAGCAAAGCCGCTCACTCAGCTCGGAAGAGGCCATTTTTGGCCTCCCACCTATGGCAATCCGCCATGGTGGAGGCGGAGCTACACGTCAAGTTTTCGAAACGAACCATTATTTCCCCCCAACTTGCATGTTCCTGTTTTCCTGGTTTGATTCTGCGGTGTGAGACCGAGATGTTTCATTGTTACTGTGTCTTCATACAAGGAAGAAGAATAAAAATCCTTAATTGTTTTTAAAATTTACTCCCTAATTATTTAACGCTTCACTCTTTTTTCGGAGTTTGGTGCGAACCATTTTAACTTATTTCTGATGTCGTTTGTGTTTTTTAAAAATTGCTTTAATATTTGTCAGTGTCTGGTTTGGTAGCAGCAGTATTAATACTTGATGCGTTGATATTTACGTCTATTGATATGATATACTTTCAGGTGACAGTCTGGATTTCTTATCAACAAACACCACGAAGCCAAAGCCTCCGGTAAGCACAGGTTGATTAAATGATCGGCAGGTTCAAAGGTATTGAATTAACTATGAAACTTGATATTAAATCTAGCTTGACTGTTTTGAAATCTTGGATTGCCATGTTCGAAGAATATCAAGCATTAGCCGACCAAGTCATTGCTAATATAGGTTTTATTTTTGATACACTTTTTCTTCGTTGGTAAGACTTTCGAGCTGATAATAGGGGCTTGGTATTTGAGTTTGATGAGGGCACGTGATTGCCTGAAAACTATGATCAACGATTGAAGAATATCGGTCATAGTGTTTTGTATTTGTAGCTTCGTTATAAGAAGCATTCTCTACCGGTCTTGTGGAGGAACGTTGAGCTCGGTACGATGACCAACTATCAGTATAATGGTTGCTTGCATGATGACTCAGCCAAAGAACAGGTAAGTGACAATATTTGGAATTCATTTGATCACTTTTAAGCAGTGAAATGCAAGGGCTTGATGTAGCGAAAGTTTGATCTTAGCTTTGGCATATACTCGGTAGTGCTTTGTGCAGCAAATGTGCCTCGCAGATGCAAGCTTTTGTTGACATGCCAGTAATATTGAAGCCCAGTCAGTTGATGCAAAGACAAAAGAGGATCTGCTTTGAAGTCAAATTATGCTTAAAGCATGAACTGGTGCTTGCAATGTTTGAAATTCAAATCACAATATTTGATATCATTTTTTTCCAATTTTCGAATAGCCAAGTGGTTATGCGTACGATTAACTTATTGAACGTAATAGAAGTAGTAGTTATTCAGTTTTTATCCGGTGCTGTCCCCTTAGCAGAGATGGCAGGATTCATCCCATTTCTTCTGCAACTGCTCGCACTCCGTCTCTCCACTTTGCTCGATTCAGCATCCGTCAAATCAATCTTCTCTGTCTCCTCCTCCACTTGCTTTCAGCTTTTGTTTGGTCGTCCTCGTCTTTTCCTGCCGCTCACTTTACGATCCATAGCAACTCTCAAAACAATATTATCACCCCTCCTCAGCACATGTCCATATCATCTAACTTCGTTCGCTGTTGCTAACCGGTCTATAATTTCCTACAACCCCAACATGTCCATCTGTTCTTCAGTCGTCTTTTTGTCAACAACTTTCTGACCGCACATGGCTCTCACTATAGCTCTCTCCGTTCTCTTTTATTGCTTTTTCATTCTCTTTTAAACACAGTGTCTCGCTTCCACACGACATTGTTGTTCTTACGCAACAACAATAAACTTACTTTTCAATGGCAGATGTTTGTCCCCTCGTGGGGATTTCATTAGGCAGCTTTTTTAAACCAACAGAAATTGAAAAAATTAGTGTGAAACCGAATAACACTGTAAATAGAAAAACAAAACTCCAAAGCTTTTTGTCCCCTTACGGGGATTTTATTGGGCCAGCTTTTTTAAACTAACAGAAATTGAAAAAAATTGATCCGAAACCGAATAACACTGTAAATTTGACGATCTCCAACTGTGCAAACCTAAACTCTAGTAAATATGTACGCTTTTGGAAAAAAATGTGACGTTTTCGCAATCGACTACTTGATGCCAAACTTGCAGGAGTGACGTCGTTCCGAGCGAATAATTGAGTTTAGCATTTAAAGAGCTTGATAAGTGCGTGTAGAAAATAAATGAGCGCAATGTATTAAACAGGTCGACTCCTCTCCATGAACACCCTCGTCAGCATTGTGAGGTGGTAACTTAGGACCCGAAGCTTCCTCACAACTTTCTCACGCCTTCTTCTTCTTCTTCTGATCAACGGCTGCGTTCATCCTACCTCTGGTCCTATATTGTGCTGTGTACTGTGGCAATGTGACCTGGAGGGCAGGTTCGAGCAGTGCTGTGGTTGCCTCAAATGGAATCATTTACAGTGCAAGCTTCTCTCTTCCTCAGAGTTCCACTCCTTTTTCATTTCTCTTTACTGGAGTTGTTCTCCTTGCTGCATGTCGGTTTCTTTTAGGGGTTCCTAGCCGACCAACATTGTATTTTTTCATGGACCTCCAGCATGTATACCTTCACTGTGGATTGCAATCCAGCCAATTTTCTTTCCTCCAACACTGCTTTCCTCCCTCACTCTCGCCTATTGACCTTCTATCCACCACTTCCACTTGTTGCACTCCTTCACCTCCTGCTTCCTCCCCCTTTTCTGACACGCTCAAGGTCCTCCAATAGACTGCTGGAAGTCTTCATGCCAGAAGTGATGAACTCCTTCAGTATCTTTTGCTTTCTCCTGTCGATTTAATCTGCCTTTAGGAGTCCAACTTCTTCATTTTATGTAGATCTTAGGAGTCCAAGTACGCCGGAGCCGCCCTTGCCAAAAGCAAAAGGAACAGAGCCGTCTGTTCAAAGTACCAGATCATGAGGGAGCAGAGAATCAAGGAGGGCGAGAGCTGCACCTTGGCGAGAGCCGCACCTTGGCGAGAGAGAGGAATATCACAGCGAGAGCATGGAGAGGAAAGGGTGGACTCCATGGTGAAGGAAGGCAGATTCCAAAGAGGAAAGAGAGGGCACGCAAGAAGAGCCTCTTAAGAAGATGTAGAAGGAAGTATGAGCGGGTGAGTGGATGCAAAAGCTCTCCAGGACGATCTGCAGAGTCTTGGTTTCACTCCATGTCTTGCCAAACCTGAAATAGGAAAGGAGGCTGGGAGACGAAGAGCCCTCTCATAAGGTAATAGAGTGAAATGAGTCAGGGTCACTCGTAGGGGAGGTAGAGAAGCCTCGGAGAGTAGAAGTGGGATAGGGGGGACAAGAGGTAGCCAGTGATGGCGCGACTAGCCGCTCGGTGGAGACTTTCCAATTTGGTGATGTTGGTGACGCTTAGGAAAGGAAACCATCCGGGTGAAGCGTAAGTGAGAACGGGCCGAAGAAAAGATTTATATAGAACAGAGAGGGACTCCTTAGAGGGGCCCCATCAGGAAGCAGAGATACAGCGTAAGGTCTTGAGACGTGGGAAGAACTTGGCCTTCAGCGAAGATACATGCTTAGAAAAGAGTGCCAAGAAAAGTTGGAGTGGGATTGAAACGGAGGCGGGAGCCGAGTAAGAGGAGGTTGGGCTGGAGGTTAGCCTGGTGGGGATCCACTGAGAAGAAGGAGGCCTCACATTTGCTCGGATTGAGAGGAAGACACCAGTATTCAGACCAGCGCTGCAATCGAAACAGAGCTCCTTGTATGGCCTCCATCACAGTAGGGACCGAGGGGGAGGAGGACCAAATGGCCAGATTGTCAGCGTAAAGAGAGCAGCAGTCGGAAGAAGGCAGAGAGGCCGGAAGATCATTGATGAAGAGAGAGAAAAGTACAGGGCCAAGAAGGGATTGTTGTGGAACACCTCGACGGACTCGAAAGGAGGGACTTTTGTGATTTTGAAAAACCACACAAGTGCGCCTATCAGAAAGGAAAGATTGAGTTCAACTAGGAAAGCAAGGAGGGAGGTCAGCCGAAATAAGTTTATGGAAAAGAGCGGGATGCCAGACGGAGTCAAAACCTTTAGGGAAATCGATAGTAGCGAGAATCGTCCGAGAGCCCGGCCTGGGTTTGTTAAACTCATACGAAATGAACTGAGAGGAGGAAGAGAAACTGAGAGGAGAGGAGGAAGACAAGGAAGGAGAGCCAGCGATAGAGCAAAGGAGAGAGCGTACAGATTTAGGGTTAGATTTAGGTGAAAGAGAAGTGCAGGTCGTCTGCCATGCCTCAGTCTTGGCCTTGGCGATGACTGACGAGGCGCGTCAAGAAGCGGAGATGTAAGCCTGACGATCTTCATCACTTCTGTGAGCGGCAGCGAAAGTCTTTCACTAATTGCACTTTTTACCTCAGCAGACCACCAAGCTTTAGGTGGGCGTTTGATGCGGCCTAAGGAATGAAAGATTTGGCCGCATTCAAAGCCAGAGAGGAAAAGAGAGCAGCAGCAGAGGAAAGAGAAAGAGATGAGTGTTCCTCTGCAGAAAGACTGTGAGAGTCAAAGTAAAAGGCAAAGCAATCCCAGCAAGCTTTCTGAAAATTGAAGGAAGGGGGATGCTTGTTGGGGCGATAGACTGGAGAGAGAGGGACAGATAGAAGAATTGGTAGATGGTCAGAACCCAGGTGCTGAAGCACTCCCAGGAGCAAGAAAAGGCAAGAGAGGAGGGAGCAAAGAAAATGCCAGGAGAGGAGCGACTGCCAGGGGAGCGATGAAGAAGGGTGGGTGTGTCAGGGTCATTGAGGGCGAGGAGGGCAGAAGAGATGACCCAGTCAAATACTTCTTCCCCTCGGGGGTCGGAAGTACTTCTTGAGTCCCAGAGAGGGTGATAGCAATTGAAGTCCCCCAGAATGAAGAGATTTCTGGGAGAGGGAAAAATTGAGGGAGAAAAGGAGTCGGTTCTGCCATCCGTCAGGAAAGAGCGATTAGGTGGGCATACACATTAAGAAATGAGAGCGAGGAGGAGTTGTGAAGAGAGATGTTGACCCCTACATAATCAGAGTAGGGATCAAACGAAGAGAGAGAGGAGGTAGAAAGTTCAGAAAAAGATAAGCCCTGCCTGACGAAAATGACAACGCCGACGCCGCTAGCGTGCATGTCATCACGAGAGAGAATGCCAGACCAGGAGTGAGTGCGATCAGATCGCAAAGCAGAGAATTCAGGAATTCGGAAAGAGGAAGATGAGTTAAGATTGGAATCCTGGATACAAGTAAGGTCGACAGGATGGGATGAAAGAAAATGAAGTAGTTCAGGGCTTCTGCCTCGAAGACCTCCAGCATTCCATTGAAGAACCCTGAGAGAGTCAGGGGGGGAGAGGAGGCAGGAGGCATAGAAGGACAGCCAGAAGTAAGGGACGTTGGTGAGGGGGCAGAGGGAGAAGATATAAAATGGGCAGATGGGGGATAAGAGGTTTGGAGACAAAGGGTGGGGCGAAAGTGCAGCATTAGCAGAGGGGCCAGATTGTACAGTGGAGGTATACGTGTCGGAGGAGTCCGAGGAGGGAGTCACAATGTTACGGCAGGGAGCAGCTCCAAGAGTGAGAGCTGCCCAGAGCTCTGAATTTGGAGAGGGAAAGTTGTGAGCATCTTAGAGGGACCCATTTGGAGCAAGTGCAGCATTGCACTGACTTGCCCCGCCAGGTCACATTACCAGCGCACACAGAGCAGGGAAAGATGGGGCCAGGGTTGGGATTAACGTTACCGCTCATCCTGAGTAAGTGAAAAATGAGGAGACGAAGAAGGGCAGGAGAAACGAGAAAGAATAAACAGGCGACCGATTTTAAAGAAGCTGTGTGCTTCCCTATTGCGGTCGTTCAGGCGGCAGCATAGCGAAAAAATGAAGGGGAGTGCCCGGGGTAACCAGGACCCTCGGGAAGTCGAATAGCCATTTCGACCCCACCCAAGCGGGGTCAAGGACCGCACCACCACGTTGAGGCGGCTGTTGATTGGTGCAGTCACATGTCAATCTTCGGATAAGATGTTGATTGGCTATTCAAAAGTTGGAAGAAAAAGCCCCCACATTGTAAAAAAATAAAATATTTTTGGTTACGCATATATGTACCTTGTGTTCAGCGGCGGTTAATCTTATTTCAAAACTCATGATCTGGAAATATTTATGAGCTTTCGTATTTGGGCTTTCAATGTCATTGTTTCAAAGTTCAACTTTAGCAAGCTTGCACGGTCCAACCTGTGAAAATAGCCATAGGAGAGGCACTTCACGACGTCTGGCTCCTGTGCTTGGATAGAAATGCACTGTGTCAGCGTGCAAGTACATAGCGAATACACGGTGGTCGACGTATGGGATAGATGTCTTGCGTCTAGAGAATGATATTAACTGATTCACCAGAGTGATTACGATGCTGTGGAGGAAAGGGAGCCACCAATGAAGACTTTTGATGAAGTCGTGTTTGATGTGCTTCGAGTGACCCCCGAAGAATACGCGGTGAGTTGTGCTTCATGTAATGCTGCTTGCTCTGATGGCAAATTGTCTTCAAGTTGTTTAATTACATGTCTATCATCACGTGACCAAAGTCATGGTTGACTCCAGGTTATGCTTGAACCAATGAAAGGAAACATATCGTATATACTGTTATATTTGTGGGAATTGTGATGATCTGAATAATGAAGTTGTAAACCATTTTGTGAGGAAAGACACTAAATCTCCCAAGCCCTATCACGAGCTTACCCGTGACTTCATGTGGTTCAGACGTTCATTTGACACTTGGTTCGATTTTCATCCTGGCCTTAACATAGAAACACGAAATTTTCAGCACTTGTTCACCTTAATGTAATAGTAAAGAGGAACGTTTCAGTTTTCTAGAGGCTGGGCTGTCCCAGGTCATAAAAGTTTGAGGTAAACAAAACAACTTTAGAACGGCACGTTTTAACTTGCTCTCTTTTCAGCAACAACTAACTCTGCTTGTGTGGCCTCTGTTCGCTGCCATCACCCCTGATGAAGTAAGCAGTTGCGGATGGGTGAAGAAAGATAAATGGGAGCAGTGCCCCCACATCTGTGCGATGACGCAGCGGTTTAACCACGTGAGTAATGACGTGTGCATAGGTGGAGACCTGATGTATGAAAGGAAGTTGTCAGCGTTTGTAGGGATTGCAATAGTATCTTATAACGAGAAATCGGTTTTATATCCGTTAACGTAGGTGGCCGGGTTCTACTCGCATTTCTTAAAATTGAATAAACAGCATTGCGGTACTACGCTCTATCTATGGCATCTTTTTTGTATAATCGCATCGTATAGTAAACAGAAAACAGTTTTGACTGAAAATACCACCGACTCTTAAACAAACTGCTGTTTGTCTGCGGTCTGAGCGAACTTGGATTTTTTTTGCCAGAGCTGTTTTATTGATTTGCTTGCCTGGCAGCTGTGTCGTGATGTTCTATGGATAAATATAGATTATGTAAGCATCGCATCCCGATGTTTATTGGGAAAGGGATGCTTTTGTTAATGCATTGTTATTAAGATAAAGGTTAAAGTAAACATTAGTTTCATTGGGTCAAAATTTTAATCATAAAAACGCAATCACTCCAAAAGCTGTACCCTCCCTTCGAAAAAAGCATTAATCGGTTAGCAAAAATAACTGTGATCAGAGTTCAAGCGTACTTGCTTCCGTACTCATGCCATCAATAGCTTTTAAGTTTATCACCAAATGCGTTTTTCTTGATCCTGCAATTTCTTTTACCAAAAAAGCAAATTAAATAAATAACTTGAAAATCAACTAAAATATCACAAACCAACTGCTAAGCGGTGGAAAAGATATGTGAAGGTGCATTCTATAATAGTCTTTATGTAGCCTAATACTATGATACCATAATGTTCAACTAAGCCTTTCCTTATAAGTGTAAAAATGGTGATAAATTTGTTGATGACTGTACTTCTTCTCTGTCTTTCGGCTTATTTCCGATTAGGGGTCGCGACAGCAGATATCTGCATTTTTATAACATGGCATTTGTTTTACGGTCGGATGTCCTTCCTGCCTCTTCAGAGGGAAAACTGAGCCACCTGTCTTCCACATAAAGGTGGGGGCGTCCAGTTAAAGGCCGAGCGCCAAGCAGGGAAGCTGTGAATATCATTTTTTATAAAATCTTTTGGTATGACTCGACAAGGGGAATGAATCCCGGGTCTGCCGACCGCGAAGCAAACGCTCTAGCCACTACGCCATTGCGTCGCTCTAACCACTACACCATTGTAGATGACTGTGCTAATGTGTCAAAAAATGATAAGTGTTAACCATTAAAAAAACAGTTGCCTTTTTCTTTACATAGATTACCCAGTTTCACACTTGCGAAATACTGTCGATAAAGTAAGGACTTCATAGTTGTACGGTCCATTCTCACCTCACACGGGTAGGGAAACGACAAATTTCCTTTCGGAAATTTGATATTCCTCTTTCTTGCGGGCTGAACAGAGACAGTCACACCCATTATTAAAAAGGTGCTTGCCAATCAAACTGGCATCGATGCTGTTGGTTAGTGATGGTTATACACTGCATTGTTTATTTCGTTTACTTTTCAAGCCTAGCCATTATCCTAAATCACCTGGGTCAACCAGTTGTCAACAGCGATCTCATCTCTGTTCTGAGGAGCTGCAAATGTCAAATTTCTTCTCTTCATGTCATCCTTCACTCTCTCTTCCCAAGAGTTCTTTGGTTTTGCTTTTCTTACATTACCCACATTTGTCTTTTTCGCACTCTTGTCTAACTCTACGCTTTCATTCGTTCAAGATGCCCCAACCATATCAAACGGTGTTCTCTAAGATGTTCAACAATACCCTCAGCATTTGTCTATTTTCTTAACGCACTGATGGCAATTTTATTAAGAAATTTCTTTCCGCACATCATTCAAATCTTCCTTATTTCTGTCGTCTGCATTCGCTGGCTTAACTACTGTCTGCATTGCCCAACAATCAGCGTTATAACACATGGCGCTTACATAATCATACATTGCATCAACAACAGTTAACCCCGTATGATGCAAAACAACCTTGCTGCTGAACACCTAACAAAAGAAATTGTATTTTTCAGACTAGCTTTTGGGTCATCCGTGAAATCCTGCACGCCAGTACCAACAAAATTCGTTCGGAAATTATTACACTTTTTATTAAAGTTGCAAAGGTGAGTGTAGCTGTGTAGGAGTGTAGTGAGAAGTTTAATTGGATTTTTCCATCCCCTTCCAACAGCTGGTAGGTGAGCAGCACCTAGAATGATTTTACGGCACATAAAGACATTCGCCGCAACACATTTGCATTTTATGCTCTAGCAGAACCATGAGGAAGAAATATGTTGGTCTTTGCATCTTTTTTGCATCGGCCTTATTATTGCATAAGATTAAGTTTAAAAACCAGTTCCACGTTGTACATATCGCCTTGAAGCAGAGGTTTCGAAGGCCAGTGCAAAGAGTTTTTTGACTTTCAATTAATCTCGTATTTGTGATTGATGCTAAGCTACTGAATCTACAGGGTGTCGCAGAAATCATGGACCATCCGGGTTTCAGTAAAAAAACACGTGAGAATTCGATACACTGATGATTTACAAATTGTTTGTTCCTGGCTTATTCTCCTTTATGATTTCACAGCGCTTTTAGCTACATCTGTCAAAACCATGCTGGATGTCTCTTCATCAAGTACACTCTTTGGTCATATCTCTCAACGTCAGCAACTGAGCTTGTTTCTTGAAAGCATTAAATCAAACGGCAGACAGCAGTATGGCCTAATGGTTATTTTTGCTCAGGGTGATTAAGGTTGAATTCTTGAGCTACCTGGTGGTATGTCGCTCCATCTCTTCCAAACATGAAAACCAATTCAACTCTTTCTTACATTGTTAGTTTCTCCCCATAATGAAATGAAATTCGAAACAAATAAAAAAGTAATGATGATTATGGTGCATGACTTTTGAGACATCCTGTATAAAAAATTTAACAACTGTAGGACGCGATTGGAGGTGTATTGTCACTGCGCGATTTGGAGTGGGAGAAAATATATTAAATTAGCGATAATAATACAGTTCAGCTCTTTTGGCTATTCGAAAAAAATTATGTTCAAAAATTTTTCGTTTTTTTTGTAACTTTATTTTCATTTGAATAGACATTTTTTTCTGTGAACTCAAAATTACATTACCATAAAGTTAAATTTGAAATTTTGTGATAAAATTAGTGTTGTCTTTATATGGAGGCCCTTACGATGCTTCCGTACCTTCAAGTGTCCACGGTATCAGTTATTTTTACTGAATCAAAACCCAAGTACGGGTAATTATTGACTATCGCTTGCACCTAATGGCATGCCGGTAAATGAGATTGAATTACTTCTCAGATCAGTCAGTCAATATTCTTATTTGTTTGCATGTGAATCTGATTCGGCGTTTTAGTCATCTTAACTAATTGGAATTATTGGAATTCATTGAAGATGACTTCATCGTCGAAGCTAATTTGTTGAATACACTGATGGTTGATCAGCTGATCTTTGGAGGAATTCGATTGCTTTTACCGCCTTTCACAAACTCTTCGTGATAACATCATTATTCTACAAATCATTGGCTTTCACTCGCACTTCAATTCTTCAGATTTAATGACAACTTCACCTCTGACCTTATTTGTTGCGCACGCGCAGAAGGGTAAAGAACAATGTGATCAAGAGCCAGCGTTTGTTCACTGTGAACTAGCTTCCCATAGTTAACTTAGGGGCAGTAGTATTAAAGAGCGGAAGTATGTTGCTTTCGTCTGATCCTCCGGACAGTGTGTTTTCAGTTGATATATTTTACAGAAACTCTACGACTTGAACAACATGCACAGTTTGATGGCGGTCATTCAATCGTTAAACAGCTCATCAATTATACGTCTATCTCAAACCTGGGCGGTGAGTTAATATTTTATGGTTTGTTACCCAACCTCTTCCGCGGGATAGGAAATGGCTGTAGACCATGGAGCTCCCGGATCCGGGCCGCATCCGACAGGTCGTATATGTTCAAAGCAAGTGTTTAAAAAAGAATGCTCAGCGGATATCGTTTTCGGAATGTTTGCTTGTGTTCCGATTGCCCGCCGCCGCATAGACACGTGATAGAGTAGGAAAGCTACTAGGTCATGATTGGATGTAATTTCAAGACTGATGCGAAATTTAGTTTTTAATGCTGATGCAAAATACAGCGCGATTGTTTTAGTTACCGGCGCGATGGTGTAGTGGTTAGAGCGTCCGCTTCGCAGTCGGTAGACATGGGGTTTATTTCTCAAGTCCAGTCATACCAAACGACTTCAAAAAATGGTATTCACAGCTTCCCCGTTTGGCACTTAGCATAGAAAGGAATAGTGTGGAGAGCAAGCCGGCAAGCTTGCTTGTTGTGTCCTTGGGCAAGGCA
This sequence comes from Trididemnum clinides, assembly GCA_963675345.1. Taxonomy (NCBI): domain Eukaryota; kingdom Metazoa; phylum Chordata; class Ascidiacea; order Aplousobranchia; family Didemnidae; genus Trididemnum; species Trididemnum clinides. Next base: position 39,744,477 of record OY776286.1, read on the forward strand.
CTTAACGGGATGCCTCCGTCTTTATGTGGTAGACAGGTGGCGTACCCGTACTTTACCGGTGTACAATTGTGAAGCTGCTCACTCAGCATGTCGCAAAAGACCACTCTTGGGCACACACCAATGGCAGTCCGCCTTGTTGGTGGTGGGACTACCAGTCACTCATGACTGGTTCGAAATGGGCTGCCATCTTTCCCCAAGCCTAATTCAATTAGGTTGACGCCGTGAACTTGGACCGCTGTTCGTGCCGTACTTCCATCCCGAGGAAGAGGAGGGGTAACTGCAACACCAACATTGTTTGTCTTAGTCTTTATGACGTTACTTAGGACTTATCTTTATTTATGACGTCGCTTTTTTGCTCTGTTTGAAAGTTGAGATATACGAAAGCATAATAAATATTATGATGCTTTGTAGTATCGATTTTGGGCAATGTTATCACTTATCAACAAAATTTATTGCATGTTCAGTGTACTGGTTAATACATTGCAATGTTACGCAGTGAGACAGAAACTGTTAAACGCATAAACAGTTATACATCATGTAAGATTTGTACCAAGTAACGTAACGTTAAATGTTTATACTCCATTGAATAAGCTACATGATTCAAAATCCATTACAGTAAATTTAGTATTTATGTGCGCTTTTATTTAAGAAATTAATACCAGCGCCATTCACTAAAAGTTATTTCATCCGCTAGTTGGTGTTGTCGGCTTTTACTTAATCTCGAACATAGCGGTGGTGGAAGGCAACTTTAGTGCAAATTTTTGCCTCGTTTGTGTATTTACATATACTGACACTACTGTATTGTAAGCCAAGTTGTTGTCACCATCCAACAGTCGATAAAATTACATTTGATAGAGGAGTTATAGCGAAAGATGTACTTTTGATGAAACATTCCAAAAGCTTTTTGTTGTCTTTTTTCTGAAGAGATCCGTGATAGAAACTGGCGAAATCAGCTTTTGCTTGAGGCAACTTTTTATGAAATTTTTTTGGTTGTACCTTACATTGACTTTAACTCTTCAAACTAAAGATGAACGAAGAATTAGAGAAACTACGAAACGACTCTGCAATTGTTGACTTAGCAGCCACGTGCACATGTTGTGTGGCCGGCGGAAATATCGGTTCCGCACCATCATGCCGCATGCAACGTAACGCTCTGAGAGTTGAACTAGCAGACTCCTGACTCTAGGATGCCAACGCACCGTTCATCACTTGCGTTTCATATTTTTGCTCCGCGAAAGTTTTCAAGTAGAGTTTAGTTGGTTTAAGTCAAGGATGCACAACCTACCTTCGTGAGCAATGAATAAGTTTTGAGGCCGTGCTTGTAAATTTGAGATTTCAATTTAATTTGATCTTGAAAAAAAGAAAAAGTTTCCTACTTTCACAAAAACGGTAAAAACTTTGCTTAAGATCACTAACTCTTAATTTCAAAAAGTCGATCTTCAAAAAAAGTCTTGGCCTTTACACGAACAGAAAAAGAAATTCAATTTGAAGATAAAGTGTACAACCGTGGAGTGCATATTTCATCATAACAAATGACCAGGTCTCGCTGGCGGCCGTAAGTGGAATTTAAGTCTGTAACGCGGCCACCTACAGTGAAAAAGCTGTGCGTTCCTGGTTTAAGTAAAGTTGCCCGGAGGGCCATGGGATGTTCGGCCAAGTTGACGGGCTGCAATAAAACAAACCAAATCTTCGCTACCGACAACCCGCGTATAGTCGCCACTCGCCACAACCACCTTTATTGCATCATAATCTATATTATGTAATCACACAGCTGGTGTCAAAGAACAACCGAACAACATTCGAGCGTCTTCTAGCTCTCGTTAAAGAAGATGGGAACCGAGCTGAACTGAGAGCACATATGGACACAATCAAGTTGCCTTGTATTCCTTTTCTTGGTGAGTAGCGTGTGTTGATTTAAAGCAGGTTTTGATGGTGTGGGATCTCGTAGACTTTTTGCCTGAACATTGCGTGGAACCGCCGATTATTGTAGAGTTGCGTAGCTGGTGCCCATTGCCGTCTTAGTCAGAGGCTGCTGCAGTGCGGTCTACAGCAATAGATTTGCGCCCCATTGAATGATGCAATGGGATTAGTCGATGTTGTTTGTGTTTGAAATTGATTAAACTAGTGATTGTAATGATTTTTATGCTTTTTATGTTACTATAGTGTAGGGAGTAAACTTGTGAAGCGTTTTCTATAAAAGAATCAAGTGTCACTGCTGCATTTTTTGCCAAATTTTCGCAATGTTTTACAAAAATCGGCGGTTTTTCCGGTGGCAGGATTAAGTTTTATTTTCTGGTCACGGAAAAACTTAGTCGATTTTAGCAGAAGATATTTATGTTCGAACGGGCTTCGGAGTTATCAATACTGCAGGCGCTATGAATTTTGTCACAAGCAGTGCAGCATTCCTATGAAGTGCAATTCTTAAAGTCACCGCGACGTAGGTACTGCGAGGATTGCACAAGTTATGATTATCGTCCCCTGATCGTGGCTTAACCCCCTCAATCGCTTTATCGACAGGTTTATGAATTAGATATCCAATGTCGGAGTATAACTCTTCGATTTGATTGAATCTCTCCCCTAGAAGTAGAAATTGATTTTGGCTTAATCAGCCGATTTAGTGCAAGCATGTGCGGCCTTAATCAGCTGGTTTTGCTTCAGATTTTTTGCACAGCACTTCTGTCCATTTTTCGTTTTTGGGTTTTTTCATCGGTTGTTTATGTCATGACAACAGGGATTTCCACCAGTTGCATTTCCATTTCCTCCGGTTGTTATGGCGATAATCCTATACAGCTCTTATAGAAATTTGATAACAATTGGCAATTTGCGGTGATCAGAAATGACTCAGATAGCTTGCTTTGTGATTGAAGATCTTTGCTTTAAAGGCCCTCGTGTCACAGTTTGAAGCTTTCGAGGCCTCCTTCAGTAGCTGGCATTGCGTGAAAATTTGTTGATTACTTTTCCACTTGTGCAGTCACGGTTTCACTTGGTGCATAAGGCATATTACTGGAGCGTGTATGAGTATTATTTCAAAAAAGTCTAAGCCCAATTAAACCAGTCAAGTTTGTTTGCCTTTTATCTCATCCAAAAGATTTCAGGCTAAAAAGAAGCCTCATTAAAATAGCTGAAATATTTGTTTTTCACCTTCACGCTATTTTTCAACAACTTGACACTTTATCGTGGATGCCAATATATTTCTATGTGGAAGGGCGTTGCAAAACGTACTTGCTCGGTCTGCAGACTACAGGGCACACTTGGGCATAAATGGTTTGTAGGGCCGGACAGCCCAAACCGCGGCCGACCATGCTTTTTGAAAAATCTGTTCAAGTCAAAAAATGTCTAGCAACTTATCAGTAGCTGCGTTTTTTAGCATTGCTACTCCGCGAAGAGGCGCGGTATGAAATATTTATTGTTTATTGAATTTACGAACACTGTTTCAGAAAGCTGAGCCATGACCGATGAGAAGCAATAACTTAGAATTTGCTGTTCGCATTGCCTTGACTTCAATCGTATTAGCATCAGCTTGTTAGATCGCCTCGCTTCGAAACGCGAAATTGCTTTGTTGACAATATTACTCACAATCTAAACACGCATTTCAATGGTCTTTTCAACTTTAACTTTTTGACCCAACTTGCCACGCATGTGCAGATACGATTGTGAAAAAGATCTGTTAATCGGTGATATGAGCCTTAGCCCTAACAGGCAATTTACAAGTATTGGTATGCAGCGCAGGACAATATATATGTTGCTTGGATATAAAAAAAAATTTTTAAACATGCGAAATGAGGTAAAATGTAAAAGAAAAGCAAAGTAATACAAAACTCCGGGTCAGGACGAGAGTCGAACACAATCCTGTTATTTTCTTCAAAAGGACTGATGTGTTTCTGCGAAAGTAATGTTGCGAGCCAAGCTTCTTGTTACTGTTTTTTTCTTCGTCACTTGACGTGATAGGAGCTTGTAATTGGCTGTGACCGTCTTTACTTTACAGGTCATTATTCTGTTGATCTAATCTTCATTGATACCGTTTTGAGCGAATAAGAGCCGCCTCTCCATTCCAACCAGTATATACCATCCTGATACCGGCTACGGTAATGTCCTCTCCTAAACACATTTGTAGTGAATAAATGTGTAAGCCAATGTCCTTTTACGGTTTAGATCTTACTTCCAGCCTTGTTTTTTAACAAGTTGAAAGTTGTAACATCTGGAGATGGATCTGATTTTTCATCCTCTTGTTGCAGTTTCCAATTGGAAATGGTGATTAGGCATAGTATGTAAAAACTACTGACGATCACCGTGGTATAGTGGTAGTCGTTAAGGACTTCGGAACAAAAGGTTGGGAATTCGAAACTCCACAAAAGCAGGAAGTAACTCCATAAACCCCATAGTACTGGTCAGGATGGGCATCCAAAATTTAAAGTACTACGGTGCTACAACAAAAAGTTTTGATTAATGTGTAGTGTTAGAAATACACTGAACCAGTACTTTAAACCTGCGAAAACGCGGGTAAAAAGGACATAAAATCGGCTTTATGCAAAAAATTCAACCGTAAACAGTGCGTGATGGAGAAGCGAAAAGTACTGTGTAAACACCAGTCATATCTTGCTTTCATTACGCCCGTCTCGCACCTAAGCGCAGTCACAACAGGACAAAACTGGGATTTAAAGTTCGAAGAAGTTCCACTGACCTGTAATAGATGCCATTCAAATTGGAATGCGCGCAACCGTTGTACCACCACCCGCCGCGGTGTATCTGAGCACAGTTTCTATCGAATAAATCATTATCGGCATCCATTGTAGTGAAGCGCATGTTGTTGTGCCATATCAAGGAATCTCCAGCGGTCCCACTACATCACATTTATTTTGTAACAACTCAATTGTTGGCAGAACTCTATCTTTGCTGAAGTTTAAAACTAACCACATTCCATTTTTTTTGTTGGATTGTATCAAGCCATGTTGTTAGGTAAGGTGTTGTATCATCGTGTCTTTTGTAATTTGAGTATTTCAGTTTCTACCAGGGATTGTATAGATTTGAGGACAGGTATTGGTTAGAGGGTTAATTTATAAACCCGCCTGTTCTGAATGAACTGCGTTAACAAATCAAACAATCAGGTCGTACTCGACAACATTGGTACCGTTTGTTCTACTGGTTCAATCGGTCGTGGGTTTGAATCCGACTCCCAGCCTTGCGTTAACAAGTTGGTCGTTGATCCAGTTAACCTGTAGTAAATCTTTTGTGAGAGCTTGCCTGTAATGATTAATTTTCAACTTGTATCCGGATGATTCTCCCTCCACTCGGAAACTATAATACTCCACAAACGTCTTCTTTCCATTCCAATCCTCCAAGGAAATATGAAGTTTAAAGTTAATCCCGGATTGATTGGTCAATTGATGCAGGTTCTCTAATCCTGCAAGCGTGCGTTGTCGTCAGAGCAGCACTTTTAAAGATATCCGCGTTTTCGTGCTTAGCCGAGTTAAGATAGTGAAGTTGGTCACCGAGCGTGTCTTAATGGGCGAGTTTATTGTATTAGCCAACTAGTTTGTTTTTTGCCAAGTTTTAGGGCCCTTGGTCTTTTCTTACACCAGCCAAGGCCTTTAGAGTGTAAACTAGACTATACTCATTAAGTGTGTAGCAGCCATTTTGTGGTGTTTTCATCAGTACTGTGCAGTCCTTGTGCCTCATCGTGGTCGATACCTGAGGTGTCGCGAGATATACAGTATAGTCCGCGGTTAATTTTCTGTGCTATACTCACGGCCACAGCAAGTGTTAAGGAGGACCATGGGCTGCTCACCAAGGATCCTTTAATATAGGAGGCTACCAGTTTTTACTGTGCGGTTGGTGTAGTGAATACCAACTCCACAACGATGCCAGCTTTAAAGCTAAAACTTTGCTTTATCGTTGCAAGACTCCGGTGATTCGTTTCCAACTTCACAGCTTGTCTTCACCTGTTGTTATATCAACTTACCCAGCCAGTAATCACTGTGCGGTCTTCCAAAACCATTCTTGTATGCTTGCATGTCGCGGTAGAAGCTCACTCTCCTTCCGCTGCGTCGTTGAATCACAATCCATCCACCAGGATCCTACAGAAAAAATATTGGGTATAGCATCCTTGTAGATTCTAATCTATAAATCTAAGATTCTGATGGATCGTAGCTTTCTGTACTAGAATCTGGACTTACGCGTTCCGCGCTAATGCAAAACGATTGCTGATGCGGCCGCACTACTAGCATCGTATGTCAATTACACACAGGCTAATAGAACCCGGCAAACTTTCGTTATCTAAAGAGCAAGGTAGAATCAATGAAAACCGTATCAATATAATTTAAAGTAGAATTAATAAAAACTAAAACCAGAAAGCTTCAGTTGAATGATGATAACATTTTCTGTTACCTGGTTTCATCTTTTTGGAATTATTGTGTTTATCAAATTATGACTTGGTTTTGAGCGCATTCTGCTGTAGAAGTAACAACTTGTTGTGATCACGCAGCAACAATACCTGATCAAAGTCGCACCACACCCGGATTTTCTTGTTATAGTTAGGTAGTTTGAGATTGAAAACACCACTTTTTGAATATCCCGCTTTGTGTACAGCCACACAGTCTTTGAATGGACCTGTTGGCAAAAAGAAATTCAACAAAGTTAAAATGGTTTGGATTTATAAGCATACATTGAGCTAGATTGCCCCCACCCATATATTGACCACCTGACCGTACATGCAGGCGGCTTCTTCGTTGATTATGATTGGTAGCATGTCATTGAAAGGTTGTTAGTTCAATTCACGTGTGGTTTCAACATTACTCTAGAACAAGGCACCTCTCAAGGGTAATATTCCTTGCTTGCAGTGAGTAGAAACGCAATGCATTGGCAGACTGGCAACTCCAAGCATTTCTCTGCACAAGTTGATCTGGAATGATGCTTGAACGTAAAAGTTACGCTGTAATTGGAAGATAAATATCAATAGCATGACCACGAGTACGGTCGCGAATTTCAGATCACTAGTTGTTTGCACAGCACGAAGCGCCCGCAAAGTACGTGGAAATTTAAAACATTTTGAATAAAGATTTCTAGATAGATTCAATCAATTCTTTCGATGCAGTAAAATACAATTAGCTTTGCTGGTTTGCAACAAAATATGATTGTGTATGCTATTGAATTATCACTTGCAGTAGATCTTCAACGAAAGTATATTTAATGTACGCTGTGTAATAGTGAAAGCATTAAGAGGCTGAAATTGTTTACCTGGACACTTTGATGACCAGCGTAGCTGTTTAAGTTGATTTTGTTGTTCTAGTAATCAAACGCTTGGTTCATCGCATGTTGTTCAAATAGTCTTTTGTTCAGCCACCACACCTGACTTTAATGATGCTTTTGTTTGATTTCTTTCACTTTCATGTTGCGCGGGTTGTTTCAGTGTACGTTATGCGTACTGATCAGCAGATGAACGCGTTGTTAAGTTCTCGAGCCGCATATGAGCTACTTGAAACCTTTTCAAATCACCCTGCTCATTCTAGTATCTTCATAGTTGCTTTGGAACCTCTAGTCTAACACCACGCGTAAAGTTGATTTTAAAATCGGATTGCTATCAGTTGCATAGTTTCATATTTCATTTTAACGTTTGTGTAATCCACTCGTGTGGAATTTGTATTCGCTTGTTAGTTTGGCTTAGTCTGCAACAGGAGATACCATGTCAATTAGCTGATCTATTATTGAATCAAGACTACGTTGTGCAAAATGGATATCAACTACATGTTTCGTTTGAATGGCGTTCTTTCAGCGACAAATCATTAGAAATATAGCTAATAATGATTTTTTTCGTTGACAGAGAATGCGCAAACACGAGAAAGTTCGTGTGCCGTTTCGTCGCCAGCGCCAAACTGAGTAGGAAACCACATACAACCATGAATATGGCAATCCTTGGTCATTCATTTTACTTAATGAATATTTCGTTATCATTGGCGTGACGTGGTTCAAACGGTGTGACTGTAAGCTTGTAAGAACGATGTTTTGACAATCTTCTAATGCGCATTTTGACCTGGAACTTTTTGTGGTGACATTAACCAGGGTTGACTGACAGGTTGGAAGAGAGTGTTGAATGTTGTGTGCATTAACCTCCTTTTTTGCAAAAGAAGGTTTCAAGCGATACCAAATTTGATGTAAAGTGTAAAATCATGTGCGATTGTCGTGGAAATCAATGAATATTCTCAATAACATACAAAAAACATCAGGTAACGTTTTATTTGTTTTTTTTTTTTTGATGATACAAAGGTTGCGTAAGAGCAAAACAAAAGTGATTGCCGAAATACTGGCGGTTTTTCTTGTTTTTGGGTATATTTTCAAGCTACTGGTGATTGATTTACCGCGTTTTGGCAATACCTGGTGGGAGGTTGGTCGTTTCCTGTGTTCGCTTGATGTTAGTTCTCGCGTGTGTGGTTAATCCAGGTCGTGGTGCTGGGACAGTGATTGCTGGACTGGGGTTATTCTGAAAAAAAAAATTTATTCTGAAAAAAATTCAGGAAACTTACAGATTAAATAAAATTGCCGAACTTGCGATTGTGGACGCGGTCGACTTAGCTGAGCTCTTCAAGCCAGTGCTCACAGTTGAACGGTCGTGATTTGAATATCGAATGGTTTCTGTATCGTTGTGTCCCTCGGAAAGATCATTTTTGTCAATCCTTTGTTTGATGTTGTGTTGTTGGTACAAATGCTAGCAGTCTGGCAACTTTGGAGAGGATGTGAAGTTGTTGCCTGAGTAACTGCTGGAGTTTTTTTCTAACTTAAGGATATAAACAAAACACTTGTAGAAGAGCTTCTCAGTTGAAATGTCGACAAAAATACCTCATCTTGCGCTGTGATGTGTCTGCGTAACTTGTCGAATTCTGTTGATAAAGTAATTATGTGGTTACGTAGCTGAGCGTGTTCTTGCTTTAATTCTTCATGTTGTTCCTGTAAAGTTCAAGGCGATATTATTTTATTGGCTGAAAACCTGCCGGTTGGTGTGACGTTTTGCCAATGCCCTATGGCATTCTATGAGGTTGACGTTGTATTTTATTGATTGACAGCAACATGACAAATAGTTTATCAAAAGTTTCGTTTAGACAGGGAAAGCAAATAAAATTGCGATTTTTAGTTGCTAAATTTACAACATCAATGTCCTTAGAGCATGGTTTTGCAAAACATATAAACATATAATAGAAAAGGTTTTGCGAAACATATAGTAGAAATTAAGAATCAAAACGTATGAAAGATATGCTTTTACATCATTATTATTGCAGTAGATTGTTATTTAGCCGCGAGAGCCGCCGGTCGTGATTGCAATGCACTTGCTGTTTCTACGTTGCGGTGCCTTGGCGAGAAATATTTTACGTCAATTTTTCGAACCTGTGCCAACGCGACCTGCAACTTCATAGCAGGTCTGAACTCCGCTTGTTTTTCAGTGTGTGTTCCAATGGCTTTTCTTGATAAGATGCCTACAAGGCATAACCGTAACTCAAATTGTTGTCATTTATTGCAAAGAGCATTAGAGAAGCCCAACAGTTGTTTTCGTTATACTTTCTTATAATTGGAAAAAAGATTCCGTCATCCGAAATTATTTCAATCGCAGTGATTTTCATCACCTTCAGTATGTGGTATTCCACTGTTTGATTGAGCAGCTTGTTTTCAAGTTGTTGAATTTCTAGTGAATTATCTCTTTTGTTGATGATTTCATGCAAAAGTTGTAAATAGAGTTGAGAAACCCTGCTATCCATGTTACGAGATTCTTTTTGTAATATGGCTACCTGAAAACGTTGGACGGTTTTGTCATGTTGTCTCACACAAATGCTATTATACTCAATCAATCAGTCATAATGGAGATTTTTCAAATTGCCTTATTGATATGATCTTGAAATTGTCTGCTGAATTGAAGGTGAGATGATCTCAAGTGTGCTTTCAAAGCACACAATTTGTTTTGTTGTTTAGCATGAATCCCGTTTTACTTAAACCCATCTTTTTTTATTTTGAGAAAAACAATAAATCTTCTCCAAACAGAATTTGATGTACAATCTACACAAATAAGGGGGTGGTAGTAGAAGGCTTCAAATAGTTGTGAAACTTGTTTTGCAGACAGCTTTTCTTGATGCATTTAGCAGTAGAGGCGTTGCGTCCTCGGTAAGCAATAATTCTAATACCTCTTATTAATGCTACACAATGAACAGTTTTCGTAAAGCATGATTTTTCAAAATTAGTTTTAAAATACATGATTTAAATTTTGAGTGACATACGTTTTCTTGAATCTCTCCTATTTCTCGCGATTTTGGCATGTCTTGTTGCTCTTCCATCATTTCACTTCGCATGCTTTCAACTTCAGTCTTTGCGTTGAGAACTGAAAGATAACACTCGCAATCACACTTTACTGTCGCGGGTGGGACTGGGTCATCAGCCTCAAATAGCTGTGGGCGATTCACTTACGTTCAGACTAAGAAGGTAAAAACGACTGCTTCTAGCAAGCAATTTTTTCTATTACTTCGTGTGATACTTCATGTGAGGTCATTTGATTGCGATGCCACTCACCTTCTCTGTGTAAATCCACAATCATCTTTTCACTTTCCACTTGTGATGTAGTTCTGACACAACTTTCAATAGAGTCACGTGGTACTAGGAATGTATAAGCGCATTGTTCTTCATGCATCCCAGCGTTGTCTGTGAAGAAAAATATCGAGCTGGCAAATGCTATGTTATACTTGAAGCCAGTTTCTCTACAGCAAAGTTAGCTTCAACGTCAGAAACAACAATTTTCCCTGCAAGCGTGTATAAAGCACTACGTTGTAAGTAAATTACGTGGAACGGCAGAAAGAGCAAGAGTTTAATTTATTTCTGATAGATCCAATAATTTAGCAGCAGCGAAGGAACAACATTGTCATGCTTGTTTCAGCAAATCGATAAAATTACTTCATTAGATCAAACTCTTGTTACGTTCGCATACGATTTCAAATATGCAGCCACAAAGACGGCATTGAAAAAATTTTTAAAGATAAGCTTGTTATAGGTCGGTGATGAAGTTAGTGTGCAGCAAAAATGCACTTTTACAATATTCGCTGCCATTTTTTGTTAATAATGAATTAAATGTGCTCTCAAGACACCAACTTATTATACAGGAAAGTTGTTGAGAGTAGATTACAAAGCTTAGATCTTGACATAGACAACTTCATTTCAATGTCTCATAAGCGTTTTCTGAAGTTTGGGAACGAAATCAAATTTTTTGTATTTTACCGGCAGTAGTTATTTTTGCATTTTCGACTCGTGGCGTCATACCTTGTGTTACGTGTATTTGATTTTGCTTATGCAACGATGACGCAATTACGATGTGACTCCCGTCCAAGTCTCTTTTCGAATTCGTTGAATCTTGCTGTAAGCCACTGTGAAATTGATCGTCCGCAACAGCTCGTACTTGTGATGGAGCGGGTGTTGGTAGATTGCTTCGAATTGGTTTGAGTAGAGACATGGGATCAGTAATTCTGCTGCCAGCATAGCTTTGGTGCGCAACTAATATCAAGTAACATGCGAGACATTGTAGTTTCATAATACACATTCTGAGTTTACCTGCACTAAAATACAAGTTAGTAACAACTCAAACAAACTAATTACTATGCGCCGTTATCCGCCTTCGTAATTTCTTTCCATGTGGGGTAATAACAACAAGTACACCAAGGTGTCGAGAAAATATTCACAAAACCGAGCAAAGACATAGCCCGTGTTCACGTGTTTTGCGTTCTTCCCTCTTTAATAGCCTACAACTGTGTGATCTTCAAGCTCACCCACTCACTCACTGATGCGGTCACGTTTGGCGCTATTGAATCTGATATGAGCGCCAAACGTTGGCGCACCGAGCCGTTTGAACGAATTGTCTTTGAAGAATTTGTCAACGAAACTACTCAACTTCAAATTCGGGGTAGTTAAAAGTCTTTCAAATTTCAAACTAATGAAAAAGTCTTTCAAACTAATGAAAGTGATTGCTCGGTGTCCTTTCCTTTAAAACTTCACTAGTTTTCTCGGTAGAAGTTCTCACTTCAAACAAAGCTGCCCGCATTTTTTGCTTCTAACTGGATTGCTTCAGCCGTGTTTGATGAGACGCTCATCCTGATATTGAGATAATATCATAATGCTGTAAATCAATGTCAAAATATACAAACCTCGAGGTTCTCTGTCTCAGCAATTAAATGAGCTGACTTTTTTGTTTCAACTTTATTTTGGGATCAATGATATCGGTGCTGATGTGAGAAAGTTACGATCATTATTGTTTGTTGGAGTTAGAAACAAACTCACATCTTTGCTTGGATCTAATTTGCAGTTTGACTCGTCCCAAGCAAACGTAAACCACTAGCAACAGCTAGGCAATGACAATTTCGTGATCGCGAAAAAAGTTAAACGTCTAAAACATCTTTTATTGAGTCGTTAGCGATAATTGTTGGTTTTTTCAAGAGTCGAACCCAGGTAAGATAAAAAGAAACTAATATCGTTACTAAATGTTATAAAAATAAATATTTCAAAACAAATAAAATTAGGTTGGCAGCTCATTAGCTTTGATTTTGATTTTGAGTTTAGATATAGTTTTTTAAATACAGTATATAGCTTCTTTATTTTGCTCCGTAGCTATTGTTAAATTACTAGTGATGTTCTATTGCATCGGCGAGCAAACTGCGGTTCGCCAGACTTTTTTGCGGCTCTTGTTAAATAGTGGGGTTCAAAAAACCGCAAATGGTCGATAAAAAAATTATTGTTTAATACTTACCTCAAGTGAATCTTAGTTTCAACACAACAATAGTAAGTGCTTCATAGAATTGTTTCATGGTGTTAGCTGCTTCTTTATGTCTACCCAAGCTTGAGCTCAATTGATGACAAAAAGCATTAATGTTTTAAACAAAAAGCGTTTTACGACCATAGCAGCCAGGTCCAAGCGTAAACTGTTAGAGAAGGTGAAACAAAACAAAGAAAATCAGCCCGAACAAATTTATTGTGAAAGCAGATGGCATCAAAAAATATTAAAAAACCAGTGTGAAGATGAGAATAAAGGTTTTCAAGCAGATTGGGAGGAACTAATTTATTTACCGTATTAAGATGAGTTTATTTTGCTAACCTGTCACTAATTGCGTAATCAAAACAGAAGCAGTAATGTAAAACACCATCATTATACAAATCGAAAAGACTTTTCACGAAATTTTTTAGATAAATCGGATATTGTTGAAAATTATTTTTACCACTGAAAAAGTTTGCGAAAATGAAACACCTTGATGCTCTAGTAAATGAACGTTTAGCAGAATTAATGTATACAGCTTTGACAACGTATCGTTTAAATTTTCAAAACTTGGAAATCGAATGCTATCTATTTATCCCCTAATGGTGATACAAACATTAAAACACACATCAACAAATTCATCTTCATTTCGAATTTTTTGTGTTTGAAGTTTATATTGTGCTTGAAAATCTCGCAGCTCTTCGCCATTTTCAATTTATTTTTGATGGTTTTTACACTGTGCAGCTTTGCCCAACCCTATTCTATTTGGAAGCACTCGGTGTTTGATTGTAATTTTACGTTCAACTATTTTCATATGTGTTTTATGTTTTATTTGGCATGTTGCTAAAAATACTGCCGTCATTTACAGCTGGCTTGCAATACTTCATTAATCTGGCTGTAACATAACAGTTTTTATGACTTAAATATGTGCTGTCCTGTCATCAAATCTCCCACGCACTTTACCCTTCATTTCACTCTGCTGCTTCCCACTTGAATCTGAAACCACCAACAATGAATTGTCGCCGTTTGCTTTTTTCGTCTCAACGCAAACATCTGGCATGGCGGAATTTCAGTCAATTCTCGCCAGAACCGTACACCATTCTTGAGAGAGTTATGCGCTGAAACCTGATGTTGATTACGCGATTATGTATAGCAAACAGCTTTGACAGTAAGAGCTTGTTTTGTCAACCAAGCAGTGCGCTATAATCCGTTGATTTAAAATGCACTAGATTATATTTGCATACTTCACATTATTGTTAATAACGAACGATGCTACATGTAAGTTGTGATGCTTGTTATGAAATGGTAAATTCCGCTGCAACAGCCTTTTATCCATCCGTTCGAGGGCGTTTGCAATTTTGTGATCATATCAAACGCAATTTGTGATGATATTTTCCCTTGCTTGTTCGTTGCATGCTTGATCGAAATGCGCTGTGCCACGATGAAACGAGCCTGAGCACGTTGTTCAACCGCTTGTTCATGTGGTCGTATTGAGCTCGTTGATGGCTATTCAGTCAGTGCTAGTATGCACTGAATTACGTGCGACTTAAATCTTTAAAAGAATAAGCGGCGACATGTCGCTATGTGGCTGCAACGATTGTTTTTGGGCCTGGGTGCTTTATTTCGGATAGGGAAAACTTTTCTTCCAAGATTTAAGAAACCAAATAGAGATCCATAACAGTAGTTTATTGAGCATAATCGTTATAGCGTAAGAAAACTAGCAAAACATCAGACACCGAAACTTTCGTCAGGGCAGAATAAATCTGTAAATCCGAAGTTGAATTTAATATTATGTCACTGGACGCTATTCACAAAAGTAATAACGTTTTAACACTGCATCTCTCAATGAAGCACGTGCAGAAACGACTTCGCTCCCTTGTGAATGACCTAATTTTATGTTTTAACATGGCTTAAGGCGTGTAATTAGCAGCGCTTCAATTAGCTCGGTTTTAGTGTTAGAACGGCACTTTTTTAATAATGTCAAGTTGTGCTCTGCAGACTTTCTAATGATCGCGATGAGATAGCGGAGTTTGAGGAACTTTGGTTATTGGAAAGATGGTTTTTAATTCTGACCAGTAGCTGTGTAGTCGCCATACCGATGAATGACCTGTTCTTGTCAAAAGAACAGCTATATTTATAGACAACATTCGAGCAGAAAAGATCGGCTAGAAGAAAGTTGTGGTTGAAACACGAAATTATTTTAAATGTTTGATAAGCTATTTTTATATCAGTGCCCAGTCTGTCACAAAACAAGCAGCAATGCGTTCACTAAATTCAATGGTTGGATACCAATATACGAAAGGGTTAGATAATGATTTAAGTTAGGGGGGTCAGCGGGGAATTTTCTGTTGTGGTTGGTAAATTTATTCTTAAACTTGTCTATCACATTTAAGATGAAAGATATCGGGTTGCCGTTTCGTTTAAATAAAGAGACGATAGAGTTAATTTCGGTTTTCAGTAACGAGTCATTTAATGAATATAGATAGGCACAATGCAATAAACATGTACAGTGTTCCCTCGCTTATCGCGGTTAATGCGTTCCAGACCCCGGCGCCTTTGGACTATACAGGTATACAGTACATGAACGCTTGCTCTTCTGAAAACTGAAGGATAAAGAACACAGAAAATTAGAAATGTTTTCTGTTTTGTTTATTCTGAACGCAATCCGACACTGTCATTGTAAGGGTAAACAGTACAGTACTGCAATCACAAATAATGTACTGTACAACACTTACAGCCCTAAGATACATGAGACACAGTTAACAAGGTGAACGAGAATGGCGTGATTATGCGCGTACAATCAGCGATGTGATGCGCAGCCAATCAAAAAAAATTTTTTTTAAATACCGCGATGCACTGAAGCCGCGAAGTAGCCGAGGGAACACTGTAACAAGGCCTCGTTTTCAGAACAAAGGTGCTATGCTGTTAAAATATAAGAGTACACCGGTAAAAGTTTGCGGTACACACTAGCATCGAATTCTCTGTCGCAAATTGTTACTTTGACATCAAGAAATGATACTGAGGAGTCTGAGGCCTCCTTACATTTGAAACGAAGGTTGGGATGCTGGTTATTAAGCACATTTAAGAACAATTGAACGTCTGTTGATGAATTAAAGATGGCAAACACACCGTTTACATAACGCACGCAAAATGATGGATAAAACCAAAAATGTCGATCAAAATTTTTTTTCGACCATTGCTAAGGAACCAATTAGCTAGCGTAGGGCCTAAAGGATTACTTATAGCTACTTTATCAATTTGCGAAAATAGTTCACCGTTATGAACAAACGTACCTTTGGTACTACATTTCAAAAGTTTTTTAAAGATATTTCGCGTAATTAGCTTCTTGGAATATAGAAAAGGGAACTCAGAGGCGACATCACTTGAGAATAATTTATTCGCAATATTATCTATTACAAGGTCAACTGGAACATTGGTAAAGAGGCTGGTGACATTGAAACTTGCCAATTTAACATCATTTGTAGGCTTAAGCTCTTTAATCTTGTCATTAAAATTGAAGATTGAAGGTAAGGATTGACTGTCAGGGATGTAAGGTTTAATTAAGGAATCGAGCCATTTGGCAAGATTATGTTTAGGCGTATTAAACATGGAAGTGACTGGCCTAAGGAGACATCCAGTTTTATGAATTATGGCTTTACCGTAAAGACGGCCTGAAGGTAATAAGTCTAAATAGGTGACAGGATCAACCATTGGTTCAGTATACGTTGTGAGGTAGTATTTGATACGATTGGCTTTTTTGATCCACAAGGAGCGAAGTCGCTTCTGCACGTGTCTTATTGAGAGATGCAATGTTAAAACGTTACTACTTTAGTCAATAGTGCCCAGTAACACAATATTGTATTTAAGTTCGGATTTACAGATTTATTTTGCCCTGACGAAGTCCCCGTGAGAGGACGAAAAGCCTCGGTGTCTTATGTTTTGTTAGTTTTCTCACGTTATTACGATTATGCTCAATAAACTACTGTTGTGAATCTCTGTTTGGTTTCTCAAATCTTGGATAACCTATTACAAATGAGTAAATTTTGCATCTTAATCGAAAGAAAATTCGGCAAAGGAAATATAGCAAGCGAAGTAGACCTGGTTGGAATAGTGAAGTTGCTTGTCTGGCGATGACTTTTGGTTGGTGGTATGCTATTATTCTGCAGTTTGCTGTCATTACCTGTCCGAAATGGACTGCCGCTTTCTCCTAGTTGATTTGATCTGGTTAACGGTGTGAACCTCGATTTCTTTTTTATCCTGTGTCTCCATTCCAAATAAAAGAAGAAGCACACACACAACTTACCGAATGTGAAGCGGTCACTTTAAAACAGGGGCGGCCAACCCACTGGTCGCGAGCCGCATGCTGCTTTTTGGGTTCTGGGCTGCGGCTCTTTTAACTCGTTTTTTGTGTTCAGTATTTTAGCGTAGTCATGTGTAAACTGAGGGGGACATGTTAAATTCAGTGGCTGGTGGAAGGTAGATGTCGTCTTTTAAAATAAACTCCCAAAAATAACTGGACAACCTTTTTTCTTTCATGATGATGCTTCAGTGTTTTGAAGAGTGATCTCAAAAAATAGAGAGTCAGCGCCATTTACTCGGACAAAAAGCGCGGAACATCAAAGTAAAAGTCGTGTAACCGCATTTTCAGCGACGGCCTCTATCGATTTCGGCTTTTTGTACAGCACAGGTTGACCCCCCCACAGCACAAGTTGGCCACCCCACAGCACAGGTTGGCCATCCCTGCGCTGGAACTTGAACATTACGCAGCTGTGTTTTTCTGCTTGCAGGGATGTATCTCAGTGATGTGATGTATATTGATTCGGCTTATCCTGATACCGGCGGCTTGGAAAGTCGAGAGCGTACGAACAGGATGAACAACATATTGAGAATATTATCAGAGTTCCAACAATCTAAATATGGTGAGCTATAAGTTGTTAATGCTTGTGCGGCATGCATTAGTATTAGGTTGAAACGCAATTCTAATATTTTAATATGGTCTGTAGACAAGTAGATGAAGGTGAGGCGCTGCAGCGAGGGCGATATTTTATTTCACCAGCGATAATTGTGAGCTTGCTTTCATACATTTCTCAGTTGTTTTTCCCGTCAATTATGCTTCTTTGTGGTGCTCCTATACCAGTGTTACGAAAGAATTCAAATTTTTCATCTTTTGTATCTTGTGTTTGTTTTGTGAATTAGCGGTTTTGTATTGCGCAGATCATCTTCATGAAAAAACTCACATCAAACGTTATTTAAAAAACGTGCAATATATAGAAGAATTACAAAAGTTTGTTGAAGAAGCTAATTATAGGTAAGCGGATCGAATTTTCATCGCAGTGTACTACCGCGTAAGCTATCTAATGTGCGGTATGTGAGTGATTGTTGTTGATCAACGGACCACTTCCGAGGGGTGGAGGCATGGCGGAAGACCATGGAGCCCCAGAGCTTGGCAGCTTCCCACGGCCTGGACCAGAGGTCGTAGAGAGACAGTGAGTCGCCAAAGAGTGAGCGGCGGAAAGAGTCCGTAGCTGGACAGTGCAGAATGAAATGAGAGGTGTCCGCAAGCGCTGCAGGAAGAGCTCTCAATTTTAGAGAGACAAGAACCGAACAGAAGGCTGCGTCCGTTGCAGCGTAGACGAGAGAAAACACAGCGAGCATGACGAGGAAGTATAAGTTTCTCGGTGGAAATCGAGCAAACCTGTGTGTCAAAGAATTTTGATGAGACAGTACGCTTCCAGTCCGAGAAAAGATTAAAGTGGATACGAGAGATAAGAGGAGAGAGACTACAAGGGATTGCGGAGAGTGCAAGCAGTGCTCTCCCTCTGGCCAGCTCAGTCGCATCGTTTCCCGGGAGAAATGAGTGTCCGGGGACCCATTGTAGCCTGATAGAACAGGAGGAGAGAGAAGACAGTTCCTACCATTTCTTCCAGAGAGTTTGAGGTAAAAGGAAAGATGGAGGAGAGGACAGGGTGGCGAGGACAGAGCGAGAGTCAGATAGAAGAGAAGAGATGAGAAATGGCAGACTTGTTGATGCTGCCGAGACCAGCAAAGAGCGTGCAGAATGGCGCAGGCTTCAGCGGAAAAACTTGAGCATACTGGGCAAGCTGAAAAGGAAAGAGTGGCCTCAGCGCCACAGAGAGAGCAGTTGGCAAGTACGCCGGAGCCGGCCTTGCCAAAAGGAAAAGGAACAGAGCCGTCTGTCCAGAGTACCAGATCATGAGGGGGGAGAGAGTCAAGGTGGGCGAGAGCCGCACCTTGGCGAGTGAGAGGAGGATCAGAGTGGTAGCGTGGAGAGGAAAGAGTGGACTCCACACTGAAGGAAAGCAGATTCCAAGGAGGAAAGAGAGGGCAAGCAAAAAGAGCCTCCCTAGGAGAAGTAGAAGAAAGCATAAGCGGGTGAGTAGACGCAAAAGCTCTCCAGGATGATCTGCAGAGTCTTGGTTTCACTCCTAGTCTGGCCAAGCCTGAAATGGGAAAGGAGGCTGGGAGACGAAGAGCCCTCTCATAATATGAAAGAGTGAAATGAGTCAGGGTCACTCGTAGGGGAGGTAGAGAAGCCTCAGAGCGGAGAAGTGGAATAGGGGAGGACAAGAGGCAGCCGGAGATAGTGCGACTGGCCGCTCGGTGGAGGCGATCCAATTTGGTAATATTGGTAACGCTTAAGAAAGGAAATCTGGGTGAAGCTTAAATGAGAAAGGGCCGAAGAAACGCTTTATACAGAAGAGATAGGGATTCCTTAGAGGGGCCCCATCAGGAAGCAGAGATACAGCTTAAGATTTTGGACGTGGGAAGAACTTGGCCTTCAGCGAAGATATATCTTTAGAAAAGGAAAGAGTGCGGTCGAAGGTGACCCCGAGAAAAGTTGGAGTGGAATTGAAACGGAAGCGAGAGTTGAGTAAGAGGAGGTTAGGCTGGAAATTAGCTTGGTGGGGATCCGCTGAAAAGAAGGCCTCAAATTTGCTCGAATTAAGAGGAAGACGCCAGTACTCAGACCAGCGCTGCAATCGAAACAGAGCTCCTTGTGTGGCCTCCACCGCAGTGGGGACCGAAGGGGAAGAGGACCAAATGGCCAGATCGTCAGCGTAAAGAGAGCAGCGGACGGAAGAAGGCAGAGAAGCAGGAAGATCATTGGTGAATAGAGAGAAAAGTACAGGGCCAAGGGCGAATCCTTGCGGAACACCTCGACGGACTCGAAAGCAACGACTTTTGTGATTTTGAAAAACCACAGAAGCGCGCCTGTCAGAAAGGAAAGATTGAGTCCAACGAGCTAAGCAAGGAGGGAAGCCAGCCAAAATGGGTTTATGGAAAAGCCGAAATGCTACACAGAGTCAAAAGCTTTAGAGAAATCAATAGTAGCGAGGATCGTCCGAAAGCCCGGACTGGTTTGTCCAACCCATCATAAAAGGAATGAAAAAGGAACAGAATTTGATCGAGAGTAGAACATCCAGGGCGGAAACCGGCCTGGCGGGGAGAGAGAATGGAATTAGATTCCAGAAAGAAGAGTACACCGGATAGAATGATGCGTTCAAACAGCTTTGAGACGCAGCAGGTGAGAGAGATAGGCCGGAAGGAAGCAGGAGAGTCGAGTGGCCTTCCCATTTTGTGGATGGGAATAATAGAAGAAGTCTTCTAGACGAAAGGAAAGGAATGCAAAGACCAGGAAAGATTGAAGATGTGAAGAAGTAAATCCATGCCAGAGTAAGAAAGGTGCTTTAGCATGGGATAGGCAACTTTGTCTGGGCCAGTGGCAGTGGAGGAGGAGAGGTTGGTGGCAGCCGCAAGAAACTCAGCGGGAGAGAATGGAGAGCAAAAGGACGAGTGAGACTCCTCAGGGCACGTGGCTCGGCGGAGCTCAGAAAGGTGGGAGCTCAGGTAAGCGGCATAGATTGAAGCCGATTCCCTAGAAGGAGAGCAGTTTGGGAAACTAGGAGAGGAAGAAGAAGAGCCAGCGATAGAGCGAAGGAGAGAGTGTACAGTTTTGGGGTTTGATTTGGGTGAAAGAGAAGAGCAAGTTGTCTGCCATGCCTCAGCCTTGGCCTTGGCGATGACTGACGAGGCGCGTCGAGAAGCGAAGATGTAAGCCTGGCGATCTTCATCACTTGTGTGAGCGGCAGCGAAAGCCTTGCATATTTCACTAACCACACTTTCCACCTCAGCAGACCACCAGGCTTTAGGAGGGCATTTGATGCGGTCAAAAGGAATGAAAGATTTGGCCGCATTCAAAGCCAGAGAGGTAAAGAGAGCAACAGCAGAGGAAAGAGGAAGAGACGATATTCCTCTGCAAAAGTACAGTGGGAGGCAAAGTCATCTCAGCGAGCTTTATGAAAGTTGAAGGAAGGGGGACGCTCGTTGGGGCAAAAGACTGGGGACAGAGGGACAGATAGAAGAATTGGTAGGTGATCAAAACCCAGGTCCTAAAGCACTCCCAGGAGCAAGAAAGGGCAAGAGAAGAGGGAGCAAAGGAGATGTCAGGGGAGGAGCGATGGAGAAGGGTGAGTGTGTCACGGTCATTGAGAGGGGGAGGTCAGAAGAGATGACCCAGTCGAATACTTCCTCCCCGCAGGGGTCGGAAGTACCTTTTGAGTCCCAGAGGAGGTGATGGCAGTTGAAGTCCCCCAGAATAAAGAAATTTCTGGAGAAAGGAAGAATGGAAGGAGAAAAGGAGTCGGTTCTGCTATCCGTCGGGGAAGAGCGAATAAGGGAGGCATACGCATTAAGAAATGACAGCGAGGAAGAGTTGTTAAGAGAGATGTTAACTCCTACATAATGAGAGTAGGGATCAACGGAAGAGAGATAGGAGGTAGAAAATTCAGAGAAGGCAATGCCCTGCCTGACGAAAATGATGACGCCGCTGCTGGCATGTGTGGCATCACGAGAGAGAATGCCAGACCGGGAGTGGGTGCGATCAGAATGCAGAGCAGAGAATCCAGGGATCCGAAAAGAGGAAGATGAGTTAAGATTGGATTCTGTGATACAGATGAGATCAACTGGATGGGACGAAAGAAAATGAAGTAGTTCAGTGCTCCTGGCTCGAAGACCTCCAGCATTCCATTGAAGAACCCTGAGAGAGTCAGGGGGGAGAGAGGAGGCAGGAGGCGTAGAAGGACAGCCAGGAGCAAGGGATGGTGATGAGGGGGGCAGAGGGAGAAGATACAAAATGGGCAGATGGGGGATAAAAGGTTTGAAAACGAGGGTGGGGCGGGAGTGCAGCATTAGCAGAGGGGGGATTAAATTGTACTGTGGAGGTATACATGTCGGAGGAGTCCAAGGAGAGAGTCACAATGTTACGAGTGGGGACACAGCAGGGGGTAGCTCCAAAAGTGAGAGCTGACAAGAGTTCTGAATTTGGAGAGGGAAAGTTGTGAGCACCTTAGAGGGACCCATTTGGAGCAAGTGCAGCATTGCACTGATTTGCCCCGCCAGGTCACATATTCAACGCATACTGAACAATGAAAAATGGGGCCAGGGTTGTTATGAACGTTACCACTCATCAAGAGAAGGAGAAAAATGAGGAGACGAAGACGGACAAGAGAAGGGCAGGAAAAGAGATAGAAAGAAAAAACAAGCGACCGATTTTAAGGAAGCTGTGTGCTGCCCTATTGCGGTCGTTCAGAAGGCAGCATAGCGAAAAAATGAAGGGGAGTGCCCGTCGTAACTGGGGCCCTCGGGAAGGCCAACAGCCATTTCGACCCAACCCAAACGGGGTTGGGGACCGCACCGCCACGTTGAGGCGGCTGTTGATTGGCGCAGCATATGTGAGTGGTCGCTGTTTGAGCCTGCGAGCTGGATGACTCAGTGATTAAGGCACTCGCCTCGCAAGCTTAATACGCGAGTTCGAATCTCGGGCTGTGTCGGGAATTTCAAAAACCAGCTTTCCATTCATACCCAGATTGTGAAAACTCGAGTAGACATTAGTGTTGGAGGAAAGACGGCCGAGAGGAAAGAGCTGGCCCTCTACTGTCATCTGTGTCGTTGGTTCAGGAAAATAAGAATCTTAGCCTTCTCATTTCAAAGGTTGGAATTGAGTATGGGAATATCTTTATTTGAATACATCTCTCTCGCGTTTGACGTTGATGAGTCGTGGAGTTGTTGGTTTAATTTCGCGTTGACTGTGCTTTGCATTTAAGAAAAGATTGTTACTTGGCTTTCGCCAAGCTTCTTATTGTAACTGAGTGTGATCTTGTGGTATCATTTAGGGATTCACTTAAAATTGAGCCGGTGCACGTCCAACAAAGTAACAACTCCAATCGTACAAAGGGAAATTTCACTTCACAAACCAGTAAGTATTATTTGAGGTGTATCTATATTAAGATTCCTGATTACATTAATGTGGAAACGCTCGCCCTCATATTGATGCAGCGGCTATTGGTATTCGTTTGGCAGTGAACTTTGTGTGATTGTTGAATAAGCTGCATTATGCGGTCTCCGTTTATTTCCGGTACGAGGTGACTGCCGCTTTTCAGCCTTGTTTTGGTTGTTGGGTTTGATGTGTGCACCTGGAACACTGCTTTGTACCATGCTTTATCTCTAGAAGGAGCAAGGTAGACAACGTTAACATGCTGCGAGATGCGACATTGTAGTCAAAGTTATATGAGAAGTGGAATTTCCACTGCAAAACTTTTTAGAGTGACCGCCTTATAGATTTTGTTAATATAAATTTGTCCTTCATTTGCTCAGTCCTAAACCACAATCTTGTTGTAGCTAGGATCAAAATCGCGGTGGGCTTGAAAATGCGGAATCGTTGTTGAATATACAACTATACAAAAAAAACACTTAGTAAATTTTTGGAAGCTTTTATCAGTACCAGCTTGCTCTCAGCTAAGCAAGCACTAAAGTAATATTTGTTTTAATTTGCCATTAAAGCGTTGCATATTTTCAAACTTTCCAGGTGATCTTTCTCTCCCACGATATTCCCAAACTCCACCAACTGCTGACAAGTTTCATCCTGGTCACAGGAAATCCCGGAGTTTAGGCAGAGAAGCTGCTTTTGGAGGAGTGATATTGAGAAACAGACTTGAGAATGCAAAAACTCCAAAAAGGTGCAATTGTTGGCAGCTAATGAGCTAGTTAGTAGCTACTACTAACATCTTGAAATATTGTTGAATTTTGACAAAATTGTTAAGTTGGTCGCTCAGTGTGGTGATGGTAAAGTGAGGTGGTGTTGTCTTGTGAGCTGATCTCTCTGCTGTGTAATGGAACTGAACAATGCGAAACTAGCAGCTCCACTGCAAACCTGATCAAGCGATAGCAGCATGTCAATCAGGTTAGGGAATACCAACAAATAGTTTCATCAGTGCTGGCTGGTAGCATTATAACCAACTAGGCAGCCTGGCATTGATGGCGGTCTGGCATAGGTGGTGGCTTGGCATTGGTGGTGGTCAGCTTCAGTCTTCATCTCAACAAAAACATTTCATTGAATTTCTACTTTTCAATCTAAAATTGTTAGCTGCTTGTTGCATCAATATTTAGGACAAGTATAAACTGAGTTCAGTTGTTAGCCGGATCAATACACTGCCATATGTTACCGCAGTAGATAAATAAAGTAGTTTCTTGAAGCATTGGTGATGAAGATAAAGAAATTTTTTGCTGTGTTAAAATTGAATTTTGATTAAGCCCACTAGTAGTTGATATGAAACCAATTAACACGTTATGTAAGAAATCAGTTGCATGTGCTTCATTACTGTTTGAATTAAAAATTGCAAATCCTCATCAACAAGAATTTTCTTCAAAAATTCTGTTGTGATTCGCTATTAAGTTATTTCAAAATAATCGCGATGCATCAAACGCAGAACTGCAGTTTCACACCAATTATGTTAAGAAAGTTACCACTGTGTAACCTTATGAAGCGTTCTATTCGAATTGCTGCGATTTTATTATTTTAATTTGATGACGGTTTTACTGAAAGTAAAAATCAAAAAGAAACGCTTCATGATGTTGAAAGTGCTTGATGCTGTTGTTGTTGTTGGTAGTACAACAATTGTTTTTCTACTCAATACTGAACCTTTCCTTTGCTGATGCTCGACTGCCTCGGTTGTCGCACTAACATTTGTGCATCTTTATTCAACTTCTTTCATACTTGCATGTTACTAACACATCACATCAACGTCGCCGGTCATGATTGCTGGCTCTCGTTGATTCGGAAGAGATTTAATTAAAACCAAATAACATGGATTATCCGCTTTTTAAGGATCTTCAGTTGTTTGGAGAAAAGTTATTGTGTTTTCGGAGGCAGAGTAATTCTCGTCTTTCGCACGGCATTCATAGGCACCTCATTTATCGACAATCAATCGGTACATATTTAGATATCTGATAAGATCATCTTCTTAGGGTAGAAGCTCTTTGGGACATTAAACCTGCAGGTAATAAGCCTAATCAAGTAGGTGGAACATGCTGACCAGGTTGAAAGAGAGCGCGAGCTTGTTGAGTCGATCATAAATGCAGACTGGTAGCGACATCAACTGGTGTTGCGACTGATGATCGCAGTGCATGTTGAATGACCAGCTTCATTTTTCGGATACGATTGATTGTTTGAATGCCTTGATTAAGATAAATATCTTATCATGCTGATTACGTCACTCTATCTTTTCGTCATCAACTTGCAGACAAACTTGGTACAGTCGAGCTAAGCAAAGAGAAAGTACAGTGTGGTATTTATCACCGATCAAAAGCTGCTTCTCTTCAGAGAATCTATCACACAGGTTGGTTGGAAGTGATGTAAGGAGCCTGAACTGTGCAAGGATTTTCGTTATCTTTGCCAAACAACGTGTACAATGATTGCATTGCAATGACGAAAAGTGCATTGCGTTTGTCAATTTTCTGGCGTGGCGCTTCTTGATAGCTGACACCAACTACCATGAGGTCCATATGTTGTCTCTGTATTAGCCGCCATCTTGGTTCTTAGCTCAATCGAGCTGGTTTGCATTCCCTGACAAAGAGCCCGGGCTCCAGAAAAACAATGCAAAAATGATGATGAAAATTTTTTAATTCGTCCATCACAAGATGATTAAAGACCTTGGGCGACTGCAGAGTGACTTGACTGTTTTCGAGTCAGCCGTCACCTATACGTGTCGTTCCTGCGTGCGCGAGCTGTTGAAACCCGAAGTGTAAGCTTTAAAGAAAGCCGATCCCCCTCTACCATGCCGTGAAAGTAGTTCGCTGAGCTCTCAACCTACCCATTTGCGACAGCAGGTCTAATGCTATGCAGGCCATCTCGATAACAGTAAAGCCAGACGAAACATTAAACCCTTGGTTTTTACAACTCGCTGTAAAGTAAAACTTGTTGAAATGTTAGATCTATACAACATTTAGTGTTGCTCCTTAAGTTACGCAATCAACTTTTTTTCGTTAGTGAAGTTGAGGTTCACGTGAGCTTCATTCTATGGCGTCATACGATTGTGAACCACTGATCACTCCTAATTATCGACATATTTTGTAGTGCCGACGGCGTTTCTAGTGGTTCCCTACGCGTTCCAGCTGTTACCATGACAACGTCGTTGCTTGACGACAGTATCATAGCAACCTCTTCCTCGCTTTCGTCATCCTTCACTAAAACTTCGATCACCAATAGCAACAGCAATTCTCTCGGGAGTAGTTGCTCAAATTCGGGGTCAGAGGTCAGCGAGCACGACGAAATGTCGTCGTCCGATCGGTGAGTGGATGGAAGGTCAGGATTGGGGGCAAAGGTCCTCCAGCGGTAGGAAACGTCTGGTATGGCAACCATGATCGAATGTTTGCGGGTTGATGCCTGGCTGGGGCACTGTTGACGGGCATTTAAAAACTGTACATTGCAATGATATCCTTTGCTTGGCGAGTTCTAGCAAGCGGTAATTTTGTTTAAAGTGATACCGACCAATCAAGCGGAACTACGAAGCATGTCTGGACAAATGTTCTATGCTTAGCGGCAGTGTCGTCCTGGGGAGGATAAAAATGCAAGTACGACATATCTAGAAAAAATTTTTTGCACCGACTAAAGCTGTTCTAATATCATTTTTATCCACCAACTCGTCCAGATGTTTGCAAACCTTTTCTTTGCTTTGCAAACTTGGCCACTGCTTCGACGTGGGTTCGAATCGCTTTTAAGATGTTGCGAATACCAGTTGTTAGATCTGTTCTAATCTATAAATAATTACAGTAACGTATCTTACACAGAACTATCATATCAATTCGGCATTATTTTCCAGAACACTGGATATTTCCTCCGATGATTTTCGAACTTGTTCCTTCGAAGGTTGCTTGAAAAGAAAAGTTGTCTCAAAACATGGGAAGAAGACGCCTGTGAGTGCTGCTTTTGTTGCAACAATTATAGATTTGAAAAAAGCTCTTTTGCTGCAAGCTTTTTGTCACGCTGTAATCAGTAGCGTCATCGCGTCAACAGGGAAAAGTTAGAATGAACAGCTTCATACATCTCGGTAGTTCGGTTGTAAACAGGACATTTATTTTGATAACGACGATAACGTGACCCACAAGAACCTGTCCATTCTATTTCATCCTATATGATGTGATACTACCGCAGTTGAGAGCGTCGCGGAAAGTTTCTGACACAACAGCTTTTAAAACAAGTACTGCACCACCAACTATTTAGTGATGCAAGTGTTATATATACTCCTGGTACTACTTTTCGTTGTTTGTTTGATTATGCTTCATACTGACAATGACATACACAAATTTAAATACAGTAGAATTTATCTAGTTCGTCATCGTTTAATTCGTCGCTTTTTTGTCGGTCCCGGCAAAATTCCTATGTTTTGTGTACATTTCAGTTCGTCTGATTCGTCACCTATTTCTATCACTTAGAAGCGTTTTGAGCAGTTTGTTCAACACGTGTGGGAATTCAAACTAATTAGGGATCTTTATCTGAGAATTGTTGCACCTCGCAATTTGTTTATACGTTAAATGCGAAGCACGATTCGACTCCCATTGAGACAACGCAGAAAAACTTTCTATTGGTTTATAAATAAAGATTTATGAAGTGTTTGATCAAATAGAAGAGTTTAGATAAGCGCAACCTGATTTCCCATTGAGAGAACGCGATAGATCGCTCTTTCAGAACACAAGATAACAGCGATACGATATTACTCAATGTGTCCAAAATGTAACAGGACATACTGGCAAGAGAAGCCGTTAAAACAAAATGTGTAATTTTGAAATCTATTTTTCATCGCAGCATCACGTGATCAATTCTAGTTAGAAGTTCATTGTCTTCATAACTTAACTTCACGGCCATGTCGGCTCGTCTTTGATTTGTTATATCTGATCTCTTGCTCATATTTTTCATGGATCTCTATAAATTAGATTGTTTTTCAGATGTCCTCGTGGTCGAAGTACTGGGTGTGCATCTGCGACAACAAACTCGTTTATTTCGCTCCAAAGACATTTAAAGGCAGCGACAGAGAAAACGTGAGTTGAGGTTATGGCGTGTACGGTTGGTATAGAAGCCGTGTTCGATCCTCGCCAGGTTGATCAAAGACTAAAAAGTGCTCTTCGCAAGTAAAGATGCGAACTTGAAACAAATTGCCAGGAGTTGTTGTTGTTGTTGTTGTTGGTTTACCCCTCCTCTTGGGATGGAGGTGTGGTGCGAACAGCAATCCAGGTTCACGCCATCAACCTAATTGAATTAGGCCAGGGGAAAAGTGGCAGCCCATTTCGAACCAGTCGTGGATGCAAATTGCCGACTGGTAGCCCCACCATCAACAAGGCGGACTGCCATTGGTGGGTACCCAAAAGTCGCCTTTTACGACATGCTGGGTGAGCAGCTTCACTATTCTAACCCGGTGAAGCACGGTGAGGGCCAGGAGTTCGGTACCTCTGCCGCGATATCACTGCGGTGCCCGCTGCCGCAAGTGTGCTGTTTGAGCGTAATCAGAAACAAGAGTTTTTTATGTCGGACATACGAGCGCAAACCACGAGCATGGAATGATGAAACAAATAGTGCTTCGGATTACTTTCGATTACTATTGTGTGGAAATAAATAGCCTTCAGTGCATCTGTTTCCAGCATGAGAAGTCCTGGATATATAAGCTAAAGAAGTTCTTACGGGTAGAAAGAAGTTGCATAAAAGTGAAAGGCTAATCAAAAACTCCATATCTCGGCATGAGAGCAGGGATGAGGAGACAAACCTCTTATTCCCCCTCGCCCGAATACGCCCTGGTTTGCTTAATGTAAATTTGTGAACTTATTTCAGTTTAAATCCCGTCCTTGCAAAGTTACTTCAATCCACGGTTGGATGGTTTTTGATTGTAGCGAAGAGAACAAATCGGATAGCTTTCGGTTAAACAATCCAGAAACCGGTAACATGTACCGGTTTCAGTGCGACTCTAAGGAAGTGGCGCTGGTATGGATCCACTACCTTAAAGAAGCGGCGGAAGGAAGAAGACAAGTAAGTCGCCTGTTACAATGACACGAGAGCTTGTTTTTATCCTCCGTCCACGAGTAGACGATTTGCCGGTTATCTTTGTATCTAGACCTGCTTCAAAGTCCACAAAACTGCTGGTACTGCGTATCTAACTCAAGCTCTACATCATCGCCGTAAGTGGCTTTTTTTCAAAGACGCAGCCAACTTGAGGCTTGAACGCTTGATCACACATCGTGATCGCCACTCCATCCACTCGACCATTTTGACACAAAATGTGAAAACACGATCGAAGTTATCAAAGCTTGTGTACCGGGCATGCCGGGTGAAGCGGTACTTGCTTGTTTTTATTATATGACTAAATTTAAACAGCGGTCAAATCTTAATGAATCGCTCCAGGTTTATGAAGTAATGTCACGATTACAGCTATTATCGTTTTTGAGATGTTGAATTATTAAGTTTATTTGCATGACACTTCTCAAATAAACACGTTGACAAAAAATAGTAATCACACTAATTAGTAACCAGTTCAAACATTGTGAATGACTGCAAAGTAACAGCACTTACACCAGGTTTTCGAGTTGCCTAAACAGTATTTTGTAACAGCCGGTAAAAACGTCCTCAATCAGTCAACCGACTCTCCACCAAGTTATTCCTAGTCTATTGTCGTGCCTTACGTGCGATGTAGAGTTGTCATGCGATTTAGTTTTATAATTTTGTTTCAGCCTGAAAGGGATCTGATCAATTTGGATGATTCGTAATCTCCCTTTCATTTATGAAATTCTACTCACTGTGATCTCATAGTATGAAGCTGGCATATTATTTACCTTACAAAAGAACAGCATGGGCGAACTGTTCAAGTTTATTTGCGCTTTCTATTTTTCTACATTTTCCCGTGTTTGCACATTTTTGCACCCCCTTTATTCGTGGAATAGCAGGGTAATGGAACATAGCTTACTTCTCCGGAGGACCGTCTATGTTGAACCCAGATGTATATGAATTCATAAAAATTTTATTTGGCTTGGTGACTTCATGAGTTGTTGTGTGAGTGTATTCTTTCGGACGTTTTAGTTTGAGCTACGCTAGCGCCAGCAGCAACGCATAATTGTACAAAAAATCTAGTCAAGTACATAGATAATTGCTACAAAACATTCAGATAAGTCAACGCTTGTAGATCTCGAGTCACTGTTTGCGCCAATTGTTTAGAAATGTGGGTTGTTATTGGGTATAGTTGATTCGAAAGATTTTTTGTTTTTAGAATTGCCCACTATTCCTTAATTAAAGTGGCCTACTTTTTTGCACAGAGACATCTAATAACAAGTAATTGAGATACTTTCTTCCATGAATGTTTCGGTACGTGCCTGCTCTCTATCGTGCTTCGAATTGTTGTTTACACTGACGTAATGCTGCTCAATCATGCGTGCGCTGAGGTAGCAGATATTGTTGTGAAGCACTTGGTGCCAGTGTTGTATTATGCCATGTGGTTATGGTGCTGTTTTATGGTGCTTGTGAATGAGATGGAGTTCACTCCACTGCAATGCGAAAAGCTGAGTTCAAATCTCGCTCACTTCACTGAATAAAAAATCTTTGTCTATCGTAGCAAAGTAATTTTTCGATTCGATCTAACATCATTTTCTCTCGTTCTACTATTGCTGTTAGTGCAATAGGTCAGTGGATCTTAATATTTTCTGTTCTCCTGCCGCCTGGAAAGCCTTTACTGTCGTTGCGTACCAACAAAGGCGCAACCGCGATGCAGAGAGCAGAATCCTCCAACTTTAGCCAAATTCTTATGGCCATGTACCTTGCAATTTTTCTTAGGAAATTATGTAAACATATATTTGTAGAATTCTTCAAGAAGATATTCCCCTAACAATTTTTACGTTTGCAGCCTACATTATTGAATCCTACGCATAGCGAAAAATAAAATGTTGTTAATAATAATATTACGTACGTAATTGACGTTTGAGTGAAAAAGCACGTTTCAGTTTTACTGTAATTATTAATTTTCCAAAAAAGAAGAGGAAAATGCAAATTTCAGCTTTCGCTTGGTCAAAATTTTTCGAAAAAGCGACCTTCAGTTTTTATTGAATATGTTTTAAATGATAAAGAGTAGAAATTAACAAATTTCAGCTATTTATTAACAATCTTTGAAAAAGCAGATAAAAGTGTCAGCTCTTCACTAACATTGTTCAAAAGAGCAGGAAAATTCGAGTTCAGCGGTTAAATAATATTGGTCTAAGTCGGTGATTCCCAACCAGTAGTCCACGAAGGTTCTCAAATCGTCCACCGAATTGTTTACCATTAATGCTTATTCAAAAAATTCTATGTGAGTCTTTCTGTCAATTTTCAACAATAGGATCATTGCGTTTATTTTTGTAACAATACTGATGTAAGTACAGGCAAAGCTAGCTGCTAGGTAGGCACAGCTCAGAGCTTGTGAATTAGGTAACGGTTGTCAGCATGTGTTAAATTAGAATTTTAGTACGTCTTATTTTCTTGCGTTACATTCATAGCCCATAATTCTTGTTAAACCTCTCAGTATTCGTGGACATTTTAGCCAAAGCTAAAGTAACTGTCGCATAATGTGATATGTTGAAAAGAAGGTGGAATGAAAATTACGTTGAATTTGGTTGCATCAAAAAGTTCGGGAAAGATGGGACAGAGAAAGCACAACGTATTCTTTGCAATCAAGTTCTTACAAACTCGAGCTCAAGACTATCCAAACTGAAAATACATTTCGCAACGCGTGGCGGATTAGCAGTCTATGGTATTAAAGCTCTAAAAGAAAAGCGAACAAGTAATGATCAAAAAAGCACTCTTCTTCAGTCGCACAAAAAACACCACAAAGCAAAAGCAGATGTTGTAGGCGTCGAATAGAGCTGCTTACTTAATTGCGAAGAGTAAAAAAAACACATAGCATTGGTGAGAGCCTTATAAAACCTTGCCTTGTGGAAGTGGCTGAAATTATGTTGGGAATCGAAGCAGCAACAAGGCTAAATGAGGTATCTATGTCAGATAACACTGCAAAAAGGCGTATTGAGGACATAAATAGCGATATTTTGGCTCAAATTGTGCATGGTATGAAGAACAACGCTTTCCCAATAGTTTTGCAATTGGATGAGTCAATTGACGCTATATGGATTAGTCAAGTGTTGGTATTCGTACGCTACGTACAAAAAGAAAAAACAAAATTTGAGCTAAAGGAAGAATTTTTGTTTTGTGAGAGTCTCCAACTACAGCAGCTGCGACAGATGTCATGAATTCAATCAAAATTTTTAGAAAAACATGATATTTCGCTTGAAAAAATTGGGTTTGTGTATACTGACGGTGCACTGGCTGTGCTTGGCTGTAAATCGTGATTCGTGGCATTGTTGAAAAACATGAATCCAAGCTTAATCATAATCCACTGCATATTACACCGATATGCATTGATGAGCAAAACACTGCCATGATAACTTGAAGGAAGTGATGGATTCTGTAGTTCGTATCGTAAATTTTATTCGAGGGATAGCGACAAATCACAGGCTGTTCAGGTGCTTATATGAAGAGATGGGAGCTGAGCACACTTCTCCCATACTAATATACGATGGCTGAGTCGTGGGAAAGTGCTCAACCAATTGTTTGTACTACGCAGTAAATTGCTCGCACTTCTTAAAAAAAATAAGAAGCCAGTTTATGCCACTCATTTGGAATCTCATCAATTTTTATTTCGCTTGGCATATCTTGCAGATATTTTCGCAGGATTGAATGATTTTTGTATTTCTCTTCAAGGGCGAGGAACAGACATCATATCATCGGTGCAGGAAATTACCGCGTTCAAGTGGAAACTCGACTTGTGGTTAAAGCGAGTTCCAAAGTTTTGATCTACTGCCTAAATTCAGTGAGTTTCGAGAAAGCATGCAAGTAGGCAAGCATGTGTTTAGCGACATTGATGATCATTCAAAATTGCTGAGATCAAAATTTGTTCCTGCTGGTTGCCCCGTCACTGGTTCAGAATCCATTCCTGGCTAATTTTGATGACATGGAGGAAAACATCTAAGAAGTTTTTGATCTGAAGCTGCAAACATGATGTTCACCGGAAGCAATTTAACGGATTTCTGGCTGTCCCAGACTAAAGTGTATCAACATATCAGCAGAATTGCTTTGAACCATCTCTTGCCTTTCGCTACTACATATCTTTATGAACAAGGATTCTCCACGTAAATGCACATCAAAACCAAGGAGCGGAACCGGTTGGAATTAGTCGATAACCAAATGAGAGTGTGTCTCTTAAATATCATTCCTCGATTTAATTGTTAGTCGAAAACCTTCTGATGCAACTAAGTCATTAAACATTGATTGATAGTAGCAGGTTGTGCAATCTAGAATAAATCGTGTTGTAAATGTAATAAACTCAAAATGTCATTGAATTTTAGTGTTACAGATTGGAGGTAGTGATCCAAGGTGGCATAGATTAGCTTTTAGTGGTCCATGGGCTCAAAAAGGTTGGGAATCACTGATCTATGTTAACGTAGGCTACGTAGCTTTAAAATCGCAAAGTATCCCTCCAACTTGGACCAATTTTTTTTTCATCGACCTATTCCAGCCATTTTTTGTAATGTTATATCTTTATCTTTCTGCCACTTTAACCTGCCTTGAGCATACACGAATATAATAAATAAGCTTTTTTTATTCTATACCCTTAAATTTATGACGATGAAAACTTAATGCAGTATTCTGCATCTCAAATTCTTAATGCAAAACGATTTATATTTATAGGCCCACAGCAAAAATTGTCCTTTCTGTCAAGTTTACAAAACTTTTTTGTATTCAAAAGACATTTGTATGTGTTTCAATAAGTAAACCTAGCGAAAGAAAAAAATTTGCTAATTACATTAGGCCTTACAATCACTAGCGTATTTAAGATAGGGTTTGGTAAAGCAGCTGCTATTTTGAAATCAATATCTAAATACCAAGTTCTACGCAGGCAAAAACTTTAGTAAGTCAATTTTTGCTCTCTAAAAATATTTGCACAATTCTAAAAGCATGTTCTAATGTAATGGTTCTCAACCGGGGGCGATATCGCCCCCCAGTGGGCGAATGTTCAGCTGAAGGGGGCTATAAACTTCCACAAACAAGGCCACAAATTTTAACAATCATTTAGTAGCTAAAAAATCGGTTCTGACCTCCATGAATCATTGAGAGTAGTTATTTAGACTGTAAATAAAATGAAGTCGCACAGTAAATTCGATAGACTTTTTCGAAAGTTTTGCATTGATACTGAGCAAGAGCACGTAAGACTTATTCTCCACACAGAAGTCCCGTGGCTTTCAAAAGGAAACTGCGTTGCAAGATTTGTGAAGTTATTTGATAGAATTGTTAATTTCTTAGAAAATTTAAACGAAAATAATTTTGCAAAAGAAATTAAACTCCACAAGTGCGACATTTTCTTCTAAGCATGGATTTTTTGTAAGTTCAATAAAGTGTCACTTCAGCTTCCAGATAAATTATGTACACTGCTGGATTGTAAACGTGTTCTGAAAGCCTTTGCTGAAAAATTACATCGGTTTCGAATAAATATACAAAAGAAAAATTTTGAAGACATACCCGAGTTAACAGAAGTGAGCAGCTCTCCGAACAAACCAGAAAAAAATGTGAAGAATATTAAATAAAATTGAGAGAAAATTTAAATTGCCGATTGGTAAAAATGCTTCTATACCTTGCATCCTCTTATTTAGTTAAATGTGGCTTCAGTGCAATCAATAAAATTTTGACCAAAGAAAGAAATAAAATAGATATATGCGTTCGAGGAGATAACAGACTAAAACTTACAAATTTCAAGCCAAATGTTGAAGGTTTAGTGGCAAAGCATCAATCGCAGGGATCTAATTAAAATAACGTGCGCAAAGTATTTTAATTTAGCTGTTTATCATTACTGCAATAAATATGGGCGATTATTTTAAACAAATGGGAAAAGGGGGCGATATGATGAAAATGGTTGAGAAACCCTGTTCTAATGAGTGCTTCTAAAAACAGGTGTTTACTCGGTTTTGTAGTTGGTGTTGCTGGGCGTATGCTCTAAAAAACATGGCTAAAGGGTTATACAAAAATAGCTAGAAGAGCAAGTACACCCATAAATACTCGCTCAAGAGCTAATAACTTTTTTACAACGTGATATTAGACTTATAGTTTTCACAGATGCCCAGAAAATTTTTAAAAGGAAAACGGAAGCTTGAGGTAAATTAAACTTAGTTTTGCTTTGTTGTCGAGATTAAAGTGGGGCATGTCACACAGTTAGAAGGATAAATTATATAAATTTATTTGAGAATAGACTCCGTGGTGACGCGGACACAACTAGCGAACCACTTGGAAAAAGCTGGCCTACAACAGTTAGAGAACCACCGCAATATTAACACGTTTTTTGCTATGTGTACCACCTGTGGCTCACATATATTTTTTTATTTTGCGAGGTATAAGATGATTTAAAACGTTTAGAAAGCATTTAGCTAAAACCCGATACATGTACTATGCAATGTGACTCACATATGGTTCACACCATGAACCTATGAGATGTGAGCCACCACTGACTCATATCGCAGTAAACTAATAAAACAAAGCCTTGTATACAATGTGTACCATAGTTATAGTTATAGTTATAGTACTATAGTTATTAGGAATATATAAAATACATTATTTTTGTTACAAAAACGACATTTGTTATAGACAACATTACTATCAAAACAAAAAATACAACAGGGTGTGAGCCACATGTGTGTCACATTACATTAGCTAAAACCCGATACATGTACTCTGCAATGTGACACACATATGGCTCACACCATGCACCTATGAGATGTGAACCACCAGTGACTCACATCGCAGTAAAATAATAAAACAAAGCATTGTAAACAATGTGTACCACATTTGAGTCACGCTTTTTATCACACCTACTGAAAGAAAACGATATATAATTACCACACACAACTTCTCACCATGACAGCTCAACCAGTACTGAAGTTATAAACAAAAAAAATGATCCGCAGTAAGTGAATAATTTAGTTGTCACGTATCGCAAGAATCGTGTTAAGCTTCGGTGATAGAGAAATTTCCAGCCGTTCACAGTCTCTTTCAGCATTTTTCCTTGCTCTCTCTTTATCTCGAAAATTCGCTAATTGCTACAAGGGGAAGTAACAGTACTAATTACATTATTACAGCTCGATTACATACATTTCTATATTAATACTGTTTCTGTTTTAATACAGTATATAAATACTGTTTTGTTCGAATTAATTAAAGTTATAACTACACAACTCAGACTGAAACTTTCACATTTTTTTATTTCAAGTTATTTTAAACGTGTTATGGCGAAATCAATATTTCATGTAATCTTCATTTTTCGTCAGCAGTTGTTGAACACAAGTGATTAAAGTAAATTCTTGCACTCGGCAATTTCCGAAGCTTTAGCCTGTACCACTTTTGGATTACTGACGCATGACAGCACAGTCCATTTTTCAAAGTCACATTTTTATGACGCTTAAACACTTAAAATAGTGTAGTGTAAACATGTAAATTTGGTACTCCGACCAGGACTATGCTGATAAGCCGAAAACGTTGAATAGTAATATCGTCTTCTTATTCTTGCTACTTTGTAGGTCATGTTTTATATTTTTTGCCCATCCCGATCTTCTGCATTTTTTTATGTTAAACTTTTTTCTTTGACGAGACGAATTGCTTTTCTGCCAGCCACTAAAAGACACTTGCGGGCAGTACTTAAACTTTTCTGAACACCAGAAGGCTATAAAGCCAATCTTTTATCAGGTCGTTACTAGTCTTTTTGTGTGAGCCAATCATGCTCCGTCCGACAAGAAAAGCATCATCTCGAGGAAACGTTTTGCGTTTTCTACCAAAACTTTTCCTTTCGTCAAGATACGACAGTAGGCCTTCCGGATTTTTTTAGATCGTTACTAAAGCGGTTAGTCGGTGGTGTTCTGACACTCAGACGCTGGCTGAATGTCTTCGAAAGCTGGCTTATGCTGGTGCAATGTGACATTTCGATGTAGCTCTCTTGGTGCTATATCTATCATTGTCACTGTGCCGTTGGCACCGCTGCAATTTCAAGGTTGAATTGCCAGCTGTATTTATCAGTGTTCGGCTATTTATTACCATAACAAGTATTGCGACTTCATAATACCATTCATTACAACGTCATAACATATTCTAGAATCTTGGTACGATGAGCTTTTTACGTAAAAATAAAGTAACGAACACCAATGACTAACCTTTACTCTAAATTATTTAAAAAAAAACGGTCATTGTTTCAACTAATTCCAACCATAACGTATTTCGTGTTGATAGATTCGATTACAATTAGGCTACTCTGAAAATTGTAATTAGTCATAAATCTTCATTGGGCTAGATGGTATCTGCGTTACATATTTTTATAACATAAATTAGTCCACTTGCCTGTGGTCTCAGGAGCAATGGCAAAAGTGCTCAATGACACATGCGTCACAGCTAATTTACAATAAGTGGCGCCAGAATAAAATTTATAAGAAGGGGATTAGTTTTACTTTTGAGATTCTGAAAATATTTTAGTGCGCTTTTTTCAGTGTTTATGGCAAAGGTCTTTATCTTTTTTGGATTTCAACCTGTGGAAAGTCTATTGTTGTTGTTGTTGTTGTTGTTGGTTACCCAACCCCTTCCGAGGGATGGGGGCATGGCGGAAGACTATGGAGCCCCAGAAGCCGGACAACTCCCCAGGGTCCGGACCAGAGGTCGTAAAGAGACAGAGAGTCGCCAAAGAGTGAGCGGCGCAAAGAGTCCGTAGCTGGACAGTGCAGAATGAGATGAGAGATGTCCTGGGACGAGTGTCCGCAGGCGCTGTAGGAAGGATTCTCGATTCTGCCAATCCTGGAGAGATAAGAGCCTAAAAGAAGGCTGTGTCCATTGCAGCGAAGACGAGAGAGAACACAGCGAGCATGACGAGGGAACACAAGTTCCTCAGTGGAAATTGAAGGAACCTGTGTGTCAAAATACTTTGAAGAGACAGTACGCCTCCAGTCCGAGAAAAGACGAGAGTGGATACGAGAGGTAAGGGGAGAGAGACTACAAGGGATAGCGGAGGGCGCAAGCAGCGCTCCCCGTCTGGCAAGCTCATCAGCTGTGTCGTTCCCCGGGAGAAACGAGTGTCTGGGGACCCATCGTAGCCTGATAGAATAGGAGAGAGAAGACAGTTCCTGCCAGATCTGCCACAGAGTTTGAGATAACAGGAAAGGTGGAGGAGAGGACAGGGTGGCGAGGACAGAGCGAGAGTCAGACAGGAGCAGAAGAGAAGAGAAATGGCAGACTTTATGGTGTTGCCGAGACCAGCAAAGAGCGTTCAGAATGGCGCAGGCTTCAGCGGAAAAACTGGAGCATACTGGGGCTGCCGAAAAGGAAAGAGTGGCCTCAGTGCCACAGAGAGAGCAGTTGGCAAGAACACCGGAGCCGCCCTTGCCAAAACAAAAAAGAACAGAGCCGTCTGTCCAGAGTACCAGGTCATGAAGGAGGAGAGAATCAAGGTGGGCGAGAGCCGCACCTTGGCGAGAGTGAGGGGGATCAGAGCGAGAGCATGGAGAGGAAAGGGTGGACTCGACCGTGAAGGAAGGCAGATTCCAAGGAGGATAGGGAGGGCAAGCAAGAAGAGCCTCCCTAGAACAAGTAGAAGGAAGCATGAGCGGGTGAGTAGACGCAAAAGCTATCCAGGACGATCTGAAGAGTCTTGGTTTCACTCCTAGTCTGGCCAAACCTGAGATGGGAAAGGAGGTTGGGAGACGAAGAGCCCGCTCATAAGGTAAAAAAGTGAAATGAGTCAGAGTGGCTCGTAGAGGAGGTAGAGAAGCCTCGGTGAGTAGTAGAGGGATAGGGGTGGACGAGAGGCAGCCGGTGATGGCGCAGCTGACCGCTCGGTAAAGGCGTTCCAATTTGGTGACATTGGTAGCGCTTAGGAAAGGAAACCATCCGGGTGAAGCATAAGTGAGAAGGAGCCGAAGAAAAGATTTATACAGAAGAGAGAGGGACTCCTTAGAGGGGCCTAATCAGGAAGCAGAGATAAAGCGTAAGGCCTTGAGACGTGGGAAAAACTTGGCCTTCAGCGAAGATACATGCTTAGAAAAGGAAAGAGTGCGGTCGAAGGTGACCCCGAGAAAAGTTGGAGTGGGATTGAAACGGAGGCGGGAGCCGAGTAGGAGGAGGTTGGGCTGGAGGTTAGCTTGGTGGGGATCCACTGAGAAGAAGGAGGCCTTACATTTGTTCGGATTGAGAGGAAGACACCAGTACTCAGACCAGCGCTCCAATCGAAACAGAGCTCCTTGTGTGGCCTCCACCGCAGTGGGGACCGAGGGGAAGAGGACCAAATGGCCAGATTGTCAGCGTAAAGAGAGCAGCAGACGGAAGAAGGCAGAGAAGCCGGAAGATCATTAATGAAGAGAGAGAAAAGTACAGGGCCAAGAACGGATCCTTGCGGAACACCTCGACGAACTCGAAAGGAGCGGCTTTTGTGATTTTGAAAAACCACACAAGCGCGCCTATCAGAAAGGAAAGATTGAGTCCAACGAGCAAAGCAAGGAGGGAGGCCAGCCGAAATCAGTTTGTGGAAAAGGGCGGGATGCCAGACAGCGTCAAAAGCTTTAGAGAAATCGATAGTAGACAGGATCGTCCGAGAGCCCGGCCTGGGTTTGTTAAACCCATCCGAAATGGACTGAGAAAGGTACAGAATTTGATCGAGTGTAGACCGTCCAGGGTGGAAACCGGCCTGACGGGGAGAAAGAATGGAATTAGATTCCAGAAAGAAGAGAAGACGGGATAGAATCATGCGTTCAAACAGCTTTGATACGCAGGAGGTGAGAGAGATAGACCGAAAGGAAGCAAGAGAGTTGAGAGGTTTTCCCATCTTATGTATGGGAATAATAGAAGATGTCTTCCAGATGGAAGGAAAGGAATGTGAAGACCAAGAAAGATTGAAAATGTGAAGAAGAAAATCCATGCCAGAGCGAGGAAGATGATTTAGCATGGGATAGGCAACTTTGTCTGGACCAGTGGCAGTGGATGAGGAGAGGTTGGAGGCAGCCGCAAGAAATTCCGCGGGAGAGAAAGAAGAGCAAAAGGACGAGTGAGACTCCACAGGGCACGTGGCTCGGCGGAGCTCAGTGAGGTAGCCTCTGGCGCTGCTACGCATGGTCTTTGGCTGAGAGACGGAAAAGTGAGACCTCAGGTAAGCGGCATAAACCGAAGCCGATTCCCTGGGAGAGGAACAGTTAGGGAAGTTAGGAGAGGAGGAAGACAAGGAAGGAGAGCCAGCGATAGAGCGAAGAAGAGAGTGCACAGATTTAGGGTTAGACCTAGGTGAAAGAGAAGTGCAAGTCGTCTGCCATGCCTCAGCCTTGGCCTTGGCGATGACTGACGAGGCACGTCGAGAGGCGGAGATTTAAACCTGGCGATCTTCATCACTTCTGTGAGCGGCAGCGAAAGCCTTGCTTCTTTCACTAACCGCTTCTTCCACCTCAGCAGACCACCAGGCTTTAGGTGGGCGTTCGATGCGGCCGAAAGGAATGGAAGATTTGGCCGCATTCAGTGCCAGAGAGGTAAAGAGAGCAGCTGCAGAGGGAAGAGAAAGAGACGAGAATTCCTCTGCAGAAGGACAGTGACAGTCAAAGTGTGAGGCAAAGTCATCCCAGCAAGCTTTCTGAAAATTGAAGGAAGGGGGACGCTCGTTGGGGCGAAAGACCGGAGAGAGAGGGACGGAAAGAAGAATTGGTAGATGATCAGAACCCAGGTCCTGAAGCACCTCCCAGGAGCAAGAAAAAGCAAGAGTAGAAGGAGCAAAGGAGATGTCAGGAGAGGAGCGACTGCCAGGGGAGCGATGGAGAAGGGTTGGTGTGTCAGGGTCATTGAGGGGGAGGAGGTCAGAAGAGATTACCCAGTCAAATACTTCCTCCCCGCGGGGGTCGGAAGTACCTCTTGAGTCCCAAAGCGGGTGATGGCAATTGAAGTCCCCCAGAATGAAGAGATTTCTGGAGGAGGAAAGAATGGAAGGAGAGAAGGAATCAGTTCTGCCATCCGTTGGGGAGGAGCGAATAGGGGGGGCATACACATTAAGAAATGACACCGAGGAGGATTTGTTTAGAGAGATGTTGACCCCTACATAATCAGAGTAGGGATCGAGCGAAGAGAGAGAGGAGGTAGAAAATTCAGAGAAGGATAGGCCCTGTCTGACGAAAATGACAACGCCGCTGCTGGCGTGCGTGGCATCAGAAGAGGGGATGCCAGACCGGGAGTGGGTGCAATCAGAACGCAGTGCAGAGAATCCAGGAATCCGGAAAGAGGAAGAGGAGTTAAGATTGGATTTCTGAATGCAGATAAGGTCGACAGGATGGGACGAAAGAAAATGAAGTAGTTCAGTGCTCCTGGCTCGAAGACCTCCAGCATTCCATTGATGAACCCTGAGAGAGTCAGGGGGGGGAGAGGAGGCAGGAGGCGCAGAAGTACAGCCAGGAGCTAGGGACGGTGTTGGGAGGGCAGAGGGAGAAGATATAAGATGGGCAGATGGGGGATAAGAAGTTTGGAGACAATGGTGGGGCGAGAGTGCAGCATTAGCAGAGGGGGGGCCAGATTCCACAGTGGAGGTATACGTGTCGGAGGAGTCCGAGGAGGGGGAGTCACAGTGTTATGGCAGGGGGGGCAGCTCCAAGAGTGAGAGCTGCCTAGAGCTCTGAATTTGGATAAAGAAAGTTGTGAGCACCTTAGGTGGACCCATTTGGAGCAGGTGCAGCATTGCACTGACTTGCCCCGCCAGGTCACATTTCCAGCGCACACAGAGCAAGGAAAGATGGGGCCAGGGTTAGAATGAACGTTACCGCTCATCAGGAGAAGAAGAAGAATGAGGAGACGAGGAAGGGCAAGAGTAGGGCAGGAGAGAAGAAAAAGTGAAAACAGGCGACCGATTTTAAAGATGCTGTGTGCTGCCCTTCTGCGGTCGTTCAGGGGGCAGCATAGCGAAAAAATGAATGGGGAGTCCCCGGGGTAACTGGGACCCTCGGGGAGGCCAACAGTCATTTGGACCCAACCCAAACGAGGCCGGGGACTGCACCACCACGTTGAGGCGGGTGTTGATTGGTGCAGAAGTCTATTGTCTATTGTTGATTGGTGCAGAAGTCTATTGTTCGTTTTTTTAGTTGGTTTTCTTGTGTTCTTCAAGGGGAGGAAAAAGTCCCCTTGTCCCCCTACGTTTTACGCCAGTGACTATTATTGTACGATCTCAAACGTTGTAAAACAAGTTTATCTTTTAGGAAGTTTGTTTGTGATGCTGTAGGCAATTACCTGCACTACAAAGCACTGAGAGCATACTGTATTTCAACGCCATCAAGTAAAGCTTGCTTTCGATCATTCTCGAACGCCTTGCTAACAAAGCAATCCTTTTTGACGCAACATTTGCAACTGTCTTTTAGAAGTGCCATGTCCTTTGGAAAGAACGGAACCGTCACCACATGTTGATGCAAAATATTTTCATTTGAAGAAAGGCACACGACGTTACGCATGTTGTTTGTCAACGGTCAAT
Organism: Trididemnum clinides; assembly: GCA_963675345.1. NCBI lineage: Eukaryota > Metazoa > Chordata > Ascidiacea > Aplousobranchia > Didemnidae > Trididemnum > Trididemnum clinides. The sequence goes on from OY776286.1 coordinate 39,787,158, forward strand.
GTAAGTAAACTAGCCAGGCAGGGCTACCAGTCAGTCATGTGCAGTTAATGGTTCAGCCTGCTCGGCGAGCTTTGCCTCAAAAACGAAATAAATAAAATCACCCAAGTAAAGCAAATTTGGCATAAATGGAGTTATCGCCCTACGTTTTTAATCCAGATATCGTATTTGCATTAAGCCCGGTCTTACAAACTTTCTATTATTTCACAAATTCTATCCGTTTCTTGCAGTAAGCGTAGGGGCACAAAGTTAGAATTAGGGGGACTGCCGTAATCCTTTTGTTTTGCGATTACAGAAATAGCTTATTTGGTGGTTGGCTTATTTCACGACCCGACGCATTTCCCTCGTAATATGTTTGACGCCAAGTTTCTATAGCAATGTGCTTTGTTTCCGAATAGAGAAAAAGGGACCAATTCGAGCGATTTTAATTCTATTAAACTTACTCCGACTTCTATAGATCTATTTTTGAGAAAACTTCTTAAAACAGAAAAACAGAATACATCTTCCACTGCGTTTTGATTGCTACTTTTATACTTTAATGGTTGTGTCACTGTACCTAGGTCTATCCGGAATAGTCGTACCTGTCAGGTTCCCACAATGGGTCAAATGGTTCTTCTGCTTCCGAAAAACGTTTTTTGCTAGAAGCTAGGACAATAAAAATCTGATGTAAAACCTAGAGCTCGGCAATCTTGCTTCTCTCCCAGCTTAGATAAACAGGAAATGTAGTGCGGGAATAGTTTTGCGCACACTATGCTTCCCATCTCTTTATCACCTAGGCCAATTTATAGCTGTCTTGCTCAAAACACATTGGTCTGCTTCATGTGTGTCAAATTTCAGCTGCTTTAAATCTAAAAGTTTGGATGCACATAGTATCTTTTTCTTTTACGCATTTTTGTTCAAAAATTTCTATCTGTTAAGCTGCTTACACGTGCTCCCCAGAATGCGACGATGCGTTTTCTAGCACGCATGCAGTGTTGTCTGCTAAGTACGCATCACCGCGTTTTGGCAGATATTCATCGAAAAGAAGATACTATGTACCAACGCATCCATTTTAAGCCATAGTTTGCTATGGTAGCGCAGCAAACTCTTTGTCAGTTATACAGTCAACTTCGGATTTAAGAGATTCAGATATAAGGGATTTTCGCTTATAAGGGACTACGCAAAAGGTCCTTAGGGTATCGGATCGAACTTTGCGGCAGTCGGTTATAAGAGACTGACTAAGCTGGTCCCGGCGGATCTCTTATATCCGAAGTTGAATGCACTACTATGGAGCATTGCTGCGTTTAGACCATTTTCAAAGTTGCCAGCGGCAGTGACGCTACGCGTTTCCACCTCATGTTAGGAAAATTGCCGTGAACTGTCTTTCCAAAGGAAACAACGTAGCCATCGTGAGCTTTGAACTCACGATCATTGTGGCCATAAACAGCGGTCTAACTCATTCAATCACGTTACAAACCAAGTTGTATTTGTCTTAACTGACTTGAGACTAACCTTATCAAAGCTAATTTAACACTCAAGAAATTTACAACACATTTATTTAATGTTGAAAATTAAAAACTTAACTGTAATAATTCAATTAGCAATTGCTAATCAAAAAACTAGCAAAAAATACCGGTACTGCAAAATTACTGCTTGAATATGGCAACAGGTGTAATGCGATTTGTGAAATTGTCTAGCTTAAGTTTAATATAAAACCTACGTTCTAACTTTGCGTTTATCAGAAAACATATTTCTGACCATGAAAACTTGAAGAGCAAATACCAGCAACATTACGATGATGTTGGTTACGGACCAGAAATTGATTCGTGTGAAATTTCTCTCGGCAACACTGCGATCTTTCGCTTCGAATGCCCGCAGTAAACCTTGAAGCTGAATTACCTTCGCATTGTTTGATTTTATTTCGCTTATCGTCTCCTAAAAATGAAAGCGGAGTTAAGCATGCGGTAAATCAACCTCTACATGTCTGAAGGCTATGTGTTCTGCTGACGACGCAATAAAGCCAGAAAGGCAGCCGTTTGAACAATTCAATTACAGATATTTACTCCATGTCTGCCTGTTGCTAGAACTAACGCACGCAAAGTAGGCTAAACAGCGCTTTTCTTTACAAAACCATTGGTGCAACACATGCTGCCGATGTTTAATCACAACACAAGGCCTCGTAACAGTATGCATACAAAACTTGATAAAAATAAATCAAAAAGGCTTAAAACGTATAGGCGTCAATGATACGACAAGAATAGCTAGTGACAAAAAATATTGCTTATGTGACTAGTGTGCGCAATAAAGCATTCGCCATGATTATAATCTCCGAAAGAGTAACACACCTCATCAACTGAGCTAAAAATAATGCTTCATATCGTAAGGTGAACCCAGAAGTAAAAGGGTACCCGCTCTCCATGGACTAAGAAGTTCGGAGATTTGCATCAAGATCAAATTCTGTTTTAAAACTTTTTGAAAATAAATAGAACGTTGACAAATCAGCTGTTATAAAAACTTAGTCCCAAACCTCTAAAGTTGCTAGTTTATCTCCGAACGTCTCATCAGGTGAAATAAATTTCTTCCAGTCTCCATCCTCTTCTAACGCGTCTTCACCAGTGTCGACAATAATCTCGAAGAAAACGCTCTTTTTGGTGATCCGACTAAAGGAGTTGTCAAAGCAAATTTCATAATCTCCTTTTTCAGTGGGATCAATGCTGCAGAAATCGCACAAAAAGTGATGTGATATTTGAAGATTACGCAATACTAACAGCACGTTCAACAGCTGTGTTCGTCTTCAAAGAGTTTATTTAGTTTTCGGATACAAGCATAACCGAAAATTTGAGAGACGGCAAAGTGACCTGTAAGTATGCAACCAACAGAAGCCAAAGTTTGAACCTGAAAACAGAGCTTGAAACGTAATGACGGGCCCGCTACTCCATGCAGTGAGAATTACGACTACTTTGATTGTTAGCATAACATGCGACAATGCCTATAATGGGTTTCCAATCGTACAGCAAAAGCGTTCTATGTGCTTTATGATGAAATTCCAAAAAATTGTTGGAAACATGGAAACATGGAAACATGTCTGCTAACGCTTTGGAAACATGTCTGCTAAATGCAATTATTATAAAAAGATGTCTTCATTATTCAAACATTTGTTCTACATAACACTTTCGTACACCGAAATTAGAAATATATCTCTTGCCAGAGACAGGTAGTACGTAAAACTTTTAAATACGCCGGAATCACCATTTAAGAAGTTTTCCACAAGTCTTTCTTGCCAACTGCGCTGATTCCACGATAAGTCTTAATCAAGCCAAGTATTATTAAACTCACGTATGCACGCCATCGTTTCTACGAAACTCGGTGACAATCGACTTCCCACTAGGTCCTATAATTTGAAAATCTATATCCAAATCCCCACCATCAATCACCTGCATAAAAAAATATAACATTAACTCATCTTCGTACGAGAAAGTTGTTCATCTGGGTGTAATTCAAGAAGACAATTCGTTATTTTGACATTCAGAGCCAGCATGCGCTGGTTGTTTAGTGTGGTGTGAAAACGAGATACCAGTGGACTTATTGTGGTCGCCAAGTTCTTTACTCACGTCTCACTTGCAAGACGCATCTGTTGCAAGGCTTCATTTAAACATTACATTTCTGAAAGTCCAATGCTAGCATAAAAACGATTTAATGATACTGATGTCACCCTGTTGAGACTGCGTCCTAGTGCATGGCCACTCAAACAAGTTCTAGTTCAAGGATGTACAGCCTTTAAAACAGCCGGACCCAATGCATCTAAAAAGATTAGATCACGGGCCAAAGTCCACAGCCGTAACCAGAAAAAAATAGGAGAGCTAATTTTATTCACAAAATTTTGACACTTGAATCACAGAAATTTAATCCGCGTTTCAATTTTTAGGTAACCTTATTTTTGCATCCCCGTTATGTGAGATGGCTTCGTCCGTAAATATAAATTAAGCAATTGCATTTTTATGACAATAATTAAAGGGAAAATTAATGAAATCCAAAGTTTAAAATGAAATCGAAAGAAAATCCGCCCCGGTGTCCAATCGCAAACATTTTTTCTATTTCACTACTAAATAGCTACTAATGCAGCAATCAGGTCCATCAACACGTTCCTTTTCTACGTCTATAAGCCGGACTTTTATTTCCATCAAGCTGTCTACCAGTGATTTTCAGAAAAAAAAATGTTATTGCAGATCAAACAAATCAAGAAAAAGGTTTTTGAAAGTTACTTTAATGAAAAAAGTTAAAGCTGGCTTAACACTCCTCATCACTGAAATCGTGCCACAGGCTTCAATTGATTTCAAAAGTAAATCGTTGGACAGGCTGCAAAGTTTCAATTCAAGGCCGCGTTTATCGTGCGGTTGCATTGCACTGTTCTAGCCGAAAATGCTGATTAACATAAATTTACTACATGTATGCAAGAATTCCAATTTAATTTCTGATATCATCAAAATAAAAATAGAGAATACACCACCAAAAACCAGTACAGTGCAGGATCTGTTTCATTATCAAAAAAAGCTTAGTTCTATCCAAAACAAAAACTACCGTAAATCCCGGTCTATAAGGGGACCTAGTTTTTATAGATAAAAATTCATGATTTAAGCCTAGACCTGCCGTATAAGTCGACCCAACTTTTTGTAACAAAAACCATTAGCCTAGCCTAGCTATTTTGTACCAAAAGCATTAGCCTACCTATATTTGTAACCTATTACATTTTTATTTAAAAGGGGCGGACAGTTGCGGACAAACAACTTGTTTCCAGTGTTTTTTCAGACCTAATTAAGCCCCGTAGTTTAAGAATCTTAAGTGCTATTTTTTTAATTGAAAATAAAAGTAACCCAAAATGATAGCCTAGATGTTGGAGGTCTGAAAACTAGACCTGGGGTATAAATCGACTTGTTATTTTCTAAACAATTTATTAGGCTAGAAACATCGACTTATAGGCCGGGATTTACGGTATTTCAAATTTTATGTATTTAGCCTAAAAGCTTCTAAATATTTTGTCTTTTTTGCTGTGAAATTGTTACTTTTAACATTTAATTGTGTCTACCAACTTCAAACTTATCAGTTATCACGCGATGATACTTGACTGCAAGCCGATATTAGGTTAGTTGATGGGCATGACGATAAGTTTAATTTTGATAGCGAGTCGTATCTATTACGGTTATATACGTATAATTATAAAGTGCATTTTTAACACATTGCATTGAGAACGCAATTGATTTTAAGATCTTGTGACGTCAAGAACGATATTACTTTTATGTAGCAACCGCCTAACCAAGCTGCAAAAAGAACAGAATAAAATGATTTGCTGCGAACGATCAGTGAGCGAATAAAAGAAAATGAATTATAGAAGCATTACAATCAAGTTTTGTATTTTTAAAATCAATTTTGAACAGGCGTTATAAGTTGAGCAAGCTGAAAAGAACTTTGTCATTTACCGATTGTGAAACCGATATGAAAAAAAAGACTAAAAATCAAAGCTGCTTGATCTGTATATGCAGGGTTGCGACAACCACTATTCAAAAAATGCTTGCACGTAATAACCAACCTGATACTCTACTTCCAATGTATGCCCATCCTCAGTCGGTTGGAAATAACATTCTTTTTTTCCAGCAGCTATTTCAGCAGTAAGATCATTGTCTCGAAACGCTTCAATGTTAAAAATACCAATAAGAAGTAACAAAAGTAATTTCAAATTTATAAACATTATTCACAGTTAAATGGCTAAATATAAAAAACATAACTTACATTTAAGACATTAGTCCTAGAACATAGCACAAGGCAAAGCGAATATTTGTGCCTAACGGCAAACATTGTAAGTACTAACCAAGACGATTAATTTTAGTGTAATACAGAAATAAAAATGGAGCTTAAAGAATAATACATGTTTTAAGAATTATTAATGGTGCAGTTAATTGGCATTGCAAAATCACACGCCAAATTAAAGGAACTGCATTGGTGTATCCAAAGCTGAAATATATCTGAAGCTTTAAGCATATCGTATTTTGACATTATCAAAAGTAAATAATAAAAGGCAGAAAAAGCTTGAAAACATTGCAGTGAATGCCCGTGCATTTATTACATCATGATCATACAGCATTGAAATCTTACAAAAAGCACGAAACTGGCCTGATAAAACAATTTTAATAAAAGTCACATAACACTGATAAAATTTAGTACAAATTTAGAATTGTTTCATTAGTATAAACAAATCAAATACGTCATGCCTCTGCATCAACCTATTCCAAAATGCGAATATTGAATAAAACGGTCGTAACAACATGTTATCAAAGGAAAGCTCAACTAAAAGAGCAAATAAATTCCATATACAGCATTACTCTACAATCTATAGAGTCCTAAAACAAATAAAATGCAATTGCAAAATCCCTCACCAATTGCCTAATACACCAGAACTACCTTATAAAAATTAGCGTTTGAACGAGAAAAATGTCACCAACTTCTGCGTAATATCAACGCCTTCCAGCTCGCCGTGATTTTGATGTTGCTGCAGCACTTTCGGCCAATTCGCCTGTTTTGCTGTCATGGTGAACTTGTGGTTTCTTTTTAGCGTGGCGAAAGTTCCTTAAATGACTTTGATACGCGGGAGCATCTTCGATCAATTCACTTATTGTTCCTACTGCCTTCGTTCTTCCTTCACGGAAAACAAATTTTGATCCTGGTTTCAAATATTCAGGATTTTTAAGAAAGCGAAAATGTACAAATGCTTTGTCGCCAGTGCGCAAATGCTCTTTTGACATTTTTAAAATGCTTGCAGTTTGTCTTATGCTGCCACAATGCACCATCGCTTGGTATTTATTGCTTATGGTGGTTGGATGATGAAGAATTAAAACTTCTGCTTTGTATTCCCATACAGCTTTGGGTTTGCTCTTGGGATGAAGCATCACCATACCTTTTCGAATATTGGAACGCTTAACTTTTTTCAATGCAAATGCAGCTGTTTGACCAGCTTTTACATTTTGTACAGGCATACGTTTGCGATGGATACTTTTAACCAGAACAAGATCAAATTTGCCCAATAGATCAGGCCCCAACAACAAACTTTGTCCAGACTGTATGACACCTTTCATCACTGTACCAGATACAACAGTGCCCACACCAGGTACAGAGAATGTATCATCAATCAAAAACTCAGGCATCTCTTTTTCGTTAAATTTCACTTGGCAATTTAACAAATTCAAAAAACTTTTAAGTAAGTCGATATTCTGGCCAGTGACATTACTAATTTGAAATATAGGGCATACTCTTTCCGAGGTAAAATTGGTTGCAGTTACAACTGCATCATCTTTGTTTGACACTAACACAGGAATTTTACGACATCCTGGGGATTTTAATATCTTAATTAACAACTTAATTGTTTCTTGAAGAATATTTGGCGGGCACATGTCAATTTTTGTTACAACTACAAAAACAGGAACATTTAATGCTAAAGCAAGACCTAAATGTTCCTTGGTCGTACCAACAATACCTGCATTACTTCCGATCATAAGCATGCAAAAGTCTGGTATGTGGCCTGTCATACCAAATACAGTAGTTTTTAAATATCTTTCGTGACCAGCTAAATCAATAAACGTAATAACTTTAGATGATTTCTGGCAAATCAAACTCCAGTCAATGTGACCAGCATGAGGATTTGGTTTGTTCACAATTGTGCCGTCGCTGCTAAACCCTAATATTTCATTTCCCACACTACTTGTTCTACCTGATTCAATTTCATGTTTATGACGGAACAATTTTTGCCGTGAATAGCCACGTCCATTATCTAATTCACAATGAGTGAGGACACCTAAAAGCGTTGATTTACCCGCATCCACATTTCCAACAACTGCAACTTTAACTTCTAGAAAATCTTGTTCATCATGTCTACATCGAACTAAGTATTCTTCAATTTTTCCCTTATCGGCAATCCTTTCACGCAGCAACGTACAATCACAGTTCAAAGCTTCTGATAAGCTAATTAACGTAGCTCTTGAAGCAACCATTTCTTCTTCTGAAATTCCACTTTCAACATCAACATCAGACTCTCCAACAGAATAAATGCATTCACCATGGCTTTCTGTGATTCGTTGTTGCAGTTGCTGCATCAAAATATGAAACTCGTCATCACTGGGACTCACAAGAACAGTTTTTGAAAATAATGGATCTTTCTCATCAAGCTGATCATTAAATGTATTATCTTCAGGCACAAACAACCCACTTATGACATCATTTTGCTTGTTCAGTTTATTGCAGGAATTTTTTTCGGAAGGGGCTTTTTTTTTCTCGGTAGTAGCCATAGGAGAGCTAACTTAAACATTTACGCTATAGCTAACTGCGGAAGACTTTCTAAAACAATGGTTCTCTAGAATTCCAGTGGTAACTTAGAGGCGTTAGGCCTAAGAAGCTAAGACCTAATCAATCAATACTAGCAACACAAACAACCTAAATGAAAACAAACACTTAATAAAAGCTTGGGATAGTGAACTAAAAATACTAAAGATGCAAATATGAACATTGAAGCAAATACGATACTTAAGATTCAAATATGATCATTTCTACAAGAGCACTTCTGCCCCCTTCGTTTCGCAATCATTGCACAAACATCATCATCACTCAAAAATCAGACATTTTACATTAAATGTTGTGAGGTAATTTATTTTGCTCAATTGCTTATCAAAAGGCATACAATTTTACCGTTTCTCCATTGAGACGTCGCATAATGTTTGCCCACTATTTCATGCATTGTCCTGTGCGTGTATTGTAGACTGCACAGTGCCATATTTTTAGTTGAGCATGATGTTAGCAATTTAAGGAAAATAAGAAGATGCTGGATGTCCTTGAATACTGAATCACACTCGCGGGTAATTGAAGTAGTGGAAAAGCCCCTCTATTTCATGCCTACTGTTGGTGCAGCTAACTCTGCTGAGGAAGCAATTCAAGCATTTCTATTTAGCCCAGATTGCATTATGGAGTAGTGGAAAAAATTTTTCATTGCTGGCTTGCCTCAGTCATTCCACTGGGCTGACAACTTTCTTTTTGATCTTGGTTCGAGCAATGCTAGCCAATATTTGATTTTTGGTGTTGGTAGAGTTGAGGTTATTAGCTTTGAGGGACAAGTGTTGTTGAGGGCTGATTAGAGTTTTGCGTCATGGCAAGATGTTTACTATACTATGCTGAGTACCACAAGGTGGAGGCACAGCCGTTGCTAGCGGTTGGCTACAGAAGCTTGGATCCCTCAAATTTTTTGACTTTGATCATGAAATGTAGGCATTTTGTGCCAAAATAGGAAATAAATTGGTTCAAAAAGTTGATTTCCAAAACAATAGGATCTCATCTTCACAATGATCGCTTTCAAAAAGTTAGTCTCCAACAAAAAAAATCTGCCAACATTTTTCTATTTTTGGTCTACCCAAAATACGGCTTTGCCACTGGGCAAGAGCTGTCGATTTGAATAGATATGGCTACACATCCAACTTTATCGAGGTAAGTTTTCAAAACACGTAATTCCTTGCACCAACCATTGCTATGGCGTTGACAACTGTCGTTTCAAACAAAAGGCTGCAATCCAGTGTTACACCAAGGTATGTTGGATTGGAAAAGTATAAAAAAAAAACATAACATGAAAGCAAAAAAACCATAAATTTTTTATTTTATTTTGAAAAGAGAGGAAATAAAGGTTTTGAAAACGTGAAAGGAAGATGTATCAAAAAAGGTCGGGAACTACTGCTACAGTATTTTTAAAACTTAAACATATTGTTTAAGGCAGCATGTGTAAACTGGTTTGTAGGCAAGCCAATTCTACTTAACTAGGTAATACAGGAGACCAAGACCTCTGTTTCATCAACATTAACTTTAAAACGTTGCAGCTTATCAGCTGACAACTTTTTTTGAACATCAATTTTGAAAAATCAAAATTTTGGATTTGAAAACCTTTTTCTGGGCATGTATGTGAAACAAATGTAGTTTTCCAAACAAAGATCAATTTCACGAAACCAATATTTTCCAACTGAAAACCTTCTTTTTGGACCCATCTATAAAGGACGTAGTTTTTTGAATAAAAAAACTTTTTGAGGGGAGATTAATCTTAAGAAGGTGAAGCTTTCAAACAAAAGATTTTTTTAACAAAACACCTCGGATAGAGGACTTTCAAACAAACAACTTTTTTCTTCTGAGCGATTAATCTGTTGACATAGACTACGAGTCATATCCTCCTGTGAGCCACTGTTAGCACACTCCCAGTTTATGGTGCATATAACTGATTACATTTTAAGGTGAACAATTTAAATAGAACCAATCATTAAACTAACAGTAAAAAAACTGCGTGCAGAGGGTTTAGATCACTATTTTGTAAGCAGTGTGGCAGAGTAAAACTGGCCTCTGCATTATATTTTGAATGCAAACTTAGCCTTGCATCATTTTCATTGGCATGAAGGGGTGACTGCTGACTATAAAAATGCCTCCAACTCTCCATGTTTGGTGTGTTTGATGAGTTTATATTTTCATCATTTTATTTCATTTGTTGATTGGTGCCAACATTTTTCTTCAATTAAACAATAAAAAAACAATCAACAATATCAATTATCATGACCACTGCAAGCTGAGCAGTTTTGTTCTTGACGACCAAGATCATAAAAGTTAATTAGAGCAGATATTGTTTGTGTGCATATTAATTTCATGACTTTTAATAACAAATTAATGCTTAAAGTAATACAAGAGGCCTCTTGTACAGGGTGTCCTAAAATAAATGAAACCCACAAAATTGCTAATAAATATGTTGATTTTAACCCTATAGTTTATATTTTTCAGATTTGATAACAGTTATAAATAACAATTATTGTTTTAAAACCCCATGGCTTGGAAATTAGAAGAAAAAATTTTTTGCGTCACGACTTATATAGAGACTAAATCCTATAAGACTGTTCAAACACGCTTCCGCAGGAAGTTTAATTTCAACACTTATCCTGGAAAATCCCAAATATTCCTGTGGTATCGTAACTTTCAAATCTATGGAACTGTAAATAAACGTAGCAAGAAATTAGAGAATCTGTAAGGATACAGATTAAGGTCTTGAGTAAGGATTCTATGCAGCGAGGACCGCGAAATGCCGAGCTCACTACTGCGTCTTCGAATGGACTTTTTCGGGCTCCGGCCAACAGAAACTCTGGACGCTTCCACATTATCTGCAGATCTTGCACTCAATTTCCTTCCACTAGATGGATTCTCTAATTTCTTGCTACGTTTATTTACAGTTCCATAGATTTGAAAGTTACGATACCACAGGAATATTTGGGATTTTCCAGGATAAGTGTTGAAATTAAACTTCCTGCGGAAGCGTGTTTGAACAGTCTTATAGGATTTAGTCTCTATATAAGTCGTGATGCAAAAAATTTTTTCTTCTAATTTCCAAGCCATGGGGTTTTAAAACAATAATTGTTATTTATAACTGTTATCAAATCTGAAAAATATAAACTATAGGGTTAAAATCAACATATTTATTAGCAATTTTGTGGGTTTCATTTATTTTGGGACACCCTGTATTTACGAGCAATACGGCTTTGCAGAGTACTAACAAACCATCCATAGCAGTGGACCTCGTATAGGTGTCACAAGTGAGACAGTCTAAGATATGCTTTACTAAAAGCCTCTAACTTCTTGTAAGTCACCAATTGCACTGAAGAGACCTAAAAGGTTGAAACAGTGTCACTGTCTGAAATTAATGCTTGTTTTTCAAAATCGTTGACAAACATTAATTAAAAAATTGTCAATTAAGCACCTGAAGTTATTGATAACACAAAAAATTTGTCAACCATTACAATTCAATTGTATCAGTAATGTAATCAAGAGAAAAACTTTCTTATAAATGCATGTGATTGTATAAGAAATTTATATATGTAAAATTTGCAAAAGATGTGCTAGTTATTATCTTAAGAGTAATTTCTACTCTACATAAAATAATGTGCTTAATCATTTAAGTTTCCACTTGTTAATTTCACTTAATGTTTCTCTTTTTGCATTATATGTTGCAAATATATCTTTTCCAATGCTTTAAGAATAATAAAATAATCACATACTATAAATCTTGCTATATTTCATTCCCTAAATACAAAAATAATTTTTTTGTAAAAAACCAAAGGATTTTTCCAGGATCCCAAGAAAACCGTAACCTTTTCACAAAATCCCAGGATTAGGAAAAGTGTCTCAAATGACAATCCCTAATGTAAAGCAAACATAACAACCCAATCAACACATGGAATGTTGCCATGTAAGCACAGTGAAAACACCATGCTACATATTGCACAAAATTTTATCAATGGTTAAGCTCAGTAAAATGAGAAAAAAGATTTTGGATAAAAGTTTAATACAAATAATAGCAGTAATACAAAAGATATGAGACAAAAAGTATGTTTCTGATAACCCCTCAGTATTTTACATGAATGGCTTATAGTTGAATACACTACTTGAAGATTACAGGTGGTTAGGGCAGGAATGTCAAACCTCGCTTGGAAGCACGCCAATTTCTGACTTCTTGAATATTCAGCAGGCCAGTCAAAATTTGTGAAGATCTTTTTTTGGAGATCAACACTTTCAAAGCAACATACCAATACTTCCAAATCGACCTCCATAACAAAATCGGTCTACACACAAAACATTAGAAAAATTTGGTATAAATGTTACTTTGAAAATATTGATCTCTGAAAAGAAGATCTTTATCACCACATTTGCAACTCTTTCTGCAAGCCACAAAATTTCATGTCGCAGGCTGCATTTGACCTACAGGCTGTAGGTTGCACAACCCCGGGTTAGGGTTCTAGGATAGAGTTAAGATTCAGTATGAAAAATGGTTGGACAAAATGTTTAGAGCAATAAGGTTTACATCCCAATTTTAGTGCTGACACAAATAGTTTAAATAGCAAAAGAGGGACAAAAACTTTTGACAAAAAGTTTTGAATACTGGTACAAAAAGTATGCAATACCTTTTAGGGGCATTTTTAAAGCAACTTCAGAACATAGCAATATTTTTATAACACTTTTTTATGAAAAACATTAAGTTTTATATTCTCTGGAAAAAATTTTTTGGTTTCTTGGTAAATTAGCTAAATTCAATTGAGCCAGAATTTATGGGTGTATCTCAAGTTGACAAAAAATTAGAAGAAAAAAATATTTTGAAACACAACATTCGCTTAATATTTAGCATGTACATTTTTCAGATGATCTAGTTCATTTCAGGACATTTAACTTACTCGTTAAGTGCTGCAAAAAATATCAAAAATGAAAAAGAATACACAATGCATTAAACTGATTTTGTACAGTCACTCAACAAAGAGACAGCAAAAAGATCAAAAGGTTGATTTAGCTGATATTCTAAATAGTACAAATTCAAAACGTTTTGCAATGTCAGCAGTGTCCCCACTGTTTGAGGTATTGCTTTTGAGTTGGTGACCACAGTACACTTAGTTACCAGCAGCTCTCTACTGTTTCATCACTCAGAATTCATATGAGCCTATAGGCATGACTCAAGGTGCAACCATGAATAATTAAAAGAGGTTGGCAACAAACCAAAATACTGGTATTAAAAAGCAGCTGTGATTGATTAGGTGATAAGAAAAAGGAAGCAGTGGCAGATTCTAACTGAAGGCAAAAATTTTTTTCAGAGATTATCATTTTTGAAGTCTACTTTTCAAAATGCAGGAGGATGGCAAGCAACCTAGCAAAGCCCCCTACTTGCACTAATGAGTAGGGCACAATTACATTTTGTGGCTGCTTAAGTGCAAGGTAATCATGGATATTGCAGACACAGTGAGATTGCTACGACACTTACCGGTAGGTATGGTGTTTTCATGTAAATTTTATCAGATGTGGCTTGAAAGTAGTACACTGTCCAAGTTGGACTTTTTAACACACATGCCACAGGATTTGGACACTGTGGACATGCACTATTTACAGCAATGTTTTGAAACTGGGAGATGCAGACTAGTCTAAGGGGAGGTGTGAATCTAGTCACACTCATTTAAAGATATAGGCTTATGGCATAACCCATTTAATAGCATAGAAATAAAAGCTATTCATTTGATTAACTGAAATGTTAGCTGCAAAATCAAATGGCAAAATCCATCTTTGGCAAAAAGTTTAACATTCTTGAAAAACAGACTGCCAATTACATAATTAAAAAATATTACAATTAAAAAAATTATATAGTAAAAACCATTAAAATTTAAAATAGTATAGTAAGAGTAAATAATTCAAAAGTATAATTTTTAAAAACAATACATCAATAATATTATTTCCAGAAAAATGGATAAAGTTTTGATTGGTTATAACTAGGGCCAATTATTTTGACCTAAAAAATATATTTTTGACCTTATTTTAGCAAAAGTTCAACTTTATTTTGACCTAACCGCTTTCACCTATTATTTATGTCTTGTTGCACTTTTTTGATTAACAATGTTTTATAATCCGCAATTTACATAAGTTTTTAAAAAAGAAGGTAGCCTACTTTAAACATTTTCTCAATCACTTAGTCTTGAAGCTAATGCAACAAAGCGACGCATGACATCAAAACCTGGGATAATGAACCATTGTGTGTACCGGTATCAATTAGTGTGTAATACAAAAAATGCATTGTTATCGCAACTGTACTGTACATTAACAGTCTGTCTATGATGTTTTTAACGAAAGCCACAAAGTATAATTACCAGGGCTTTATATTGTAATACAGCATCATATATTTTTTTATGTTCTTAACATCAAAACTTCTGTCTTTTCTCAGTAATTTACTGAGCATAGAAAACGACCTCTCAACAGCAGTAGAGGTTGGCTGTGCTTTTGCAATAGTGCGTAGCTTATTGGGTCAATTGTCAAGTTGGTACAGTTTATTTTTGTTTCTAAATCAGAGTTGGATAGTCGTTTTTTAATGTAATTTTTAATTGCGCACGGATCATCATTGAATTGCATATTCTTCACCAGTCTGTATGCTTCAGTTAGTGTGCAGGCACTTCCTTCTAAGAAGTCTACGTTGGCTGCTAGAGTCCGGTATTGATTTATTTTAACCAAGTCTGGCACCAAATCTTCCACATTGATAGCGTCTTTTGCTCTGCTGACTAAGAGGCCTGCACTTGTCCAATTGTTGACAATGGTACGAACAGCTGGAAGGTTTTCACTGTAATATAAGGCAGCTCTAAGCCAAGTTGCCCGTCTTGTAATTACAGGGTCAGAAGGAGATGGCAGACCAGCATCATGAAAATCTTTCTTGCAATCTTTGTTTTTGATTGTTGCTGCCTTGATCGTTGCTATTATTTCATTAATATTTTTTAAATGAGCATGCACATGCATAGTGCAGTTATGTAGTAAGTGCGCAATGCAGGTGACATGCATCAAAGAAGGGTATAATTCCTTTAATGTCTTTCCAGCCAAAGACATGTCCTGAGCAGCATCAGTCAAGAACAATGAAAAATTCTCATGTTATATTTCAAGTTGTTGCAATATGTCATCCACAGTGTGCAGAATAATACTGCTATTGACATTGCTACTGCTGTCAAGTGGATGGCAAGCAACGAGGAATCTCTGATTTGGGGCATCTAAACTGCCCACAAGCACACTAATATACTTTTGTTTAGCAATCTCTGCTTCATCCACAATTAAAAAAATTTGTTTGTCACGAAGTAATTCTTGAATTTGTTCTTCTTTTTGGGATGCTAATTTAGCAACACATGCCTGGGCTGCAGTCTCCGAAGGCAATACTTTTCCCATTGTAGCAAACAGAGACTTTAAAGAAGGATGGTTCAGTTTATGAAGTGGGATATCTGCAGCTAAGAATGAAGAAACAACCTGTTCCTTGAAGTTTACTTGATCGAGTTGTAAAAAGGTTTGCTTACTTTGGGATTTGCTCTTCGTCTCTAATTTTCTTTGGTGTTGCTTACTTTTTCGATGGCTTTCCACAAAAAACTTTTTGTCGCATTTGACCACAAAAAACTTTTGCTGTTGAAGATTTGGCTTGTTTAGGCATTCTTTGCTTTGCAAGCTACGACTTAAAAAGACATGTAAAGAGCACAAAGGTTTCATAGGAATAGATTAATTGTCTAACAATTATCTAGTTATGCATCAACAATGATGATTTCATGCATAATAAGTGCTATTTCCTTCTCAGTTACTGCATGCATTTTTACCATTGCAACTATTTGAGAAGTTTAAAATCAAATAAAACTGCGCATAAAATTTTAATAGCAGCTCAAAAATACAAAAAAATATAAATTTGTTCATTTTTGAAAGGAAATTTTTGATGAAGACAATTTTGACAAGTTTTGACTTTATGTAAAATTTTGACATTATCTTGACTTATAAAATCTACCAAAACAGACTCCTGAACACCTGAAACGAACGCTAGTACACGTTTGATCATGTAACAAGGTCCTCAAAAAATTTTGACTTTATTGACTTTAGCAGGCCCTAGTTATAACAGAAAATCCAATAATAATAAAAATACTGATGTTGGCACAAGTAGTGGGAATATAAGAAACAAAGATCAGAAAGGAAGAACTTCCAAGAAAAATAAATATGACTCATCCTAATTATTGTTTAGATTTACATGTGTTATTAATGATAAGGTGGAAAAACTAATCTGTTACTTGAAAGTTTTGGCTGCTGATAGTATGAGACCCAAAAAATTAAAATGGCACCTTGAGACTACACATTCTGAATACGTTGGTAAGCCCAAAGAATTTTTTCAAAAGCAAAAGCAAACGTCCAAAAAAATAGTTTATTTTCCATCAAATGCATTACTAGCATCATACTTAGTGTCTTACAGAATCGCAGAGTGTAAAAAACCACACCAAATAGCAGAAACATTAGTTTTGCCAGCAGCTATTGATATGGTCAAAATAATGTTTGCAGTACATGCAAAACAGCTACAATAAATCCCACTTGCTGATAATACAGTTGGCAGAAGAATCAATAATATATCTGAAGACCTTTGCAACCGATTAGTTTCTCAAATATGTACTTTAAAATTCACCATACAGGCAGATGAAGCAATTGATGTAGCTAAAGACGCACATTTAATTGCATATGTTCAATAGGTTAAAGAGACCAATATAATTGAAGATATATTATTTTGTAAATCCATTATTGACAAAGCCACATCCACTGAAATTTTTAATATAATAAACAGATTTTTTGATGAGAACGACATAATGTAGAATAATTGCATTGGGCAATTGTAGAATAATACTGACAGTGCACGATCAATGTTGGGGCACAAAGCTGGTCTTCAAGCACTTGTTAAATAGAAAACGCACGATGTTCTCTGGATGCACTGCATGCTCCACAGAACAGCTCTCGTATCAAAAAATATAAGTGAAGAACTCAACAACGTTTTTACAAAAGCAACGAAAATTATAAATTACATAAAAAACAGTCCATTAAAAGTTAGATTGTTTGCAAAGCTGTGTGAAGATATGGGAGCTAATTACATCTCGCTTCTGTACAAGTGTGAAGTGCGCTGGCTATCTCGTGCAAAAGTGATTCAAAGGGGCAAAGAAGAAATTGCAATTTTTCTCAATGAAAATCATAATGAGGATGCAATATGTTTGGAGATGGTGATTCTATTGTTAAACTCACTTATTTGGTTGAAATTTTCGGAAAAATGAGTGTTGATAATAAATCAATGCAAAAGTCACAAATGCATTTGCTGATGCAAAAAAACAAAGTAAAAGCCTTTGTAAAAAAGTTGGATCTATGGAAATCAAATTTGAAAAAAAACTAAGATTGGCATGTTTCCACTTTTAAATTCAAGCACTCGAGTTAATGTAGAAGCCAACAAAAATCTATTTGTGAAACACTTGAATGGGTTGTTACTTCATTTTTCGAATTATTTTGATGATCTTGATTTTACTAAGTTTACGTGCATATAGAATCCATTTGTTGACAAAACAGATGATGAATTTGGACTGACAAGTATTGAGTAAGAACAATTGATTGAATTATCTTGTGATACTTCATTAAAACAAAGGTTTCAGAAGGCATCTCTGGTTCAATTTTGGCTGAATCTCAATTCGGCAACTAATAATTTGTCAAACAAAGCTTTAAAAAAACTGCTGCCATTTGCAACATCATATTTAAGCGAATTTGCAACATCATGTTTTCTGCATCAGCTGCAATGAAATCAAAATGTTGAGCTCGTTTGGTGTAGAAAAAGAGCTAAGAGTAGCTATCTCGTCAATAGCACCAAGATTTGACAGCCTTTGTGCTAATAGACAAGCACATCCATCTCATTGAAAGACAAAAATAAAATGTTATTCTTTTTTTGTTTCATAGTTCGTACTAAAATTTTTTGTGTTTATATCATTTTATAAAATGGGGGGAGGCGTCATATGATTGAATATTTGTAAGGGAGGAGTGGTAACACAAAGTTTGGAAACCACTGATTTAGAGACACCTTTGAATAACCTGCCACCTCATTCAGAGAAAAACAAACATCAAGCTGTACTAGCCCAATAATAATAACTAAAACAATGGACAAAAATAAACACTACACAGTTGTCATAAAAACATAAACAGCACAGTCTATACTCTTACCATTCTAAATTTGGACACTCAAAAATAAGCCATTCTAAGTTTCACTCACAGAAACAAATTAACATAATAAAAAATAATGACAAAAAAAAATAAGGAGCTGGTCAGAACAAATTACACTCAACACTAATGAAAGTAACCAAAAAGCTTGATAAAAGCTGACTACAAAGCCAATAAAAATATCAAAACACAAAAAAATATAAGACACATATCAAACTAAAATGCACATTACACAATACACCAGAGACCTCCAACCTTTCTTTGTTGTGGGCCAAATTACAAACTTAAGCATTTTATCAGGTCTTAAAAGCATTTCAATAAACTTTTTTGCACAAAAAAACTTTAAACTTTCAATAAACTTCAAAAAACTTTCCATAAACTTTTTCTAAGGGTTTCAAATTAAAGGCTTTGGCCAAAGAAAACGATGACTAAAAAACGTCTTGATGAAAAATCAGTTAAAATCTTGCTTTGGAAACACCAAGGACCACAAAAAAAAGTAAACTTTTTTTTGGTTAAACAATGTAACCATCCAGTACTTTCAAGTAACTTTTAAATATAATTTAACATTACAGCAAAATTCTTTATTTTACCGCAATGCATTGGAAAATGTTTAGTGGGTGACAGGTTGGACATCCTTGCACTGCACAGTGTATCTGTGATAACAATCAAATATAGTTGTGATTTCATTTATATTATGTACTTGAACACATCTGCAGATGCTCATCACCATAAAAAAATATTGCACCAAAGTTAAAATTTGTCTTATAACATTTGTTTTTTTGTAAGCTTAAAGTAGAAGTTTGTATACTCTTTCAAGCTGATGTGTTGAAACTTTCTTTGTACGTTTTGACCTCTTAAAGCATAACACTGGCCTAGCAAATGTTATTGGAGCTTTTTATACATTCACTTTTAGGAAGTAGCTATTTTGACATCAACAGCATTTTATCCTTGAAATCTATTTTGTGATTGAATGTTCCTGATCGGACAAGTTGCCACAGTATTAAAAACATCACTTTTCCTTGATTGTAACTGGTTAATTTTTATGACCCATTACAAATCTATCTAGTGTAACCTCCTTATGTTTTATATAGCCAGTCCTCCTTGGTGTACACTGCTGCAATGCAACCCAAAAACTAAAACAATAAATTTCACTGCCACATATTTTGCAGAGAATCCAATCCACGTTCCAAATAACAATTTGAAGAATCAAACTCCTAACCATGCATTTGAACATTACAATGCTAAACATTACAGCACTGCAATGCTGAGTGCAACATAGCAATTGTGCTTATTCAATGACACATTAATCAAGTGAGGCAAAACAGCCAGTGGGTCTATTTTGCTGCCAATGGCAAAACCACCTCTATGTTATATTTATTGAAAAAATGCTGTAATCAGACATTTATTTTTAGATGTTGTGTTTAAGTAATGAGCAAGATTTAAATCGAGACATACAACTAAGCAAGGCTGTGATCCTGCAGTACTGAATTGAGATTTTCTTACTGTACAATCTTGTATTTTATCTAACTACCTGATCTTAACATTTTACCTTTGGCTTAATGCAAAGTTTCACAGTGGCTCACATGCCATTTCCAAACTAAAAAAGTATGTAAATATCCACACTTTAAAAACTGTTTATTACAGTTAAATATATCCATATCTTAAATAATGTATAACTACCAGTGGAAGAACAGCAAAAACTATGCTTCAACCTCTAATGAACACCGAAAAATCTATGATTAGAATCGTTACTGGTAGCAGCTATCAATCTAGCTATCATCCATTATTTACTTAACTCAAAATACTAAAATTACATGACATATATAAATTGCAGAGTGCCATCACAATGCACAATCTCAAAAATAATACCTGGGCAAGTATCTAAACCCATCTACTATCTAACCTAAACTCAAATTATCAACAAAATGTAAGAGCAGCAAATAAAGAGAACCAATAGCCTTAATACAAATCAACATGAGGAAATCTATGATTGTATTTGCAGAACCCTCAAATAAGGCGGGAAGTGCAAACCGATATTTAAAAAAAACTTGTAAAACGCAAATTTAAAAATGCTTACCAGTACAAGAATTTTTTGCTTTAAACAGCAAAAAGTAAAAAATTGATTATAAACAATTGATCCAACATTTAGATTAACTTTGTACATTTTCTTTTCTTCCACAACAATCTATGTTTATTTATGTGTATTGTTTTGTATTTGATGATGTATATCCATGTGTGTGTGTGTGTGTGTGTGTGTGTGTGTGTGTGTGTGTGTGTGTGTATGTGTGTTTGTGACTATTTTGTGTCTGCAAGCAGGTATTTTGAAAATGCTTTATTCAGTCAAATGTAATTTTTTGGCAGTGGCTATTTTGCCGTCGACGGCAATTTACCCTCAGAGACTATTTTGCCGTGAGTTATTTGTGATTGGTCAATTTAAAAAACCAATTAAAAAAATTTTGAGCCCCCAGGTCTCTATCCCCCACCCTGTACACTCCCTTGCAGTGTACACTGCCCCGTACATTTACATACCGGGCCTGCCCCTTTAGTGTACACTGCCTTTCTTTTAAAGCCCTGGCCAGCTGAGATTTAAACCCACAAACATGGTATCTCAAGACCAGCACTCTATCCACTACACCACAGAGTCACTGCTGCAATTATAGCAAATTTGGCTATATAAACACACGTGAATGATCACGGCAAAATAGATTCCAAGGGCAAATTGCCGTCAATGGTGAAATAGCCACTGCCTAATTTTTTTGCTTGCAAGTGGAGGCAACTAACAAACTAACTCCAGGGCCTTATGGTGATTTTGGTGTCTTCTGTCAACAATATCAAATTTGCTTGAATCTAAACCTACTGCTTTGCTTTCTTTGTTGTTATCAGGAGTGTTGACAAAGGGGACAAGGAGGTACTTTTGAAATCAGGCCCAAATATTTTTAGAGGGTGTGGATTTTTGAAAACATTGCATGCAGTGTTAACAAATGTTATAATTGCAAGCTCTTAACAATGTTAGCCAATGTTAACAAATGATGCATTGCATGTTTATGTTATAATTGCAAGCTGGCAAGTTTGCTTGCTGTGTCCTTGGGCAAGATACTTAACAGGACGCACCACTTTTATGGGGAAGACAGGTGGCCCAGACACCTCAGAAATGGCAACTCCCTAGTGAGTCCAGACGTCCCATCCAAAATATAGTGATACAATTCGTTTTCTTGTGAACAGAGGATAAAGATTGACAATATAATACAATACAAAACGTTATTCACATTTTGCTTTTTGACTTACTTTTAGCCTTATATTAATACATCGACTTAATAATATAACTGTGCATGATTTATTACCACATAGAAAAATTTGATTATTTGAATAGAAAAGTAGCCAAACAGCAATGTCTTATTCATACCAGAGTGAAGTTAAAGAAAGAAAAGCAATTTCTGAGCAATTATGCCACTGTGCCAAACACTTATCTACTCGTAATTTGATAAAACCCGGCAACTCCAGTTTACCAGATTCTTGTCAAAGAAAGCCCGGATTATTCTCTCAACGGCCCTGGCTGTTACGTTACGGTATTGTTGACCAGAACAAATAAACTGAAATTGAAACTAGATAGAAACTTAATCTTTCGTTTCCAAACAGTCTTGAGTGTTCTATGTTTCGTGTCTCTAACTCCGTTTTCTTCTCCAAATTCCGTCACTTTCCGAAATTCCGTCAACTGCCTTACCATTTTAATGGTACGCTTTCAACAAAGTTGTCATGGCTATGGCTCAAGTTAAACTCAAGTTTTATTTATTTCTTACTAGGTGGCTACGCGGACGGTGCCTGTAAGTCTGCACGGCTCCCGTTAAAAATGTTGGTTCTAGGTGCGCCATCTTATTACTTGATGACAAAACGAAAACACGTTTCAGTAAAGTAACAACGTAATATTCAATGAAAAAAATTTGTAGAAAACAAACGAATAGCCAAAAAACGTGATGGCAACCAAATTTTTTCAAAGATCTTTGAAATTGCAGACGAATACTCAGCCAAAGTTTAATATTTTTGCAAAACTTTTTTGGTTTTTCAGCTACCCAAAAATTTTGAATTTTAAAATCAGTGTCTGGGAGACTCTTTTTTTTGCGATATTTATTCTCCATTCGCAAGAAAGCAAAGTGTATGGCTATATTTTGGACGAAACGTCCGCACTCGCTTGGGAGTTGTCGTTTGCGATATGTCTGGGCCACCTGCTTTCCACATAAAGGCGGGGGCGTCCAGTTAAGTGCCTTGCCCAAGGACACAACAAGCGAACTTGCCGACTTGTTCTCCACAACCTACCCTAAATGCTGAGCGCCCAGCCGGGAAGCTGTGAATACCATTTTTTAAAGTCTTTTGGTATGACTCGACAAGGGGAATGAACGCTAGGTCTGCCGACTGCGAAGCGGACGCATTAACCACTACGCCACTCTTCGTGCTGAAATCAAAATTGGGCGTATGTCGAGTAATTTAGTCAAAATGGATCGGCTCAACTCGAGACTCAACTACTGTGAGACGAATTCGAGAGGAGGCTCGACTGACCCGCTGATAATGAAATTAATCTCATAAAAAAAACTTTCTATCTCGTGATTTCTGTGAAATGTAAAACATAAGAAATGGTAGAAATCATATTCCTATACAACACAAAAATGTTGACGACAAACGACTTTTTTTGTCATATGGAAGAGTGGTCTTCAACCTTTGTTTTGTAGTCGTACATGTCTATTACCCAGTCCCGTAGCACTCCAACTTCGGCCCCCCCCCCCCCAAAGTAAGCGCAAGAGCCCCTGCGCACAGGTCATATCACTTTAGAGGTGTAAAATTAAAAAGCTGCATTAAGAAAATACACCACAATTTGTACATAAGTAAACAGGCTAATGTCAGAATAAAGCATGCCGATACCGAACGTGCAAGTCATAAAAAATTCGGCACCGATGCCAGAGTTCAGTAGGACATTTATGCAGACACTGCGAAACGAAAGCAATGACACTGAAAAACATGAAAAAGTTATAAAAACACAGTATCATTTAAATAGTCTGGAGCGAACCTTTTTGTTCGCAAATGCTGTTATGACATTGTCATAATCAAGAGATCGGGCGCAGTCATTTTCGATTGACAACATGGCTAATGAAGATAGTCTACTGTCTGTCATAGACGTTCTATTAAAAGTTTTGATCAGTTTCAATTTCCTGAAGCTTCTTTCAGCGCTGGCAACAGTCACGGGGCAAGTTAGTAAGATTCGAAGTGCGATGTACACATTCGGATACAATTCAAATAAATGAGTCTTTAGAAGATAGTTCAGAAAGTCTTGAGCCGTATTGAGATTGCGTTTTTTATGTAAAATTAAAACAAACCGCTGTAGCTCAGCGCTCATTTCATCAGAATCAATGTCACCAAACTTTTTTTGGAACTCTTTACAGCAAGTAAGAAGAGCATTTTCTTGTTGCACAAGCAAAAGTTTGTCTCGTGTGTACAAAAACGAAAAGGCGGAAGAAACCTCACGTAACAAATTAAAGCGCTCCTTTATTGACATAATAGCCTGGTCTACTAATGGATAGAAAAGGTTGCTTTTAAATTTCAGTTCAGGAGTAGCTCGTTGTTCCTCTTCACCTTGGTAATCAAACAATCTTCTTTTCTTTCCACTTCTTGACGGAGGAAAAGAAGGATCAATATCCAATTCCTGTGCTATTTCAACAGCAGATGTTGCGGCACTGTCATAACCCGTTGTGCGATAGTTTTGCAAAAACTTTTCAGTTGCCTGGATTTCCGTTTCCATTGTATGAAGGGAGACTCCATACGATTGAAGAATCTTGCTTGCTTTATTGACTTGGAATAGGATATCATACCAAATAAACACCGACAAAAGAAAACTCCATTTTGATAAATGAGCTATCAACGATTTTGTTTCTGAGGCAGCTCTTCCATCTTTTCTTTCTATGGAAATGGCTTCCAAGTCTTTCAGTGCCAGCAACACCTCTTTTAAATTGTATCGAAGAGGTTTGATGCATTTAATTCTGCTTTCCCAACGAGTATCAGATTGTGACTTTATGGACAGCTCCACATGTTTCTTCAAAATTTCCCAACGCTGAGCAGAGGAAGAAAACAGCACATACAACCTTGTAAGTACTCCAAAAAATGTCAATGCTTCCGTCGATGAATTAGCACTGTCAACAACAACTAAGTTAAGGGTATGGTTTGCACAGGGCACGTAAACAGCTTTGGGATTGATGTCTAGCATTCTTGCTTGGACCCCAGAATGTTTTCCTTTCATGTTAGCACCATTATCATATGACTGACCTCGACAATCAGACAATTCGAGTTGCAGTTCGGTCGCTTTTTCTAAGAAAGCGTCCA
Source organism: Trididemnum clinides (assembly GCA_963675345.1). Classification (NCBI taxonomy): domain Eukaryota; kingdom Metazoa; phylum Chordata; class Ascidiacea; order Aplousobranchia; family Didemnidae; genus Trididemnum; species Trididemnum clinides. Next base: position 39,812,097 of record OY776286.1, read on the forward strand.
ACAAGCCTTTCCCAGTACTGTCACTTATTCTCAAGTAGCCAAAAAATGTTTCTTTAACAACAGCAGCTTCTTCATTACATAGTACATAACGGAGAATGACAGACATTTGTTCATGATGTCACATATCTGGAGTGCAGTCCAAAATTATAGAAAAATATTTTGCCAATTTCAATTGCTGTAAATTTTCTTTTTCAACTTCTGTCGCTAGCAATTCAATTAGTTCATTTTGTATGGTAGGACTCAAATAGTGATCTTTAGTGTTTTTATTCTTGATTCTGTCTTGAAGCTCTTTTAGGATCGGATCTCTTCTTGCCAAAAGCTCAAATATACCCAGAAAATTTCCATTGTGAGGAGATCCTAAGACTTCTTCAGATCCTCTAAAAGCAAGATTCCTTTCCGATAGAAACAAGGCAATGTCGATAAGTCTCTCTAAAACATTTCTCCAAAAACGTCTTTCATTGAAAAAAATATTCATCTCGCGTTTGTCGATAGTGGATAAATTTCTTATCCCTTCAGCTAGCAACATCCATTGACTGCAGCATTCTTGGTGGGAAATGCCGTTTTCATGGTCTTTCAGTTTTTTCGAAAAACCCTCCCACGTATTTATACCACTACAAAAGGGGCTTAGTGTTTTTCCAAATAGCTTACAACAAAAGCAAAAAACTTGATCTGATTTCCCAGAATAAACTAGCCACGACCGTGAAACACTTTCACCATTAGGTAACACACGTTTATAATGGTTGGAGGAAAAACGTCGCCTTGGAGTTGTGGTATTATATGGAAAATTCATTATTAGTTGATGTGGTCCACGCTTTACTATATCACATCGTTGAGCATCAGAAATACTTTCAGGCCATTTACATGGGTCATCAGGGATAGGAGTAAATTGAGATTCAGTTATTTTTGATATTGAAGGTTGCGTATTGGCAGGTAAATCACAACTTACATTTTCTGGAAATTCACAATCACTTTGATGCTGATCGTCATAGTCTTCTTTTTCTTGTACGCTATAGTTTTCTTCATCCCTCTCGGTACTAGTGCCAGGTCTACTCTGCTCAGTAATCTTGAAAAAATCTGTGATCTTGGGCAATTTCGCTACAGCATCTCGAGCAGTGGCTGCTTCTTTTCTCTTTTGAGCACCACTTTTTGAACGTTTCATTCTATACAATGTCAATAAAATACTTTATCTGCACTCTGCAGTGTATATATATATATATATTGTCCCGGTATTTATAGCCAAACAGAATTCCAGACCATTCTATGATTGTTGCGTAACAACGGCATTGTTACGTCAATCGAATATTCAAGATTCTACCAGAAAATCAATCGAAATATTCTAGATTCTGCGAGATAAAATGACGTCGCATTCACTTATGATGTCACAAGTCAATTTCTTCGTACAGTTTAAATCGGTTGTAAACAAGTCTGCTGAACTGAAAATAGTCACGTAGCCAAAAAGCAATTTCAGACTAACTTGGGCCCCCCCCAATTGGGGGGTTTGGGGGGCGGCTGCTACGTCTCTGCTATTAGCCCTATTAGTTTTTAAAAAATTAGTTTTCAATTCACGTTTGCATTTGCGCCGGTAAGATAGCCAACCCCACACAATTGTGCAATTTTTTTTAAGACTATGCATAGCTGCAGATTACAAAATTTTTCATCACCAGCTAAATTTTAAAAACTCGGTGTGTCATAGTACAAATGTTATCAATTTCTCGAAGGATCTTGTTTTTGTAGCATCTTTTTGCCATTACATTTAGGGGAAACTGTCAGAAAAATAAGAAAGAAAGTTGTAGAAGTGAATGGCGCTCGTACAGCCTTACAGAGAGAATTGAGTAAGCCATCTTTCTGACTAAGTTTATAGAGAAGCCTTGACTCAGAAGTACAGTTCTTTTTTCTGAAGATTAGTCACGGACTACAACCTTTGAAAATATTGTTTGAGGTTAACTTTTGATTTAGCTGTGATGTCCATTACATTTGTTCTTACGCTACAAAATATGCAGTTGTTTTGTATTTGGTAATATCATTTTGTGAGGCCATAATTTTGATTTATCTTAGTTTTTGTAATCGCAAGTACTCCAGCTAGATACTCGTATTATTTTGTAGTGTTCTGGAACAAGATTTTAGTAGGCTAGTTACTGATAAAATGACGATAAACAATTAGTTTTTCATTCTTCTTTTTGGTTAGGGAAACCAAATTTCAACTTTGAAGTTGTCAACCGCAGGCACCCTAAAGAATTCTCATTTTTTCCCTAAAGAAGTTTGTAAAGACTAGCGTTTCAAAAAGTTGCATTTGTGGTCTGGGAGATTATATTTCTTCTAGGCAGGAATTTGCTCCCAACTTCACTTTTTTTGGTTCACTTACATGTGATAACGGTAATCATGAGAAAGAAATAAACATAGGTCGAAGAATAATTATAAGTTGCAGCTCCACGACTTCTTCTTCTTCTTCTTGTGGAAGGGATCCACATTTTCAGATGCTGGCAGTGATGGTACTCAGCCAGCATCGTGTGTCGACATCCAAAACCGTCAGTCCACGTATTCATGTAGGTGCCTGATGTACGGGGCATGTCAGAATGATATGTTCTGCGGTTTGTTCTGCAGCGCCACACTCGCAATTCGATGTAGGAGCAAGGCCCCATTTGTGCATGAACGACTGAAAACACCCAACACCAGCCAGCAAGCGGTTGAGCCTGACCCATGATGATCTGGGCAGGCCCATCCCCATTGGCCTAGTGCTTGTCCTAGGAATGAAAGCACGGAGATCAGATGAACACTCCGAGTATTCCGTGCTCCATTTAAAGTCAGTCCATTGAGCTGCACGAATATCCAATTCAATTAGATCTTGCAGTAACTTCCGTGCAGCGGGCACAAAAGGGCGTCTAGATTTTAGTCTCTCTCTGTAGCCGTCTGGGGACCCAGCCAATAATTCATGAAGAATATGGCCAGGGTCCATACTGCCACGATATGCTAGGGAGAGCGTTGCTCCTAATCGGCGAAGCTCAGCCGGCTGGATACCTGCGAGGACGGGTAGATAGTCTGTTGGAGTTGGACGCAGGCATCCAGTGGCAATGCGCAATGCGTCGTTGAGAACACTATCGATGAGGCGAGTGTGTGCACTGCGACACCAAACTGGTGCACAGTACTCCGCAGTGGAGTAGACCAGAGATAGGGCGGCTGTATGCAATGTTTTAGCTCCAGTGCCCCAACCTGAGCCTGCAAGTCGTCTCATCAGTGCAACGCGCGTTGTTAGTTTTTTGCGCAATGCCTCAAGATGGTGATGAAACGTGAGTGATCTGTCCAGTTTAACTCCAAGATAGGTAGGAACTGGACAGAATGGCAAACGTTTGCCATTGTTGTAGACATCAAGCTCACGTTTGGTCTCTCTGTTGTTCAGGTGAAAGGCCGTCGTCACCGTTTTAGTGTGGCTGAGCTGTAGCCTCCAAGTCTGGAGATATGTTGAGATTGTAGTCATGTCTTGGCTTAAGACCCGCTCCAGGTCCTTCCAGTCATCAGAAGAGTATTACAGTGCCAGATCATCGGCATAAGCATACCTTCTGGAGACCGTTGAAGGAAGATCGTACACATAGATATTGAAAAGAAGAAGTGCCAAGACCGATCCCCGTGGGACGCCGTTTTTCAGACGTCGCAACCTGCTTCGCTTGCTGTCACCGGTAGTAAGGGTGAAACTTCTATTTCGGACAAGTTCCATGATCATACGAGTCATGTGCTTATCCGGGAGAAGTTTCAGCAGCTTGCAGGTGAGGCCACGATGCCAGACAGTGTCATATGCAGCTGTCAGATCTACAAACACAGCACCGGCCTTCTTTTTTGCCTCGAAAGAATCCTCGATGTTTTGTGTTAGTAAAACAACTTGATCCACTGTTGATTTACCATGTCGAAACCCAGCCTGCTCGCCTGGGAGCAGGGGGTCGACAATAGGTTCAATACGAGCATAGATCAGTCGTTCGAGGATCTTGTAGGGGACACAGAGCAAAGAGATGGGACAATAGCTCTTTGGGTCCTTTACAGTTTTGTTTGGCTTTGGGATCGCAACTACAAGTGCTCTTCTCCAGACTTTGGGAATTTTGAATTGGCGCAAGCAGGAAGAGAGGAAGCCATGTAACCAGGACTTCAAAGCAGTTCCAGCATGGATTATAAGCTCCGGACAAATAGAGTCAGGGCCCGGAGCTTTCCCTGACTTAACGTGTTGGAGAGCGGCAGCGAATTCTCTGGACGAGAAGTCGCCAAAGAGGTTCACTGGAGATGGTATCAAAGCCCTCCAACGGTCAGGCACTTCTTGAGAAATGAGTCGAGACGACTTACGATCAACACCCTCGTATTTCCCGTTTCTTACTAGCTGAGCAGCAATGGCGTTAGCTGAAACTCCATTACTGCACGACTAATATGGCAAAAATAATGAAAGATGAAAAAGACATATGGATGGATACAAAAATTAGGTTGGTTCATTACCAAGTGTTTCCGATGGTCACATATCGCAGTGAAAGCTGGACTTTACGAAAGGAAGATCAACGTAGTGTAGAATAAAAGCTGTTGCGACGTAAAGTCGGAGGCGGCTACTTGGAAACTACGAGATGGATGACCAGGAAAACAAATCCAGGAATGCCACGGGTGGTGCAATGCCGACCTTTGACGTCATTATGAAATAGAATAACGAGGCAGCTATTTTTCCGGCTTGCCTCTCTTGTCTTGCAAACTCTGCTTCTGATTAAATATTCATATTGGCGATAATACAGGTGATGAATCATTAATTCAGATGGCTGCTGAGGTCTGTCTTAAACATCAAGCTCGCTACATTTTCCTTCTTCACCAATTGAGTCTAAAACTTTGTATATTATCCAAGTTAAATGTGGCCTTACCCCTAAGTTAAGAGACAAAATTAAGTGAATAGTAAAGTGCAAAATTTCTGATGTATATGCAGTATATATAGCGAGCAAAATTAAACTGCGCCAATCAACAGCCGCGTCAACGTAGTGGTGCGGCCCCCAAACCCGTTTGTTTGGATCAAAATAGCTGTTGGACTTCCGAGGGTTCCAGTTACCCCGTGCACTCCACCCACACAAAACATTTTTTCGTCGTGCTGCTCCCAGAACGACCGCAGAAGGGCAGCACGCAGCTTCTTTAAAATCGGTCGCCTGTCTTCTCTCTTCTGTTTCCTATCTTTTGCCCGTCTCTTCATTCTTCATCTTCTCCTGATGAGCGGCAACGTTCATCCTAACTATTGCTCCGTTTTTTCTTGTTCAGTGTGCGCTGGAAATGTGACCTGGCGGGGTAGGTTAGTACGATACTGCACCTGCTCTAAATGGGTTCATTCAAAGTGCTTACTATTCTACTTTTCTAGATTCAGAGCTGTTGGAAGCTGTCACTCCTGGAGCTGCCCTGCCTACTGCGTCCCTGCTTCTTCTGGAGATCCCAGACCTACCAGCATTATGATTTCCTACTCGGACTCCTCCAGCTTGTATACTTCTACTGTTCAATCTGGCCCGTCTGGTCCCCTCTGCTAACATAGAACTCCCGCCCCATTCTCGCCCTCAAACCTCTTATCCTTTTTTTGGTCACCTCGTATCTTCTACCTCTTCTTCCTCACCACCGTCTTATGCTTCTGGTTGTTTCTCTTTACCTCCTGCTTTATCTTCTCCTCCCCTGGCTCCCTCAGGATTCTTTAATGGAATGCTGGGGTCTTCGAGCCCGGAGAACTAAACTTCCACACTTTCTTTCGTCTCATCCCGTTGACCTCATTTGTATCTAGGAATCTAACCTCAACTTATCTTCCTCTTTCCAGATCCCTGGATTCTCTGCTCTGCGATCTGATCGCACCCACTTCCGGTGTGGTATTTTTTCTACTGTTGTCACACACGCTGGCGGCGGCGTTATCATTTACGTGAGGCAGGACTTATCCTTTTCTGAACTTTCTACTTCCTCTCTTTCTTTGCTTGATCCCTACTCTGATTAAGTAGGGGTCAACATCTTTCTAAACGACTCCTCCTCACTCTCATTCCTTAATTTTTTCGCTCCCCCTATTTGCTCTTCTCCGATGGATAGCAGAACCGACTCCTTTTCTCCCTCCATCCTTTCCTCCTCCAGAAATATCTTTATTCTGAGCGACTTCAACTACCATCACCCTCTCTAGGACTCAAAAGGTACTTCCGACTCCCTGCGGGGAGGAAGTATTCGATTGGGTCATCTCCTCTGAAATCCTCCCCCTCAATGTTTCTGACAAACCTACTCTTCTCTATCACTCTTCTGGCAGTCGCTACTCTCCTGACATTTCCTTTGCTCCCTCCACTTTTGCCCTATCTTGTTCCTGGCAGTGCTTCAGAACCTGGGTTCTGATCACCTACCAATTCTTTTATCCGTCCCTCTCTCTCCGGTCTTCCGCCTCAACAAAGGTTTCCCTTTCTTCAATTTTCAAAGAGCTCGTTGGAATGACTTTGCTATTTGCTTTGACTCTCACTATCCTTCTGCAGACGAATACTCGTCTCTTTCTCTTTCCTCTGCTGCTACTCTCTTTACCTCTCTGACACTGAATGCTCTCTTTACGATCTGGTGCTCTGAACTGACGGTTCTGTTCCTTTCCCTTTTGGCAAAGGCGGCTCTGGCGTACTTGCCAACTGCTCTTTCTGTGGAACAAAGACCACCCTTTTTTTTCAGCAATTAAAATTAGTTTTTCCGCTGAAGCCTGCGCCATTCTGAACGCTCTTTGCTGGTCTCGGTAGCATCAACAAGTCTGCCATTTCTCTTCTCTTCTCCTACTATCTGACTCTTGCTCTGTCCTCTCCTCCATCTTTCCTTTTATCTCAATCTCTCTGGCAGATCTGGCAGGAACTGTCTTCTCTCTCCTTCTGTTCTATCAGACTACAGTGGGTCCCCGGACACTCGTTTCTTCCGGGGAACGACGCGGCTGATGAGCTGGCCAGACGGGGAGCGCTACTCGTGCCCTCAGCAATCCCTTGCAGTCTCTCTCCTCTTATCTCTCGAATCTACTTTTTTCTTTTCTCGGACTAGAGGCGTAGTGTCTCATCGAAGTTTTTTGACACACAGCTCCCTCAATTTCCACCGAGGAACTTGTGCTCCCTCGTCACACTCGCTATGTTCTCTCTCGTTTCCGCTGCAACGGTCACAGCCTTCTGTTAGGCTTTTATCTCTCTAGGATTGGCAGAGTCGAAAATCCTTCCTGCAGCGCCTGCGGACACTCGTCCCAGGACACCTTTCATCTCATTCTGCACTGTCCAGCTACGGACTCTTTGCGCCGCTCACTCTTTGGCGACTCAATGTCTCTTTACGACAAGCGGTCCAGGCCGTGGGAGTTTCCCGGGTTCTGGGGCCCCTTGGTCTTCCGCCATGCCCCCATCCCTCGGAAAGGGTCGGGTAACAACAAGAACACCAACAGCAAAATTGAAATTACAGATGCATTATTATGTAACAATGGAGTTAGCAAATTCAGATGTTCTTAAAGTTGTAAACAGAATTACGTCATAATCTGCCACTTGCTACCACAAGATTCCGTTGCCAACTATTTATATACATGGACGACCACTACACATACGAAACCAACATACTGAGATAAAAAATATATACTAGTAATAAACAAAAATCTTGTTGGTGGTACAGAATTTTAATATAGCTTTGAAAAAAGCTGTTTGAGCCATAAGCTTTTCGTGACGCTCTCATCAGTGGCGGTATCGCGTCAAAAGGGAAGATCTAGAGTGAATAAGTCTTTTATGTGAATAATTTAGACGTTACGCAATCAAGACAAGCCAATGATAGCGCTAGTATTGCGTAGCGCGCCAAAGAAAGATTTCGCAATTGCGAAAGTTAGAGAAGGTGCAGCAGGAGGCCAAATGCCACGATTATCGAAAGAGTTTGAGAGTGTAAACAAACTCTTTCTGTCTGCATAACACCGGGCGTCGGGTCTTGATATAAGTAGCCTCTAAAAGATTGAGATGGAAAGAGCTGCGCGCTGCGGCGAGGATTGAAAACGAGCCAGGCACAGCCCAGAGATGGAACGCGCTTTTCTAACAGATGATGTTGAAAAGCTAACAGAGCAATCAAGAAAACTTCAAACAATTAACTAATCACATTGGCGGGCGGCCCGCGAATTTCTAACATTCTTCGACACAATCAGATTCTGCAGATACCTGGCACTACTTGATAAAAGAACGAAATCAAAATGGAAGAACAAAAACGAGCGATTGCTTGCTTTACTCAGACGTGACCGTTTCGGCAATGCTCTCGGTGATACTACTAGGCATGTTCTGAATCTTTCAGATTATGTCTTGTCTGACACTGAAAGTTTCGTGCTGTCGCATGGTCTTAACTTTGGGTTGACACCCAGGCATCTGTGCAAAGAAGAAATCTTCGCCGAATTTGAGTCACTGTGGGCACAGCTTTTACATCACAGTGCCAGTTCTGTTGAACAACGCACTGCTTTGAAAGCCCGACTCGCCGACCTTGCTCATTTGTACTGTGACAGCACGATAGATTCACGTACTTCACAATGCACAAAGAGTGCTTTCGTGCAATCAACCGGTTACGAAAGAATGATGATATCATTGCCACCAAACCCGACAAAGGCTCTGGCGTTGTCCTTTTAAACAAAAGCGAATATGTCGATAAAATGAACAAGATACTTGATGATCAATCGAAATTTAGAAGACTTGGTCCGGTCTCCAACAACGACAACACAGCCAGCATTGAATCGCGTCTTCAGAAGCGGTTGCTTGACTTAGTCAAAGCCGATCTCATGCCGAAGTGGATATATGACGCAATACGACCAACTGGATCGCAAAGACCTCGAATGTATGGTTTGCCGAAAACACACAAAGAAGGCACTCCACTTCGCCCAATACTGTCTATGACAGGTTCGTCCCATCATGAACTTGGCAAGTGGTTGGCTAGCCTATTACAACCTGTATTGGAGCGGTTTTCGTCACACTGCATATGAGATTCGTTTACGTTTGCTAAGACCATGCAAAATTTTGACATCGACCCTAATGTCTTCATGTGTTCTTTTGATGTATCCAGCTTGTTCACCAACGTTCCCCTTGATGAAACCATCAAAATCTGTTCGGAAGCCCTCTACGATCAGTCTAATTCCCGACCAGTCATTCCAAAGGACGTGTTTGTTGAATTGATGAAGAGCGCCACATCCTCAGTTGAGTTCAGCTTCAATAACACCATGTACAAGCAAACAGACGGAGTAGCTATGGGATCACCACTGGATCCGGCTTTGGTCAACATCTTCGTTGGATATTATGAAGAAAAGTTATTTTCTCAAACGCAAAAGCTTCGAACATACTTCAGATATGTTGACGACACGTTTGCCATCTTCGATCACGTAGCTGAAGCAGATAAATTTCTGACCACACTTAACTGCCTTCATCCATCCCTCAAGTTCACCTTTGAAAAAGAGAAAGGAAAATGTCTATCGTTTCTTCATGTCTACGTCGAAAGAACAGATGTTGGCTTGGAGACCAGTGTAAACCGGAAACCCACTTTCACTGGCCAGTATTTGCGTTGGGAGTCCTTTAGTCCTCTCAAACGCAAAATAAGTCTAATATCTACATTGGTGCATCAAGCTCTAATGATTTGCACCAAGCGTAGACTCAATGAAGAAATAGAACGGATCAAGCAGATATTACTGGACAATGGCTATCCTAAAAACATCATCAACACTCAGATCACCAAGAAAATTGCTCAGTTCTCCACCCTTTAAGCGATTTGGCCCTGAAAAGTGTCCTGTGTACTTGAGGGTCCCTTGGATAGGTAAGCCATCTACAAACTTGGAAAAAGAAGTCAAAACCGCCGTGGAAAGCTGCTATGGTTCCGTCAGCACCCGCTTGGTCTTTACGTCTAAGCGCATGCTGCCTGTGGCCCGCAAGGATGTTCTACCTGCCATTCAGAAAAGTTTTGTCATATATGAATACAAGTGCCACGGTGATAATCGGTACGTAGGGCGAACATCTCAACGACTACAGGATCGCATCAAGCAACATGTTCCGCAATGGTTAAGACAGCAATTGACTCGTCCACGCCGATCTCAACCACACAGATCGTGCAAACGAACCGACACCAAACCGGATTGTGACTCGGCCATTGGTCAGCATCTCTTAGATAATGATCGATGCGCATTAAACTATGATGATAAGCGGTTTTCAATCCTCGCCGCAGCGCGCAGCTCTTTCCATCTCAATCTTTTAGAGGCTACTTATATCAAGACCCGACGCCCGGTGTTATGCAGACAGAAAGAGTTTGTTTACACTCTCAAACTCTTTCGATAATCGTGGCATTTGGCCTCCTGCTGCACCTTCTCTAACTTTCGCAATTGCGAAATCTTTCTTTGGCGCGCTTCGCAATACTAGCGCTATCATTGGCTTGTCTTGATTGCGTAACGCCTAAATTATTCACATAAAAGACTTATTCACTCTAGATCTTCCCTTTTGACGCGATACCGCCACTGATGAGAGCGTCACGAAAAGCTTATGGCTCAAACAGCTTTTTTCAAAGCTATACTAGTAATAAACGAAGAACCTTCGCGGTCCCCTCACCAAGCCCTTAAAACTCACAGAACACAACTGCATGTTTTACAAAACCCTCGTTGAAGAGCACTAATGTAGAATGATCAAATTATTTTCGTCGTGAGTGATTTCTTTTTCAACCCCCTAACCAAGGTTAGTTAAGTTTAATCAAATCATCATTTTATTAGCTACGTTTCATTGTTTAAACTACCTTTTTTTTCCCTTAATCTATATAAAATGTGATGTTAGTTATATTTTATTGTGTTCTCTCGCGCTACTGATATCGCACGTTAATTCAGACTTATAGTACAGCTTCACCGTTTGATCCACAACGGGAAACGGACAAAACTTTTTCTTTGTTTGTTTGTGGTTATCCCTTCTCTTCCTCGGGATGGAGGTACGGCATGAACGTCAATTCACGTTCATGCCGTCAACCTAATTGAATTAGGCTAGGGAAAAGATGGCAGCCCATTTTGAACCAGTCATGAGTGACTGGTAGCCCCACCACCAACAAGGCGGACTGTCACTGGTGGGTACCCAAGAGTCGTCTTTTATGACATGCTGGGTTAGCAACTTTACAATTGTAACCCGGTGAAGTGCAGGAGGGCCACCTGTCTGCCACATAAAGGTGGAGGCGTCCCGTTAAGTGCCTTGCTCAAAGACACAACAAGCAAGCTTGCGGGCTTGTTCTCCACACTATCCCTTTTATATGCTGAGCGCCGAGCAGGGAAGCTGTGGATACTATTTTTTAAAGTCTTTTTGTATGACTCGACTTAGAGAATGAACCCCAGGTCTACCAACTACGATACGGACGCTGACAAAACTTTTTTGCCAAGTTACTCTCAAGTCAAATAACCTATGTGGAAGTGAAAAGCGGAAGGGTGAACCTTTTGATAAATGGTTAACTGAATTGAGAATTATTGCGAGCAATTGTAAATTAGGGAAGTCTACGGATAGGCAGTTACGTGACAAAATCTTGTTTGGCACAAACGATGGCACAGCAGGTAGAGAATGTTAGAAGAAGGCAATCTTACTTTAGCTAAGGCTATTGACATATGTCATTCAATGGAAGCTACGAAGGCACAGTTGCGGGTTATGACGACACGTATTGAGACTAATACCGTTATGGTTTACGAACTTCACAACGAATGTAAATCTGAAGCAGTATGTCCACTGCGTTTTGCGAATTGCCGAAACTGTGGCTCTAGGCACTAGCTAAAGCAATGCCTGGCATATGGTAAAACATGTTACAAGTGCAGAAAACGAAATCATTTTGCCGCTCTAAGTAGAAGCACTCTTGTTCCTAAACCTAATGCAAGGCAAGTCAATGAGGTCACAACCGACACTACATGGCAATCAGACCCAAGCATTCTACAAATACAGTCCCTTTGTGGGAGAAAAAACGGAACTTCCTCGGGTCAAAAATGCGGTCAACACTACAGGTAAATGGTACTCATACTTGTACCTTCAAGTTAGGCACTGGTGCCGAAGCAAATATTCTGCCGTTTGATTTGTACAAACAAGTGTGTTCGTCGCTCTTACGTCCTACATCCACTGTACTGTGCGGTTTTGGCAATGCTGTAATTAAACCGTTAGGCTCTATAGATGTTGGGGTATGTGACAGAAAGGGTTGTGAATTCCCACAGGTGTTTTACGTCACGGATATTATAGATCTTCCCATTCTTGGTGAACACGCATATGATCTTTTAAACTTAGTCAAAAAGGTGGATATCATTGACGAATCTAGAAGTTTAACTTTGGATAGTATCACACACAATTTTGCCGCTGTATTTACTGGTAGAGGTCTATATCAAGAGAAATATCATATCATCTTGAAAGAGGACGCCAAACCCGTGATACAACAACCTCGACACATAGCTTATACACTTCGGCCAAAATTATGAAAAGATTTTAATGGTCTAACTAAAGATGGAATAGTTTAATGGCAGATATTGATTGTCCTACAGAATGGATTAGCAATTTGGTGGTGGTTGAGAAAAAAGACAAGAGTGTACGTTTATGTCTTGACCTCAAGCTCTTAAATGCAGCAATACTGCGTGAACGCTATGTTATACCCACTCCAGCAGATGTTCAATCACAGCTGTCGGGCAAGCGGCTTTTCTTGGTGATTGATATGAAAGATGGCTATTGGCATGTAGGCCTCAGTGAAGAATCCTCCTATCTGACCGCATTTCACACCCCTTGGGGAAGAAAACGATTTCGTAGAATGCCATTTGGGATATGCTCAGCCAGCGAAGTTATGCAAAAGCGCAATGAAACTGTTTTAGGTGATATTGATGGTGTGTATGTGATTGCTGATGACATAATTGCGGCTGCGAAAAATGAAAAAGAGCACGATGCAATCATGCTCTCATTGTTCAACAGGGCCAAGGAGAAGGGCGTTTGCTTCAACAGGGATAAGATACAATTTTAAGTGAATTTCATACGATACATGGGGCATCTTGTCACAGAACACGGACTGAAGCCAGATGACAAAAAATCAATGCGATTGTAAATATGCCACCCCCAACTTATGTATCCTATTTACAGCGCCTACTCGGAATGACAAAATACCTCTCTCAGTATATACCTGATGAATCCGCATTCACAGCGCCTTTACGCGAACTACTAAAAAAATGCCAAATGAACATGGGAGGGCAAGCACGAAGAAGCCATCGAACGTTTAAAATGTGCCCTAGTCAGTAAACCATTGCTAGTTTATTACGATGTCAATAAACCGGTTGTTATTCAATGCGATGCTTCACAAGCAGGTTTGGGAGCATGTCTTGCTTAAGAAGGCAAACCTGTAGCCTTCGCTTCAAGATCCTTATCTCCCGCAGAAATTAATTATGCACAAATCGAGAAAGAATTGCTATCAATCGTGTTCGCATGTGAGAAATTTCATCAATATGTCTATGGTCAGCAAACAATTACCATAGAAAGCGATCACAAGCCGCTGGAGTACATTTGGAAAAAGCCATTGAGTAAAACACCACCACGACTTCAGCGACTCAGCTACGCTTGCAGCCATATGATTTGAAAATAAAATATATTTCTGGGAAGTACTTATATATGGCTGACACATTATCAAGAGCATACTTACCTGATAATCCCACCGCTGAAATTGACGATGATTTGGTGCAAGTTGTGCTTTCCCTCATCACGAACTCACCCGTAACTACCACCAAGCTTGAAGAAATTTAGCAGGCTACTAATGCTGATTAGACGTTACAGAAAATAAAACTGTATTGTCAAACCAACTGGCCACGCAGTCAAAAAATGTTATATTTTCGGTACGTCCTTATTGAAATATATGTGATACTTTGTACGTAGCTGATGGTATTGTTTTTGGTGATGATCGCATTGTAGTACCGCAGTAATTGCAATCTCAAATGCTTGGTTTGATTCACGAATCGTATTTCGGCATTAAAAAAAGTAAATCTCGTGCAAACGAGTTGCTTTATTGGCCCAAAATGGGTGCTGACATAGAGTGCACTGTTGCTAATAGTGAATTGTGCATTAAATATCAAAATAATCAGCATAGTGGACCAAGGATATCTCACGATATTTTAAACGAGCGTTTTCTTAAAGTTGGCATGGACATATTGTCCTTTAAAGGCAAGGACTACCTTGTGGTAGTTGATTATTACTCTAAATATCCTGAATTACTACCTCTGCCTGACAAGATCGCCAGTACCATTGTTGAACAGTGTAAGATTGTGTTTGCTCGTCACGGCATTCCAGTTGAAATTGTTAGTGACAAATTACCATTTCTGAGTAGTGAGTTTTTAACATTCGCCAACACATGGGGCATTAAAACTACCACATCGATCCCGACCTTCAGTCAAAGCAACGGTCAAGCTGAACGTTGTGTGCAGACCATGAAAAATGTTCTCAAAAAAGCATATGAATAAAATCGAGACCCATACTTAGGCCTCTTAGAATATCCCAATTCACCCATCGCCGGATTGAAGTATTCTCCGGCTCAAATATTGATGAACAGAAGTCTTCGCTCAAAAATACCTGTTGCGACGTCGTTATTGTCAAGTAAATTGTCGATGGTTGTATTGATTTAACAAAGTTACAGTCCCGCCAAAAGTATTATTATGATCGGGCTTTTTCAAATTCATTATCTCCATTGTGGGAAGGAGATGTAGTATGTTATCGTAAAAACAAAATCTGTTGTTTCTAATGTTCGTAATGAACCTCGTTCGTACATCATGCGTAATGAGCATAACCAAGACACAGTTTGCGTAATGAATTCGTTAGTTCGTTATTCTTGTTATGTCAAGCTGTAAATAGACTTCGCTTTATTAGACCGTGTGTCGGAATATTACACTTTGGGTTTAAAAATGTCCCTAGATGTTATCCTACTTGTGACGGTCCTCAACTAAATCAAACTTCAATTGAATTTGATCTCTTTTCATTTTTCCAGCCAACTAAATTTATTGCAAAATTTTTTTATAAATACAAGGCACAGAAAAGGAAAATGCAACGCAAACACCAACGGTACCAGGCGAAAAAAACGTCTCAAAATTCTGTTTTGTATTGTTATTGCATTACGAATTTATTTAACAGACCCGTTAACTTTCAGCAAAGCAGCATAAAGCACTTTAAAATAGCACAAAAAAACAAGCGTAGAGCATAAGCACAGAGATGCAGAGATGTCTAAAATCACTAAGAAGGCAAAGGCCTAACAGTCATGAAGGAGGAGAAAGTGTTTATAAAATTGGCCAGTTAAGAAATCATCAGAATTTACCATTGAAGAAATCCACATATTACAAGAACTTCCATATCAAATCCTAAAGCCAGCAACTTATTTTTGAATCAATGCTTGAAAAGTACATGTATTGTTCTGCACAAGAGTCGAAGATAAACTTACTCGACGACACAAGTTGAATAATATCCTGTAAGCATTATTGTAGCTTACCGGAGACGGTGAAAGGTAGATTGTCGATAAGAAGACCAAATATTACTGCCATAAAAACTATACATAAAGGTTTAAACATAAACCGAACCCAAACCTTCAAAATTTGGTATTAGTGAATCGAATCAAACCTGAATCACAATTTTTATAAAAAGCGCTCAACCTCAACTGGAACTGAACTGGTGAAGATAATTTTTGCTAAACCTGAGCCCAAGCCCGAGCGATATTTCAATTGGTTCGATGCAAAGACCGAAGCACCTTTTAAAAAACTTTGCCTTGCAATAAACCTTTGAGAATGTTGAAATTATGCAAAATGTTTGGAGCTCTACGCGATGAAATGGCAGGTTAAAACAAAAAAGTCTAGCTAAAAGTCTAACCACTAACTGCAGTAATTAGACCTATCAACTAAAGACGGTGCGCAATGTTTGCAGTTACTCGTAAAGTGAATCACTGGTCTTTTGAAAACATAAATAGTTTATTTTCAAAACAAATCCCAACTACAAACTTTGAATTACACTGAACACTACATGGTAGGCTATATGGTTTTCTGGTTTACATCAGCTCAGAAAAATTTTAAATAAAAAACATATCTCAAACATCGAATCAAGGATTCTAGATCCGATCGGATCTTTCAAAATCATGTCAAAACTTCATTTCAACATGTATCTTCAATCGTTCAACCCTATGCTGTTTCTGAAGGAAGATGGTATGGTGTTCAACGTCGATAAGAGTGTAGGGAAATCGTGGGACCTATGAGCCATCGCAGTATTTGCGCTACCAACTACTGTTAAACAGTTTAAATAGGTATATATCACGTGTTAGGAAACTGTAGAATATTTGATGTAGTTGCAGCCCCATTACAGCAACAGGTTGTGAAAAAATACTGCTAGAACAGTGGAAGATTTTTAGTGTTTTAAGTAATGTTTTAGATATGTATTTGTGTAAAGTGTAAATGGAGTTTATTGATGTGGTGGTAAGTATTGGATCTGG
Organism: Trididemnum clinides; assembly: GCA_963675345.1. NCBI lineage: Eukaryota > Metazoa > Chordata > Ascidiacea > Aplousobranchia > Didemnidae > Trididemnum > Trididemnum clinides. The sequence goes on from OY776286.1 coordinate 39,828,549, forward strand.
TAACTACTGAATGTCATGGAAAAATCAAATTTATTTCACCCGATTCAAGTTGTTACTATGGTTACTCTGAAACTATGGTTCAGTATTCCCTGACATTGATTACATGTATTTTTACAGCACAAAAAGATTTTTGTGCACTGTTACAGCACTGAAAGATTTTTGTGCAAGGTTTCTCATTTTGTCATTGCACAACAAATATGTTTATCAAAGGTTTCCTACCTGCGGCTTATTGGTCCCATTGGTGTTGTGTTGGAGATCTTTAATCCACTTTCCATATTTTTGTAGGTTAATGGCTAAGGTTGTATTTATGGACATAATAGGCTATCAAGTTTAAATCCAAACTCTTACATGACTATGGTGCAAACAGTTTCTTCAAGATACAGTTTTAGAAAGTGGTTCATAGGTCCCACACTTCCCCTATGTATTTTGATCATGTTGACATGTTGCCAAAGGGTTGATAAGATTTTACACTAAGGTCTTATGCTTTGTAAAATGTGAATTTATGCTAGTAATAGTGCGACTACTTAGTAGTCCAAAGTTGGAGCATGAGTCAGTTAAGCTGTAGGAATGTTGTAAAAATGATTTGATGTCAACAGATAAATAGGGATACTTCAAAATTTGAAAATTCTGAAAACTAACTCTAGCCCAAATCCTAATCTGCTAACCTTGATCTGTAAAATCATTGAAGTGACATCAACATTTACTAAGCAAAATTCTCTCAAACTCTTTCCATGGAATTTGGCATTTTAGTTTCTTCTAACAGATAGTACCTAAGCCTATGCCCTTGACCAAAATATGCCATAGGTAATTAGATTCAGTCATCAACAATCAAAAATGAGACTAACATGTAAAATAATAGGCAGCAGCTATTTTGCCGTCAACGGCATTTTACCCTCAGAGACTATTTTGCTGTGAGTTATTTGTGATTGGTCAATCTTAATGATGTACTAAGCATGTGATTTTTGGTCGTCTGATTGGTTGATTTTAAAAACAAATTAAAAAAATTTTGCACCCCCAGTTTACACTCCCTTCCAGTGTACACTGCCCTGTACATTTACATACTGGGCCTGGCCCTACGGTGTACACTGCCCTTTATTTCAATGCTCTGCCAGCTGAGATTTGAACCTGCATCCATGGTATCTCAAGACCAGCACACTAACCACTACACCACAGTGTCACTGGCTGAAATATAGCAAATATGGCAATATAAGCACATGTGAATGATTACGGCAAAATAGTCTCCAAGGGTAAAATGCCATCAATGGCAAAATAGCCACTACCAAAATAATAAGCCTCAAGTTAACATTTTTCCAGCATATACCTTTCAAATTTACTGCCAAGCTCTTCAACAGTTGAGTTGGTGTTTTGCAGAACATTCACAGCAGTTCTGTAAACTTTTAGGGTTCTACAGAGATGCCTTAAATTTTGATTTGAATATTTACGCAATAATGATTTCTGCATATATGCTTAAACAATGAAACCAAGCATATTTGCATAAATCAAGTATATGTGATAGCAAAATAAATGTTATTATTTCTGGTTTCATACTTATAATTTTTATTGACTGAATTGCTGTAAAGTGACAAAAAATGGAGTCTGCAACATTTGAACATTTAGGTATGGGGTTACTAAATGCTAAAAAAGTTAAAAGGCACTGACTTACTTAATTAACTGTTCATGAAGCACTGAGATACAGAAATGCATATTTAAGAAAATCTGTTCTTAAGTATTCAATTACTGAGTTTCAGGTTATTCTTAATGGAGTGGCTATTTTGCCATCAATGGCATTTTACTTTTGGAGGCTATTTTGCCATCACCATTCATGTGTGTTTATATAGCCATAATTGCTACAATTCTGGCAGTTTTGATGTGGTGCATGGATTGTGCAGCTGCCTTAAAATGCAATGGTTATGTGTTGGAATCATAGCTGACAGGGCACTTGGACAAAGGAAGCATACATTGGAGGGGAGCCCAGTATTTAAAGGTATAGGGTAGTGTACACTGGGAGGGTGTGTGCAGTTTGTGAGAGAGTGGACTGGGGATATAAAATTTCTAAATTGATCATTAGAGTTGACCTATCAGAAACAACCAAAAGTCACAGGTTTAATATGTCATTAAAATTGACCAATGACAAACTTCTCATGGTGAAATAGCCTCCAAGGGAAAAATGCATTGATGGCAAAATAGCCATTGCCTATTCTTAAATATTCAAACTGGTACACTGTGGGGTGTGCTATATACTCAGTTGAAGACCACTGATATGGAACATAGGAAATGGTAATAAACAATTCAAATTTGGTGCATCATTGAGTTATACTAATGATTAAGATTATTTTGTGTGATACACCATAGTATATGGGGAATTTTAAATAACCCATTTGTAAATCTTAATAAAAATATGTTTAAGTGACGTATTAGGGTCTAAACTATTGGAATTTTAAAGTATTTGTTTTGATGTGTTGTAGGCGAACCACATACTTCTTTTCTAAACTTACAGAAGTTGCCTCTTACAAATGGCATGATGCAACTTCATAAAGCTGTGAGCAACATTTTACAAATTTTGAGTGAATTGGCAAAGATGTAGTTATGCAAAACGACTAAGGTATTTGTCAATCAAATATTAAGGTTTAGATTTGAGTGAATCCTATGATTTAAAGATAAATGAGTTTAAAACGATCTACAGTTTTTACAAAAATTATAAAGAGTTGTGCACATGGCAGTAACATTTGTATTTGTGCTGGTAAGATATCTGTATTCTTCTTAATTGTGATTTAGCTCATCTGAATAAAAAGCAAACAGGAAAATAGGCTGTGAGTTGTCTTAACACGTTGAGTGCCGTGTGACGTAGATTAACGTCGTCGAGTTTTTTGCGCAGAGTGCTTTATGACGTAAATCTACGTCGTTCGGTAAATGCCATCGGTTAACTGCCAAATCGCTGGATTCGACGTAGTTTAACGTCGTTATAAGCCTAGACATGGTTTTCTGAATGTCTCCGTGTGTGTATGCACGAGGATGGCTTAGAGAAGTAGCAGTATATCAATTTTGCTTGCTTTTCTCGTCGGAAAATAAACGCACTGGAAAACCGCAGACAGAAATGGCCGGCACCAGCCAGTATGCGCGCGCGATATACACGCGGCACTTAACGTGTTAAAAAAGAAAAATGCAGTTGCCATGAAGTTTAAACTGAACACATGTTGATGCTGCCTTTAGTGTGGGTCAATGTATTCTACCACGTTGCTGATAGTTTGCTTGGTTGTGTTTGTTAGTCTGCTTTATTGATTGGTAGTAGTGGCATTACACACTAGTGGACACTATGTATCATGCAATATTGCCACGTACACTAGTAGGTCACAAGATTGAGAAAATAGAAATAAGCTGTGGCAAATTTGTTGTTCTGTATGTAAGAAAGTGGATTGGCTTACCTTATTCTCAAGATGTAGAAGTGTAGGTCTCATTTAGAAATTCCCAAATTTTTTAACCTGCATTTCACTGCAAAATTGCGTGAGCTGTGGCAGAGTAAATGTGCCAGAACTATGTAATATAGTTGATAAAACATTTTGATACACCAAACTTTGAAAGGCACAATATATTTCGTTTTGACACAGTTACATGCAGTTAGCATAGTATTGGTCATGCAGAACTACATTTCAGTTTTTTGATTTATTCCTTGACCCCTTGCTTAAAAGTAGTTGGAGATTTTTGTGTTTCATGTAATAGTTTCTCCTGAAACCATTTTGAAACTTTTATAAAACTAGGATTCTTCAGAAATCACTCGTCTAGCCTGTAACTTTTTTGCTTATCTGTGCTATGTTCAACAAGGAACTTGCTTTATTGCTCACTTTTTAATAAATCAGCCTATCATATCTACTTAGTATAGACTTGATCAGGGGTCGGTGACCTATGGCCTGCAGACCAGATCTGGCTCACAAAACAAAGTCATCTGACTTGCAGTTTTTTTTTATTAATTGTAGTAATGATATAGCCCACCAAGTGGTCGTGTACTTTATTTTATTAATCTGTCCTCCTTGCAATTATCTGGCATTGTATACTGATGAGAAACTATTTTACCAAAAATCGAACTTCATTGGCTGGTGTGGAGCTTTGATTCACTAAAAATGTTTGCTAACTGCATTAGGTTGTGCAGGCGTGATAATGATGAATGCAAGGAACTCTGTTCCAGGTTCCTAAGTTTTTTTAAGCCAAAGTTGCATTAAAATACTTTCTTGCATACGAGTGCTTAAGTCTTAGCACCTTAAGATGCTATCATTTTACAAAATGTAGAAGTTGCTAATTGCTAATTAGCAATTGTCAAGGTGATCTCTTATTAAGAGGGATCTGCCTTCAGCATCAAAGTAAAATAGAAAATTTTGCTCAAAAATTATCACCAGCATCATACAGTACCATACAGCAATCTTTTGCATCATGTCAATAACCCACGACCGGTCAATACTTTTCTGAAAATAGTGTTTATGTATTTCAGTGTTGAAATTCTTTCAAGCATAAATAAACGAAAATATTAGAAGTAATCAATGCATCACACTAAGGTAAAATGGAAAATTTTGCTCAAAAATTATCACCAGCATCATACAGTACCATACAGCAATCTATTACATCATGTCAATAACCTGTGACTGGTTTCAACCTTATTGGGTCTCATTAGGCACATGTAAAAAACACTCAATAATAAACATGCTGAAAAAGGATAAATTTGCCATTGGGTGCAAAAAAAGATTTTTTTTTATTTACCTTATATTTATCCTCCATTCACAAGAAAGCAAATTGTATCGCTGTATGTCCATGCCCACTTGGGAGTTGCTATTTTTGAGGTGTCTGGGCCACCTCTCTTCCTTATCAAGGTGGGGCATTCCTTTAAGATGCAATACAAAACAATATGATACAGCAATACCTGCATCATGGGGTCTCATTTAAGGACACACATACATGACATGGACAACAAGTTACAATGGTAAGCTCTAAAAGGGGTGCAGGAACATTGTTAAGACTTTATCATTTTACAAAATATACTGTAGAAGTTGCTAATTTGCAATTTTCAAAGCGATCTCCTATTAAGAGGGATCTGCCTCCAGTATCACACTAAGGTAAAATAGAAAATTTTGCTCAAAAATTATCACCAGGATCATATGGTACCATACAGCAATTTATTACATCATGTCAACAACCTGCAACCGGTTTCGACCTTATTGGATCTCATCAGGTGGGTGTAAATAACACTCAATAATAAGCATGCTGAAAAAGAGCAAATTTGCCATTTGGTGCAAAAAAATGCAATTCAAAACAATATGATACAGCAATACCTACGTCATGGGGTCTTGTCAGGTTTGTTCATCCTTAAATGAGATCCCCATGACATAGGTATTGCTGTATCATATTGTTTTATATTGCATCTTCTTTTTGCACCCAATGACAAATTTTTTTTTCAGCATGTTTATTATTGAGTGTTTTTTACACCCACCTGATGAGATCCAATAAGGTCGAAACCAGTTGCAGGTTATTAATATGATGTAATAGATTGCTGTATGGTACCGTATGATCCTGGTGATAATTTTTGAGCAAAATTTTCTGTTTCACTATTTCACTTTCTAATTGTAACTTTATTTGATTTTTATCATAATTACAGAAGTTTAGCTAATCATAATCATTAAGCATATGTTTAGCAATTTTTAGCAATCTGACAATGCTGACAAAACGTAAAAAAGTTTATGCTGAGTGCCGAGCTTTTAATGAAAAATAGGAGAACAAATACTTTTTTGAACATACTGCTCTAAAGTGCATGTTGTTGTAATTACCCTTCTTCTTCCTCGGGATGGAGGTATGGCACAAACGGCAATTCAGATTCACGCCCTCAACCTAATTGAAATTAGGCTAGGGGAAAGGTGGCAGCCCATTTTGAACCAGTAATGAGTGACTTGTAGCCCCACCACCTACAAGACGTACTGCCATCAGTGGGTACCCAAGAGTCACCTTTTACAACATGCTGGGTTAGCAACTTCACAATTGTAACCTGATGAAGTATGGATTGGCCACCTGTCTGCCACATAAAGGCAGAGGCGTCCTGTTAGGTGCTTTGCCCAAAGACACGACAAGCAAGCTTGCCGGCTTGTTCTCCACACTATCCCTTTTTTATGCTGAGCACCAAGCAGGGAAGCTGTGAATACCGTTTTTAAAGTCTTTTGGTATGACTCCACTTGGGAAATAAACCCCAGGTCTATCAACTGTGAAGCGGATGCTCAAAGTCTTACCACTACCCCGTTGCGTTGATTCAAAAGTGCATCGCTTGCCTCTTGTATTACTTTAAATGCTTTTTATTAACGATTTTGTAAACCCATGTGTTAAATTTGCAACGTTTCTGTTGCTGTAAATAGGGAATTTAACACAAAACGCTTTTATGATACAAAGGATACCAATTTTTCCAAGTTTACAGCTCAAACAAGAAAAAACAAACTTAGTAAACTTAAAAACACTTTAAAACAGCAGAGTTGTGTATTTCAATGGCAAACCACTGAATTGGAATATAATACTCTTGGTAGCTACAAGGCAGCACAATTAATAGCAAAAGTCAAGAGACCGTTTACTGATGGCAACTTTGTGAAATATGTATGATGGCTGTTGTTGAAACCATACGTCTGGAGAAAACAAAACTGTTTTCAGATGTCAGTTTTTCAGCAAGAACCATAACTCGACGAATAAGAGAAATGTGTGAGAACGTGAAATATAACCAAAAGATTGTTTTAAAAATCTACGGTTTTTCTCCATAGCGATAGATGAGAGCACAGAAACGACAGATACAGCTCAGCTGGTGGTATTTGTGCATGGAGTAAACAAAGATTTTCATGTTGTTGAGCATTTTGTTCAACTGATTCCTATGATAAGTACTACTACTACTACAGGAGCCGATATTCTGCAGGCATTACTTCAATGCCTCGTTGCCATGAATTTGAATCTCTCTGAACTGGTTTCAATAACAACTCATGGAGCCCCATCAATAGTTGGAAAAAATATAGGTGTCATGTCTTTACTTCAAAAACACGTGAAAGACCTTAGAATTAATGACGACATTATAAAATTACAGTGTCTCATTCATCAGGAAGCATTGTGTGCAAAGATATGAAAGTTCCTGATTTATTTTGTCCCAGGGTTGAACCGTGGTCAATTTTGCCAACTACTTTTACAAACATAGAATTTGTATGAAGATTCGCTCTATCTCTGCAAATTAAGTTGGCTTAGTCAAGGTGATATGCTACAAAGAGTGTACATATTCGGGGAAGAAATAACAACCTTTCTTGAAAAAAAACATAATTGCTACCGAATTTTGCAATCAAGAATGGATTTCTAATTTGGCATTTTTGATTTAACATCGTGTTTCAACAATCTGAATTTCCAGCTTCAGAAAAACCTCCAATTGACACATGGGTTGTGGATTTATGTACACGTGTTTGAAACGAAACTACAACTCTGGGAAATGCAAATTATGCTTACTTTGCCACACTGAAAGAGAACAAACCTATGAGCACTAATGTATTTGTATCTGTGATACGACATTTATGAACTGAATTCTCATCTTGCTTTAGTGACAACCATTCTCGCGAAAATGATATTAGATTGTTACGTAGTTCATTAGATACACAGGTCGATGCTGCACCAAAAAAATATCTAATGTAACTAATTGAGCTGCAATGTAGCAACGAGATAAAATGTAAGCATGTATCACTGCTTGACTTTTATAAAAAATATCTGGAATCCAAACAACATGCCAAAAAGATTTGCAGCACTTCAGCGTGTAAACAATTATTTTTGTCAATGAATTTAACAAGACCAAATTGTGAGCACAACTTGATGTTATGCTTCTTTCCTCATCGAACTTATCGTTTGAACTTCAAAAATTTTCAAATAAAAGCAACATCAAATATCACATTAACGTTTACTTACCGGTATCACTAAATGTATGTTGTATTTTGTGCTGTCGTTATGAACTGTTAAAATCAGCAATTATTTTGATTAAAATTTTTTCAATTTGCAAGTTTTAACAACAGTGTTACTGGTAAATTAGTACGGCCCGTTGAGACCTTAAAGATTTTAGCTTTGGCCTGCAGCTAGTGAAAGGTTGCCGACTTCTGGGCTAGATCCATATTCAGTTGCAAACCTTACAAAAAGATTACTCGGTTATTTTGCAGTCTCTTAGAGTCTTACTTCACTTTATATTTAATCTTTCCGTCTAAGTTGCTATGCTTTTTTTGTTTGTAGTTTATTTCTGAATTTTTGCGTCTGTGAAATATACTAAGCTATTGTTTGGTTGCATAGACTTTTGATTTAGAATGGCAACTAGAACTGCTGGTGCGCCAACAACGCATCAAATGATGCATGATCATTTGAGCAAATTAGCTGTTGCAAACTGGCGTGAAGATGCACTTCAAAAGAAAGTACAATTTGATCTTGATATTGTGAAAAATATTTATGAAAAAGATTTGCTTAAAAGCAATTTTAGCACAAAACGTATTATGTTGTTGGAATTCAGTCAATATCTTGAAAATTATCTCTGGCCGAATTATTCTCCAACAAATTCTTGCTATGAGTATTTGATGTCAGTTGCATGCATGATCAACGAGAAGTATCGAGAAGCTGTTCCTCCATGGGAAGCATTCAAAAAGCATCCGGAACATTTTGGACATTTATTTCACAACGTGATGGAAGCTGTTATTGATAATAAAATTCCATTAAACCAACGGACAATATTAATTGTGTTTTTGGATCACTGTTACAACAGTCTGGAAGTGGACGTTGTAAGACAGCAAGTGCAACGAACAGTTACGATTGCCATGTGGCAATGCTTACTTCCATCACGATTGCAAGCGGAGTTAAAAAAAGGTGCCAAATTAAAGAAGGTGTGGAAATCTATTGTGAAGAAAAATGCTAAAGCTGATGAAAAAACACGGGCAAGAAATACCTTTGATCGAACATTTTTGCAAACTTTAATGAACAACTTTTGTGAAATGATAGCTGTGGATGATTTCTCTGATGACTTGATTAATTACTGCCTACGATTTTTGGATTTACTAATTGATTTAGACTCCTGCTTGCCCACAAGAAGGTGGTTTAATGTGTTATTAGTTGATACTCATTTGGTTGTTCGTTGCACAAAATCCGCTCTTTATGACAAAGATGATGTTTTCACACAACTCGTCGAAACTCTTCGCTATTATATGTCATTTGAAGTAAACGATTTAACTGGTGAACCACTGAGCAAGCAAGAAATGATTGCTGCACATTACGACCGAATGATCCGTTTGCAAAAATGTGCATTTGCCAAGTTTCCTTCTTTGCGAAATTTAGCACTTTCAACTGTAGCAAAAGTTGACAGGCGAGAAGCACTGTTAAAGCATTTCAAAGCTCTTAGCATTGATGAGTTGACTAAGTTGTGCACGGAATTGAACATTAAAACACTTTCCTCTGATAACAAAGAAATTATTTTAGAAATTCTAGTTTCTTATTATGAAAGACGTCCTTCTCAACTTGATGCTATTAATGCATCACCGTTATATCCAACCGAAAATGTTCTCTGGGATGACAACTTAACAAAGACGGAGCATTTTATGAACGATTCTTGCTTAGCTTTACCAAAGTTAAATTTACAATTTTTAACATTGCATGACTATTTGCTTCGCAATTTCAATTTGTTTCGCTTGGAATCTGCTTACGAGATTCGCAGCGATATTGAGAGTGCTGTTCAAAAAATGAAGCCTTGGAGAGGTGAAGATGGATCGTGTGTGTTTAAAGGGTGGGCAAGAATGGCTCTGCCTGTGCAAACTTTTTCCATTGTGGAGGTCGCAAAGCCCAATATTGGCGAATCTTGTCCATCACAAGTTCGTGCTGATGTTGCGATTACTGTTAATATTCCCAGGCACACCAGAGATGAATGGGAAAACCTTCGCAAACATGACGTATGCTTTTTGCTGTGTGTCCAGCCTATAGCAAATGCATTGAACCCTGCTAAGAACCTTCCGTTTCAAGAACGCTTTAATGTGTTGGTGAGAGGTTGTGAAATTGAAGGCATGCTTGATCCAGAAGGACATGTGATTGAAGAAGGACCTGAACCGAAGCCAGAAATTCAAGGTTATACCAGAACTTTCCGTGTATGGCTTGATACAAACCAATACCAAAGTGACATGCACGCAGTTTTGAAAGAATCATTACCTGATCCGTATGAGTCCTTCAATTTAATTGTGAGAAGAAAACCGAAAGAGAATAATTTTAAAGCAGTGCTTGCTACAATTCGCAGTTTGATGAACACACGCTGTGTTGTTCCTGAATGGCTGCATGATGTGTTGCTTGGCTATGGAGACCCAGGGGCAGCCCATTATAGCAAGCTTGCTCGTACTATCAACAACTTGGATTGGAACGATACATTTCTTAGCATTTCTCATCTGCGTGAATCATTTCCAAATCATAAGATTGTCACTGAGAAAGAAGACTCAAAAATTAATCCGCCATTTAAACTCTCTTTTAATCGCGAGGACACCGAAGTTTCAGTTCTTTCTCATGTGATTCCTAACCGAGGGCCGTACGCGCACAATGCTCCCAAAAAGAATGCAATCAAATTTACTCCAACTCAAGTTGAAGCTGTAAGGTCAGGAATGCAACCTGGTTTAACTGTTGTCGTTGGTCCTCCTGGTACAGGGAAAACTGATGTTGCTGTTCAGATTATTTCTAATCTTTATCACAACTTCCCTCAGCAGCGTACCTTGATTGTTACGCATTCAAATCAAGCTCTTAATCAGCTTTTTGAAAAGATCATGCAGCTTGATATCAACGAACGTCACTTGCTGCGTCTCGGTCATGGAGAAGAAGAGCTCGACACAGAGAAAGATTTTTCTCGTTATGGTCGCGTCAACTTTGTATTGGCAAAACGATTGGAGCTTTTGGAAGAAGTTGGAAAGCTTCAAAATACTCTCGGGGTTCCTGGTGATGTTTCATATACTTGTGAAACGGCTGGACACTTTTTTCTTTACCAGATTTTGTCGCGTTGGGAAAAATATGAAAGCCAAGTGTTGAAAGCAAAGACCGTTGAAGCTATCCAAGATCATTTTCCTTTCCACCATTTTTTCCATGACGTTCAGCCTTTGTTTAAAGGAATCGATTTTGATCAAGATTGGGAAGTTGCTGAGGGCTGCTTCCGATACATCCGCAATATATTTACGCAGCTAGAAGAGTTTAGGGCATTTGAGTTGTTGCGTTCTGGTCTTGATCGTTCTCGGTATTTGCTTGTCAAAAGCGCGAAGATTATCGCCATGACGTGTACTCATGCTGCTTTGAAGCGACAAGATTTGACTGAACTTGGATTTCGATATGACAATATATTAATGGAGGAGTCTGCTCAAATTCTTGAAATTGAAACCTTCATTCCATTACTTTTACAAAATCCATCAGACGGTTACAACCGCTTGAAGAGATGGATCATGATTGGAGATCACCATCAACTTCCACCTGTTGTAAAGAATTTGGCTTTTCAGAAGTTTTCGAACATGGAACAATCATTGTTTTCAAGATTGGTGCGGCTTGGCGTGCCAACAGTTCAACTTGATGCACAAGGAAGAGCCAGGCCCAGTCTGTGCAACTTATACAGGTGGAGGTACGAAAAGTTGGATGATCTGCCGCATATACTGGAGAAATCTGAGTTTAGAATGTTTAACCCTGGTTTTCTATTCGATTACCAAGTAATTGATGTCGCAGATTATCGGGTAAGTTTATGTTTTGCTTTTTTATTCAACCATTTGTAAACCGGTGTGTAATTTATTTTAATTTTGTAATTTTTTTTACCCTTAAATAGCATCTTTATTGGTGAGGTTTTTAACAGTAATATGCATTGCTCCAGCAAACAATCTGGCTCAAAAGCAAGTGTGTAAGGGTAGACAGGAATCAGCATACATGTTTGAGGCTGCGAAAAAGATATAAAAATCGACTTAATTACTTTCTAGCATTGATTGGTTAAGTAAAAATGTTTATTTCGTATTGATCTTCCTGTTCTTGGGGTTAGCATTTACTGCAACAGGATGCAGTTGCTAAAGTGCATTATAGCTGACTCCATGCTTGCCGCTTCCTTTGCTTTGAACTATCGGTGATAGAAGTTGCGGTAATTGCAGTGATGAAAGTATTTGTTGTTACCGCGAAATGGCTTCATGGCTATCTCGGCCATAAACATTGATGTTGAGTGTGTTTTATTTCTCGTCGTAAAAATGAAGACACGATGTGACACGAAACAAGCAGTCTCATTGCAAATACTAATGAAGCAAGAAAATACACGATGATGAGGGTGTGGGGAATGGTAGCCACAAATCAATTATAAACCGGTAGTCCCGTTCAGGCTGTCAGCAACGAGGTGGTCTGTCTTTTGTGGGTGCTTAGCTGTCGCACTTTACGATGTGCTGTTTAGCACCATCAGTAGTCTAACTCGTTAAAGCTTTGGGCGAAACAGTTTTGTAGCAGAAATGGAAAAATTCTCGTCTTGAATTTTCGCTGCTCATTTTCAGGGAGTTGGCGAATCGGAACCGAATCCTTATTTCTACCAAAATCTAGCTGAAGCAGAGTACGCAGTTTGTCTCTTCATGTACATGCGCTTGCTTGGGTATCCTGCTGATGACATTACCATACTAACGACTTACAATGGTCAGAAGCATCTTATTCGTGACGTCATCCGGCAAAGGTGTGGCAATAATCCTCTGATTGGTTGGCCCAGCAAAGTAACTACAGTAGATCGATTTCAAGGACAGCAAAATAATTACATCATCTTGTCGTTGGTCAGAACGAAAAATGTTGGGCATTTGAGGTATGTTATGATGGTACAAATATCTTTTCATTTTGTCTCAATTTTCTTTATTTTTCTTTACCAACTACCGGAAACCCGTTATGATCGTGCATAAAACAACATTGCGTTTAGGCTCGTTTTGTGGTTTCCAGTTCTGCTGGCGAAGTGATTTTGTCACTAGAAGGGAACTTGACGAAAAGTGTTTTTCCAATGCAAAATCTGGCTCCACTTTCATATGCAAAGACTCTTCACTTGGTCTCTTTGAGTTTCTGTTATCTATACAAGTAAAACTCGTATTTGATTATTATTTTTATAGTTATTGTCACTGACAGTTTTTGCTATATTTTTAGAGATGTTCGCCGATTGGTTGTCGCCATGTCACGTGCTCGGCTAGGATTGTACATTTTCGCACGCGTTTCGCTCTTCCATAATTGCTTCGAATTGATTCCCGCGTTTCGTCAGCTTGCATCCCGACCACTCCAGCTTCATATTCTTCCCGATGAACGGTTTCCTCCGCATCTCATTCGACCTCCAGTTCAACAAACTTTGGTTATGAACGACATGACCCAGATGCACCAGTATGTATATGACATGTACATACAGATGGCCCAAAGCATGAACTTTGCACAAGCTGGCGGTCACGAACCTTTGAAAAAACCTCCAGTCGCGGATACAAGTGAAAAAACAGCAGTGCAAAAAGAAATACCGATCGAATTTGAATCTATTAAACCGGAAAGCAAAACTGACGAGAAGAAAAATGCTGACGAAAGTGATGCAACTGAAAAAGAATCTTGATGAAAAAAAACAATGATTGTAGGATTTTTTAACAAGGTGTTTGTGAGAAGCATTTCTTCATCCGCCCAAAAAAAGGATTATGATCAATTTCAAAATTAGCCTTCCTCTCATGTCATAAGTAGCTCCTCATTGCGCTGCTTCTGACAGTGAAAAACTAATAGAAATCTTACGGCCGATACAAATGTCCATGCCCCAGCAACTTTGAAGAAAAAACTTTGTTGCAGTAAATAAAAAAGCTCATGAATATTTTTTAGTATCTTCTTTCGTAGGTGCATCCTTAACTTTTGCAGCAGCCTTGTCTTCACCATCAACAATCTTGGCTCAATTTATTTTCTTTTGGTCACCTTAAGCATCGCCATCATCTTTTTTTACTTAATTGCTATCATCTTTGCATCACTCATTTTCTCTTGGTCATGCTTAACTTTACCATCATCTTTTTTCACTTGATCGTCATCATCAGCTTTGTCATGAACATTTTTCACTTGTGCATCTTCACTTCTTGGTAGTTCCTTTTCAGCTCAGATATAAGCATTTTAACGAAAAATTGCCATAAAAATTTTCCAAGGGGCGATAAACAATAAGCACTTTTGTGGAATTTAAATAATAATGTGTCATCCATCCACTGCCCGTTAAGGTTGATCTTGAAGTTACCTTACTCTTATTTTTTTTATCGTATGCTACGTATTTTCGGTTTGTATTGCCTGTGACTATTTTAAACAATCATGTCATGACGTCGAAACTAAGCAGAAGGGCGAAGCATGACCACATTGAAATGAATACCAAGTAATAATTTTGTTTTTGTTGCTACAGTAGGTATTGACCGAGCAGAAACTACTGCTTATAACTCTTTGTTAAAATTCCATTTTTTTATTAAAATTTCTTATCTGATTTGGATAATTTTTCTGTGCTGCTGGTTGCTTGTTTAGGGTTCAAGTGAGGACGCTTTGTTGCTCTTATTACGTGTGGTCTTTCGCACGGTAGTGATTTGTGGAGGCCAGGTCATAATCGTCGAGAAAGTCGAACAAAACTGAGGGTCTAAAACAAGGTTTCTCAGACGGGGCCCTCGGCCTCCCCTTGTGGGTCACGGAGCGGTTCTCATGGAGCCACGAGCAAAGGCCTTCACTCGGTAGCTTTGCAGAGGCAGTAGCGAATAAACTAACCGATGGAAACCCGTTAAAAGCAAAACTAGGTATTTTTGTTGAAGAGCAGGGGAGCTACAAGTGATGAGGGTCTTTGGAAGGGGGCCACAGATCATGAAAGTTTGAGAACCACTGGTCTAAAAGCTGTAGCATGATAAAAGGAGCTGGTGCAAAAGATAAATCCATAAAACATAGTGGAGCTAGAGAAATTGGCGCTACCTCTTCAGAGAAAATTAAGGCAAACAGGTACGCATCTGCTAGTGAAGAAGTCCCCACTTGCTACTTGTGATTCGTAGCGGCATTGCTAGAGGGTCAACCTATAGCCCTAAGTCGTTTTCATACAAACCAGAAGAACTTATTCAAATTTTGTCTTTTTGTGTGAGTTGTTGTTGGTTACCCGACCCCTTCTGAGGGATGGGGGCATGGCGGAAGACCATGGAGCCCCAGAAGCCAAACAACTCCCCAGGGCCTGAACCAGAGGTTGTAAAGAGACAGAGAGTCGCCAAAGAGTGAGCGGCACAAAGAGTCCGTAGCTGGACAGTGCAGAATGAGATAAAAGGTGTCCTGGGACGAGTGTCCACAGGCGCTGCAGGAAGGATTTTCGACTCTGCCAATCCTAGAGAGATAAAAGCCTAACAGAAGGCTGTGTCCGTTGCTGCGAGGACGAGAGAGGACACAGCGAGCATGACGAGGGAGCACAAGTTCCTCGGTGGAAATTGAGGGAGCTGTGTGTCAACAAAATTCGATGAGACACTACGCCTCCAGTCCGAGATAAGACAAGAGTGGATAAGAGGAGAGAGACTACAAGGGATTGCAGAGAGCGCAAGTAGCGCTCCCCGTCTAGCCAGCTCATCAGCCGCGTCGTTCCCCGAGAGAAACGAGTGTCCGGGGGCTCATTGTAGTCTGATAGAAGAGAGAAGACAGTTCCTGCCAGATCTGCCACAAAGTTTAAGATAAGAGGAAACATGGAGGAGAGGACAGAACGAGAGTCAGATAGTAGGAGAAGAGAAGAGAAATGGCAGACTTGTTGGTGCTACCGAGACCAGCAAAGAGCGTTCAGAATGGTGCAGGATTCAGCGCAAAAACTTGAGCATACTGGGCCTGCCGAAAAGGAAAGAGTGGCCTCAGTACCACAGAGTGAACAATTGACAAGAACGCCAGAGCCGCCCTTGCCAAAACAAAAAGGAAGAGAGTCGTCTGTCCAGATTATGAGAGGGGGAGAGGGTCAAGGTGAGCGAGAGCCGCACCTTGGCGAGAGGGGGATCACAGCGAGAGATGGAGTGGAAAGGGTGAACTCCACAGTGAAGGAAGACAGATTTCAAGGAGGAAAGGGTGGGCAAGCAAGAAGAGCCTTCCTAGGAGAAGTAGAAGAAAGCATGAGCGGGTGAGTGGACGCAAAAGCTCTCCAGGACGATCTGCAGAGTCTTGGTTTCGCTCCTAGTTTGGTCAAACCTGAAATAGGAAAGGAGGTTGGGAGACGAAGAGCCCGCTCATAAGATAAAAGAGTGAAATGAGTCAGCGTAAATCGTAGGGGAGGAAAAGAAGCCTCGGAGAGAAGAAGAGAGATAGGGGTGGACGAGAGGCAGCCGGTGATGGCGCAGCTGGCCGCTCGATGGAGGCGTTCCAATTTGGTAAGATTGGTAGCGCTTAGGAAAGGAAACCATCCGGGTGAAGCGTAATTGAAAAGGAGCCGAAGAAAAGCTTTATACAGAACAGAGAGGGACTTCTTAGAGGGACCCCATAAGGAAGCAGAGATACAGCGTAAGGCCTTGAGACGTGGGAAAAACTTGGCCTTCAGCGAAGATAAATGCTTAGAAAAGGAAAGTGTGCGGTCGAAGGTGACCCCAAGAAAAGTTGGAGTGGGATTGAAACGGAGGCGGGAGTTGAATAAGGGGAAGTTGGGCTGGAGGTTAGTTTGGTGATAACTCACTGAGAAGGTGGTCTCACATTTGTTCGGATTGAGAGGAAGACACTAGTACCCAGACCAGCACTCCAATCGAAACAGAGCTCCTTGTGTGGCCTCCAACACAGAAGGGACTGAGGGGGAAGAGGACCAAATGACCAGATCGTCAGCGTAAAAAGAGCAGCTGACGGAAGAAGACAGAGAGGCCAGGAGATCATTAATGAAGAAAGAGAAAATGCAGCGCCAAAAACGCATCCTTGCAGAACAGCTCGATGGACTCGAAAGGAACAACTTTTGTGATTTTGATAAACCACACAAGCACGCCTATCAGAAACGAAATATTGAGTCCAACGAGCAAAGCAAGGAGGCAGGCCAGCCGAAATGAGTTTACGGAAAAGGGCGGGATGCCACACAGAGTCAAAAGCTTTGGAGAAATCGATAGTAGACAGGATCGTCCGAGTGCCCGGCCTGGGTTTGTTAAACCCATCCGAAATGGACTGAGCAAGGAACAGAATTTGATCAAGAGTAGACCGTCCAGGGCGGAAACCGGCCTGGGGGGACAGGGAATGGAATTAGATTCCAGAAAGAAGAGTAGACGGGATAGTATGATGCGTTCAAACAGCTTTGATACGCAGGAGGTGAGAGAGATAGGCCGGAAGGAAGCAGGAGAGTCGAGAGGCTTTCCTATCTTGTGGATGGGAATAATAAAGATGTCTTCCATACGGAAGGAAAGGAATGCAAAGTCCAGGAAAGATTAAAGATGTGAAGAAGAAAATCCATGCCAGAGCGAGGAATGCTTTAGCATGGGATAGGCAACTTTGTCTTGGCCAGTGGCAGTGGTCGAGGAAAGGTTGGAGGCAGCCGCATGAAATTCAGCGAGAGTGAAAGGATAGCAAAAGGAAGAGTGAGACTCCTCAGGGCACGTGGCTCGGCGGAGCTCGGAAAGGTAGCCTCTGGGTCCTACGCAGGGCCTTTGGCTGAGAAACGGAAAAGTGGGACCTCAGGTAAGTGGCATAGACCGAAGCCGATTCCCTGGGAGGAGAACAGTTGGGAGAGGAGGAAGACAAGGAAGAAGAGCCAGGGATAGAGCGAAGTAGAGAGTGTACAGATTTAGGGTTTGATTTAGGTGAAAGAGAAGTGCAAGTCGTCTGCCATGCCTCAGCCTTGGCCTTGGCGATGACTGACGAGGCGCGTCAAGAAGCGGAGATGTAAGCCTGGCGATCTTCATCACTTCTGTGAGCGGCAGCGAAAGCCTTGCATCTTTCACTAACCACACTTTCCACCTCAGCAGACCACCAGGCTTTAGGAGGGCGTTCGATGCGGCCCAAAGAATGGAAGATTTGGCCGCATTCAGTGCCAGAGAGGTAAAGAGAGCAGCAGCAGAGGGAAGAGAAATAGACGAGTATTCCTCTGCAGAAGGACAGTGACAGTCAAAGTGTGAGGCAAAGCCATCCCAGCGAGCTTTCTGAAAGTTGAAAAAAAGGGGACGCTCGTTGTAGCGAAAGGCCGGAGAGAGAGGGACGGATAGAAGAATAGGTAGGTGGTCACAACCCAGGTCCTGAAGCACCTCCCAAGAGCAAGAAAGGGCAAGAGAAGAGGGAGAAAAAGAGATGTCAGGAGAGGAGCGATGGAGAAGGGTTGGTGTGTTAGGGTCATTGAGGGGAGGAGGTCAGAGTGTGAGTTCGGTAATACACATTTCAACGTTTTTAAATAGGCTGAATGTTGACTTGAAGTCTTCTCATTTCTTTAGATCATTTGGGCTCGACTAGCTTCCACAGTCCTGCCTTAACTCCTAATCTGTAATTACTGTTTTGTGACACAAACAGTGATTACGGGCCTAGGAGGCCCGGTACTAAAATATAGGGAAAAAAACGAGTGAATTATGGTTCTGTTCAACACTTCATGTTTATTCTTTTTCTGAAACCTAATCTTAGATCGTATTCACCTGTGATAAACAATAACATCCTTATCTTCTGCCTATTTTATGTCAAACTCAAATAACCGTGCTGTATGAAAAAATGTATTGAACAACTAGTACGGTCAGTCTTTAGCAAAGATTGAGATACGCTGATGCAGTGCACATGCCAACAATAAAGAGCACCTGTAAAAGAACTCTTCTTCAAAATTTCGTAGTGGTAACAAGAACTCATCTTATTGAGATATACCATGTAGAATACGCAACATATAAATCGAATTCCAAAGTTTTGCTTACAGTAGCTTATAATCGGGCTTGGGAGGCCCGTAATTACAATTTAAGGTGTATCATTATTTTCTTGTTCTTAATTTTTTTTTTTTTTTAATCTGAACTCTGGTTTTAAGCTTTGCAGTAGAAACTATTTGAGGCATTTCAGGAGCAACAGCTTTCAACATCAACAAACAAAAAAGTTATGCAAGTTTTCTCTCTCACCGGGCCTCCCCCGTAATTACAGTTTAAGGATTAAACTGGGACCAAATTTAAGAGAGGTCTTAGAAACTTTCCATTATTTCATAAATTCTATTCGTTTCTTTAACTCTTTTGCTCCCGCGTGAAAAGCGAAAAAAAATGTCCGTAAGGTGGCAGCGCGAAAAACTGTCATAATCAATCATAACTAATCATAATTATGTACCTCAAGTTTGTTTGTAAATCATTACTCAGCTGTCTACTTCTACATTAAGTGTGATATATCGTTGAAATCTACTTTTCTTGAGGATTTCAAATGGAAAAAAAACATTTTTTTTGAATATGCAAATTTTATGCAAATGAACCCCCCAACTGGGGGTAGTTGTCTTCACAATTAAAGAGGTACCCTCACCTCAAAGATCACTACAGATTTTATTTTTTACCAATTTTTTTAGAAATGGTCGGAAAAGGATGCTAAGGAAATAAGCTTTCAAGGTACATCACTCAAAACTTACCTAAAAGCCTAGGTTTTCTACAATTTGCAATTTTCTGAGGCACATGACCTTTTTTTTGACCGGTACCGACCGGTACCAAATTTTGGTAGTTAAATTTAGTACCTAAAATATGATCAATTATTATCTGCTACAGGTTAGCCTAAACCACGTGACATTGTGTATTTTTGAACAGGGAATTTCTTCAAGATTCACAAAATATTAAATTTAAATAAAATATGCTGTCACTGACAATGAAACAGCAGCTTGTTTACACCCTTCCCATTTCTTGAGAAACAAGGGGGATACAGCAAACTTTGATTTAGAGAAGCCAAACTTCTGCTAGCTTTTAAACTTGTATTTCGCTTCTTGTCTCCTTGGAAATTTGATACAAAATGACGACTTTAGTGGTGAAACATTTGCAATTTATTTTGTCTTTTTATAGGGTGTAGGTTTTCTAAAAGCTATAATTTAGTGAAGATAAGTCAAAAAATTTTGGGGGTTTTGAACTGACATGATGTACAGTACTCATTTTTGATCAGTAAATATCATATACCACTTAGTCTAGACTATTTAAAGTTATATATTGCTGGAAAGCAAATTTCCTAAGCTTTCAAATGAGATCGGTATTTAGCAACATATATTTTTTACGCACTAAATTTACTTTTATCTACTTACCATTCAAATTTGTTTGGGGGGGTTTTGAGACCCCTAAAAAATTTGGAAATTTAAAAAAGTAAAATTTATTATTATCGCTTGAAATTTTGTCAAATGATGCCCCAAATTCCCATTATTCATTCGCTGATAAAGAAAGATATTGGCTTGATAAAGAAAGATATTGGCATGTTACGGTAAATTAACAATTTTTAGACGAACAAATCAACAGTTCAATTAAAAATTTTCAAAAAAATCAATATTGTGTTGGACCACCCTTGGCTTTGATTACAGCCTCCAAACGTCTTGGCATGCTCTCCACCAGATTTCGGCAATATGCCGGTGATACATCACGCACCCACAATTCTTTTATGGCTTGTTCCAACATCTTAGCATTAGTTGGTTGCCTTTTGGAAACTTTGTTTTTCAAAATGGTCCAAAGATTCTCAATCGGATTCAGATCTGGGCTGTTTCCAGGCCAGTCCAAGATGTTGATTTTTTGGGCCTTCAGGAATTGGGTGACGATTTTGGCACGATGGCATGGAGCACCATCCTGCATAAATACACTGCATTTATGAACAGCCATATGCAATTCCAACTTGTTTTTCAATAAATCTAGGTATTTTTGACCATTCATGGTCGTTCCAGGTGGCAAAAAAAAGAGTCCAGCCGTTCCATTTATTGACATTCCCCCCAAATCATGACACTGGAGGGTGTTTCATGGTTTGAATGGTATATCTTTCACTGAATCTTTTTCCTGATGGTCTCCGGACGTAGCGCTTTCGATTGGTGAACTGCTGCACGGTAGATTCGTCGGAAAACAGCACTTGTTGCCACTGCTGAATCGTTCATTTCACGTGTTTCTTGGCAAACGTCAAACGCTTGCTTTTCATAGCCTGCGTTAGCCTGGGTTTATGCGCAGGTTTATGAGCTTTTAGGTCAAAATCATCAACCAAACGCCGACTTACGGTTCTTCGACTAATTTCGGTACCTTTTGCAAGCAGTGATGATCGAATCTTGCTTGCAGAACTCATTGGAGAACGAACTGCTATTCTCCGAATGGCATGGTCATCTCTTGGGGTGGTTTTTCGAGGTCTACCAGATTTTTTAGCTGTGGTATAAGTTCCTGTATTCCGAAATTTTGCCATTGCGTTGTGGACAGCAGTCTTGCTTTTTTTCATTTTTTGACTAATCAATCGTTCTGAATGACCTTCTTTATGCAGAGCCACAATTTGAGCCCGCTCAACTTCCGAAAGTGGCACATTTTTACCCATTTTTTTCAATTTTACCTCTATAACAATTTGACAATTATCAAAAAATTTTACTGAAATAAACTCTAAAACACAAAAAAACTATTAAATAATGTTTGAGTAATATCTTGATTGACTAATAAAAGTGACTGCAACAAACTGGCAAATGAATATATCAAGCCATAGTTAAAAAATTTTTAAAATCCACTTTTTTACTAGGTGGTCCTACACTTTTGGCCACGACTGTATGTCCATAGTTCTGATCTTTCCTTTGCCTCTTGTGCGGCACGCTTTCAAGAAAACTGCTAGTGGAAAGTGTATTGAGTTATCTTACCTGCAGCACAAAATTAAGGCGACGCAGTCAAACACTTGATATTGAGTCATGTAGCAATGCCAATCAATCGGTAACAAGGCAATGGAACTAACAACGGCCAAAGTGTAGCTGTCCCACTGAATTGAAAACGAACGTAATTCAAGTTAAGACACGTAGAATTAATTAATCTTCACAAAAACGAACACTGTATGAAGGTAAAGAGATAATTTAACTACTTGAAACATACAGCAAGAAGTAAAATGATAAATTGTTTTTCTTAAAACAGTTCATACTTTTTGATGGAAGCTGGCGTCATTTGCAAACAGCCTATTGTCTCATCTCCCAAAAAAGGTTTCAACCGCGTTTCTGTTTTGCAAAAAATGGCGAAAACAACTTTTACAATCAGTCGTCAATTGTGACGTCATCTTACAACAACAAAGAAATGAAATGATTAAAATTTAGTGAATCAGGTGCTGGCTTTTTTTAATACAAATTAAAGCATTTTAACAACAATTTCTTTCCATGCCGACGCCGTTGTTACATCAACCCCTTCATGACACTCACACGTCAACCTCTTTATGACCCTCACCCCGGGGAGGTGATCAATCTTGCCAAATATTATTTATGCCTTGGGCAATTCGGGGGAAATAAAAGGCAAAGGCCCCAAATGATAGGACAAGACGTTCAAAAACTTGATCTGTAAGAAAAAAAGTGATCTTGTGTGTTTGGACACAAATGTGGGCAAATTTCTTACTTTCAAACGTTGGCCCCCAAAAAGGATATTAATGCTTGTTTTGGAGACTAAAAGTGACAAGATTCTCGCTTTTAAATCGTTTATGCTTTCCCTTTTCCTTCCCCCAAAATACGATAGTGCTTACTTAGGTTGGGCTATATAATTGCTTGATACCTCGTAATATGATTGAGTTTTCTCAAAGGCCCCCTCCCTTTCCTCCCTTCTCAAAAAAGCAATTGTTTGGAATAAGCCACTGATTAGAACTACCATGCTCTTGAAAGTAGCCAACGTTTTGTAATTATACGGCGACCAGGGCCTGGCCAATAAGATAAACACATAAGCTATATTTACATTGTAGGGTCCCTGGCTATGTGTTGCTTGCCCAGTTTTCAGCAGAGGCACACTTAGGGACTGGGCTTCCTATTCATTAAAGCTTTCAAAGATTTCAAAACGTTTCATTCTTTCATTTTATGATGTGAATGGAAGCATACTTTAAAAGTTGTGAGGGGAGGGGAGGCCAAAGTGATCAATATGTATTTTTGGCAATAACCTATTAAATGTTAAGACCTCTACTTACAACTTTATTGTAATTGTATGCCTATTTGTACACCTGAAGCTTGGGGTGCGCGCATATTGTTTGGTCCTGGGATAAACAGAACCAGGTGAGAGCAAACCAGGGATGTGGAAGCGGTTATTTTTCAAACGCTTCCGCTTCCACACCTAGCGCTTCCAACAACAAAAAACGAAAAAACGATCGTTGACAATTTTTTTTAACTTTTGTGGCTTTGTAGCCTGCCTTCTCCTACACCTCATCATTTTGAGAAAACAAAAACCTCCATTTATTGCTATTACTTTACCTTCTTTGCTTGAGCTTATTGTTTCGAACTACTCAGTGTTTGTTTTTCTTAGATATCAAAACTCGTGCTGAATGTAGAACAGCGCTTTTCAATCTTTTTTGTCATCGCGGAGCCCCTAATGTACTTTCGCGTTTGTCACGGAACTCCCACTAACAAAAACGAACTGCTTGCAAGAAAATCAAATATTTCGTTACTACAATTCAAAAAATAATTAAGCACTTCAACAAATAGACAGTTATTACAAGTTCCTTCACTACTTACAACTACTTTTACAACAGTTAACTTAATGCTTCTCAGATCTAAACCGTATGATTCCATATTACAGCTCTCGACAATAACTTTTCGTCACAAAAACAAATTACACCGTATAGCGTTGATTTTCCCTCTCTATCTTCAACTAACTCTGACTTTGAGTTAACTTTAACTCCAATCATCATTACGAACCTTCTCTCCGTCCTCAAAACACGTTTTGTTTTGTTTTATTTGCCATGTTTATCCTCCATTCACGAGAAAGCGAATTGTATCGCTATACTTTGGACGGGAAGTCCGCACTCGCTTGGGAGTTGCCTTTTTCGAGGTTTATGGGCCACCTGTCTTTCACATAAAGACTTGGCGTCCCGTTAAGTGCCTTGCCCAAGGACACAACAAGCGAACTTGCCGGCTTGTTCTCCACAACCTCCCCTAAATACCGAACGCCAAGCAGGGAAGCTGCGGATGCCATTTTTTAAAGTCTTTTGGTTTGACTCGACAAGGGGAATGAACCCCTGGTCTACCGACTGCGAAGCGGACGCTCTAACCACTACGCCATCGTGCCATCGCACGTATTGACTCTAATCTTTTTGGATAGTGAAGTGCGAAATTTCTGTCGTATATGTAGTATGTAAATGTAAAGCGAGCAAAATTGAACTGTACCAATCAACAGCCGCCTCAACGTAGTGGTGCGGTCCCCGACCCGTTTGGGTTGGGTCAAAATGGCTGTTGGCCTTCCCGAGGGTCCCAGCTACCCCGGGCACTCTTCTCACACAAACCATTTTTTCGCCGTGCAGCCCCCTGAACGACCGCAGAAGGGTAGCACGCAGTCTCTTTAAAATTGGCCTGTCTTCTCGCTACTCCTGCATTTCTCTTGTCCGTCTTCTTATTCTTCTCCTTCTCCTGATGAGTGGCAACGTTCATCCTAACCCTTGTTCCCTGTCTTTCCCTATTTAGTGTGCGCTGGAAATGTGACCTGGCGGGGTAGGTCAGTGCAATGCTGCACATGCTCTAAATGGGTTCATTTAAAGTGCTCACTACTCTCCTCTTCTAGATTCAGAACTCTTGGCAGCTCTCACTCCTGGAGCTGCCCTCCCTGCTTTTTTTTGAGATCCTACACCTACCAGCACTGTGCCTTTCTCCTCGGACTCCTCCAGCTGGTATACCTTCATTGCTCAATCTGGCCACCTTCTGCTAATGCAGCACTTGCACCCCACCCTCATCTTCAAACCTCTTATTCTTTTTCCGCCCACTTTGTATCTTCTCCCTCTGCACCCTCACCATCGCCTCATGCTCCTGGCTGTTTCTCTTTACCTCCTGCTTTCTCTTCCCCTCCCTAACTCTTTCAGGGTTCTTCAATGGAATGCTGGGGGTCTCCAAGCCAGGAGCACTAAACTACTACACTTCATTTCGTCTCATCCAGTTGACCTTATATATATCCAGGAATATAACCTTAATTTGTCTTTCTCTTTTCAGATCCCTGGATTCTCTGATCTGCGATCCCATGGCACCCACTCTCGATTTGGTATTTTTCTCTACTGATGTCGCAGACGCTAGCGGCGGCGTCATCATTTTCGTCAAGCAGGGCTTATCCTTCTCTGAGCTTCCTACCTCTTCTCCTTCTTCGCTTGACCCCTACTCTGATTATGTAGGAGTCAACATCTTTCTAAACAACTTTTCCTCGCTCTCATTTCTTAATGTTTATGCTCCCCCTATTCGCTCTTCTACGAAGGATAGCAGAACCAATTTTTTTTCTCCCTCCTATGTGAAAGCGGAAGCGGTGGATTTTTCGCGCTTGCGCTTCCACAGAAAAAAGACCGCTTCCACCGCTTCCGCTTCCGCATCCCTGGAGCAAACTAACCCGAAGTGAAGCATCTGTAGCGGTTTGGTGGACGATGGTAGGTAGGGTTGAGCCACAAGAGCGAACGGACAAAGAGGACTGACGACTGATTCTGTGGCTGTCTACCACGTCGATAGTGCAGTTAGTTGTTTTTTGAATCGCACTTCGCTTACACAAGATTCGACTTTCACTTATCACTGATACAATCACTTTACTTGCAGGAAAACTCAACTGACTTATTCAAACTTGACCGATTGACCGAATAATATCGAATACTCGAATAACGAATTAATTGACCAAATATTGAGAAAAATTCAGTGTGGGCACTTTATATGTACACTAGCGGTGACGTAATAATGATTCAGCCGCTACACATGCACAGTTAAGTTTTTACAATTGCAGGACCGCCATCTGTTAGGTGGAGGTTAAGAATATTGGTTTAGCAGGCTTTATTCAAGGCGAAGTTGTGAGAACAGTAAGAACAAGCAAAGTTTTTTTGACATAGCCAATTCTCGTTCCAAAATCAAAAGTACCTTATTTTACGTCGAATAGAAAAATATGAGGGGGTTACGCATTGTAGTCAGTCCCGTAGCACTCCAACTTCGGCCCCCCCCCCCCCAAAGTAAGCGCAAGAGCCCCTGCGCACAGGTCATATCACTTTAGAGGTGTAAAATTGAAAAGCTGCATTAAGAAAATACACCACAATTTGTACATAAGTAAACAGGCTAATGTCAGAATAAAGCATGCCGATACCGAAGGTGCAAGTCATAAAAAATTCGGCACCGATGCCAGAGTTCAGTAGGACATTTATGCAGACACTGCGAAACGAAAGCAATGACACTGAAAAACATGAAAAACTTATAAAAACACAGTATCATTTAAATAGTCTGGAGCGAACCTTTTTGTTCGCAAATGCTGTTATGACATTGTCATAATCAAGAGATCGGGCGCAGTCATTTTCGATTGACAACATGGCTAATGAAGATAGTCTACTGTCTGTCATAGACGTTCTATTAAAAGTTTTGATCAGTTTCAATTTCCTGAAGCTTCTTTCAGCGCTGGCAACAGTCACGGGGCAAGTTAGTAAGATTCGAAGTGCGATGTACACATTCGGATACAATTCAAATAAATGAGTCTTTAGAAGATAGTTCAGAAAGTCTTGAGCCGTATTGAGATTGCGTTTTTTTTTGTAAAATTAAAACAAACCGCTGTAGCTCAGCGCTCATTTCATCAGAATCAATGACACCGAACTTTTTTTGGAACTCTTTACAGCAAGTAAGAAGAGCATTTTCTTGTTGCACAAGCAAAAGTTTGTCTCGTGTGTACAAAAACGAAAAGGCGGAAGAAACCTCACGTAACAAATTAAAGCGCTCCTTTATTGACATAATAGCCTGCTCTACTAATGGATAGAAAAAGTTGCTTTTAAATTTCAGTTCAGGAGTAGCTCGTTGTTCCTCTTCACCTTGGTAATCAAACAATCTTCTTTTCTTTCCACTTCTTGACGGAGGAAAAGAAGGATCAATATCCAATTCCTGTGCTATTTCAACAGCAGATGTTGCAGCACTGTCATAACCCGTTGTGCGATAGTTTTGCAAAAACTTTTCAGTTGCCTGGATTTCCGTTTCCATTGTATGAAGGGAGACTCCATACGATTGAAGAATCTTGCTTGCTTTATTGACTTGGAATAGGATATCATACCAAATAAACACCGACAAAAGTAAACTCCACTTTGATAAATGAGCTATCAACGATTTTGTTTCTGAGGCAGCTCTTCCATCTTTTCTTTCTATGGAAATGGCTTCCAAGTCTTTCAGTGCCAGCAACACCTCTTTTAAATTGTATCGAAGAGGTTTGATGCATTTAATTCTGCTTTCCCAACGAGTATCAGATTGTGACTTTATGGACAGCTCCACATGTTTCTTCAAAATTTCCCAACGCTGAGCAGAGGAAGAAAACAGCACATACAACCTTGTAAGTACTCCAAAAAATGTCAATGCTTCCGTCGATGAATTAGCACTGTCAACAACAACTAAGTTAAGGGTATGGTTGGCACAGGGCACGTAAACAGCTTTGGGATTGATGTCTAGCATTCTTGCTTGGACCCCAGAATGTTTTCCTTTCATGTTAGCACCATTATCATATGACTGACCTCGACAATCAGACAATTCGAGTTGCAGTTCGGTCGCTTTTTCTAAGAAAGCGTCCAACAAGCCTTTCCCAGTACTGTCACTTATTCTCAAGTAGCCAAAAAATGTTTCTTTAACAACAGCAGCTTCTTCATTACATAGTACATAACGGAGAATGACAGACATTTGTTCATGATGTCACATATCTGGAGTGCAGTCCAAAATTATAGAAAAATATTTTGCCAATTTCAATTGCTGTAAATTTTCTTTTTCAACTTCTGTCGCTAGCAATTCAATTAGTTCATTTTGTATGGTAGGACTCAAATAGTGATCTTTAGTGTTTTTATTCTTGATTCTGTCTTGAAGCTCTTTTAGGATCGGATCTCTTCTTGCCAAAAGCTCAAATATACCCAGAAAATTTCCATTGTGAGGAGATCCTAAGACTTCTTCAGATCCTCTAAAAGCAAGATTCCTTTCCGATAGAAACAAGGCAATGTCGATAAGTCTCTCTAAAACATTTCTCCAAAAACGTCTTTCATTGAAAAAAATATTCATCTCGCGTTTGTCGATAGTGGATGAATTTCTTATCCCTTCAGCTAGCAACATCCATTGACTGCAGCATTCTTGGTGGGAAATGCCGTTTTCATGGTCTTTCAGTTTTTTCGAAAAACCCTCCCATGTATTTATACCACTACAAAAGGGGCTTAGTGTTTTTCCAAATAGCTTACAACAAAAGCAAAAAACTTGATCTGATTCCCCAGAATAAACTAGCCACGACCGTGAAACACTTTCACCATTAGGTAACACACGTTTATAATGGTTGGAGGAAAAACGTCGCCTTGGAGTTGTGCTATTATATGGAAAATTCATTATTAGTTGATGTGGTCCACACTTTACTATATCACATCGTTGAGCATCAGAAATACTTTCAGGCCATTTACATGGGTCATCAGGGATAGGGGTAAATTGAGATTCAGTTATTTTTGATATTGAAGGTTGCGTATTGGCAGGTAAATCACAACTTACATTTTCTGGAAATTCACAATCACTTTGATGCTGATCGTCATAGTCTTCTTTTTCTTGTACACTATAGTTTTCTTCATCCCTCTCGGTACTAGTGCCAGGTCTACTCTGCTCAGTAATCTTGAAAAAATCTGTCATCTTGGGCAATTTCGCTACAGCATCTCGAGCAGTGGCTGCTTCTTTTCTCTTTTGAGCACCACTTTTTGAACGTTTCATTCTATACAATGTCAATAAAATACTTTATCTGCACTCTGCAGTGTATATATATTGTCCCGGTATTTATAGCCAAACAGAATTCCAGACCATTCTATGATTGTTGCGTAACAACGGCATTGTTACGTCAATCGAATATTCAAGATTCTACCAGAAAATCAATCGAAATATTCTAGATTCTGCGAGATAAAATGACGTCGCATTCACTTATGATGTCACAAGCCAATTTCTTCGTACAGTTTAAATCGGTTGTAAACAAGTCTGCTGAACTGAAAATAGTCACGTAGCCAAAAAGCAATTTCAGACTAACTTGGGCCCCCAAAGCTGGCCTGGGCCCCCCCAATTGGGGGGTTTGGGGGGCGGCTGCTACGTCTCTGGTTCTACTTGATGATCGTTACACCCAACATCGATCTCGTTTAAATGTTCGCTGAGTACATGTTCAGTAGCATATCTGGCTGGGACTTTTGGATGCTGCTGAATGAGAGAGTCTGCTGCATCTAAAACAGCAAAATTTTTACAGAAAATATTGACCAAAGTTGGGGATGGTGTTATTAATCCTCCACGGGACAATAATTAAAAATACGGCATTTCTGTGTGAATTCCTGTCAAGATCGTCCTACATTCGCAACATTTTTATTGCTTTATAAACTTTTTGCTGCGTAGCCAGCAATGATGTAGGCAACCTCTTCACTATCTTCTTCCAAAATTACAGACGATTGCTCAACATTGTTATGTGCAATGTGTTGAAGAAAGTCCTTCGTTACTGACTTTTTGATTTGGATATCTTCATCCCAAAAGTTTATGTCTTCTTTAATTAGAGATCGAATCAGCAAAATCTTTCCAGAAGATTCCACTTCCGGTAAACTGACCAGAAGTCGACCTCCACTCATCTGCCGATATTGAGCAAAGCGTTTTTCCAGTGGATCACTTTGAAACCTTCTGGGAATCACAAATGTAAATCCCTCGGCATGGAGTTCACTAACCAGGTTTGATTGAGCTTTCAAAATGTGAATTAATGCATCTGAAGTTTGCTTCAAAGGAGAAAACAGACTGCAGCTTGTTTGAGACCATGTTTTCAGTTCTTGTTTTTTCGATTTTTGTAGATACATTTATTCTGCCATTACAAGTATATCATCTGAAATCTTGTTAGCTCTTTGAATGAGAGCTGTTAGGAAACCAAAGCCACCTTGTTTGAGTCTGTTTAACGTGGAAAATGAAGGTATTGGGAAATGGTTTAGCAAATATTTGTAGCATTGGGCAGATGTGTAACGAAGTAATAGAGCATGCCTCATTAGCTCAGCCGAAATGGGGGACGACCTTTGGGCTTATAATATTGTGTCTGTAGCAAATCATCCATGATTGAGGTGGATGATTCTGCGCTTGTGTTTCGCAAGTAGCCAGGAATATTTTGGAGCATGCTGTAGTGAGTGATCTTTCCATTTCAACCCTTCACGAGCCACGCTAGAAGAGGAACTGGACAACCACAGATGCAATTAAATGTGAAGTTCAGAATCAATTTCGATTGCTTCTTTTATGGAAGGAAACCCGGTTTGAGTGTTTTCTTTAACAACCGATTAAGTAATGGTAGGTATAGAGCAAAAAATCTATTATAAAGCAAAGATTTTTTCCTTTTTGTTTTTGTTTACTAATACTAAACTACTGGGCATATAAACATCAAACCGGGCATGAAAGATCACCACCCTGAATTGATTCTAATGAGGTTTTGATGACGTCATGATTACTTCACATGTATATTAAAAAGCAAATTTTTGCTTTAACTCCTCCAAAACTACTGGGTATACAAACATGAAACTGGATACGATTCATCACCACCCCAGAGCGATTGTCACAAGGGTTTTATGATGTCACAATTAAAGATAAATTTTTTCTAAACTTATATTTTTTGACATAGGAAAGCCATTTTGTGGCTAAATAAAAGCCAGCACTCAGCTTGCCAACTTGAAATAATTGTCATTTTTTTTGGATCTGTGATGACGTCATAAGCACCAATAAATAGTTGTGATGATTTTTCTTAATTTTTGGTAAAATACTAATAATAAAAAAGCGGTTGATGGCTCTTTCAATAGACATCAATAACATGATTCTCAAAACAAAATTTTTGTTTAAATTCAAGGATCATTGGCAATGCAACAAGTGATTATGTGTTTGATCCCTTTTTAAACTTAAATTTTCCAAAACTACTGAACAAACAAACTAAACTTAAATGGCACCACATGTATTTATCACCACACCAAGATGAGGGTCATAAGGAGGCTTGCGGTGTAAAGATAGATTTTTAAAATTGCATTTTGTGACGGAGGAAAGCCATTTTGTGCTTAAGTAAAAGCCACCACTAGATTTGCCAACCAAAAACAATTTTTATTTTTTAGGATCTATGATGGTGTCATGATTACAAATTAAATGTGAAAATGGTTTTGCTAACTTACTCAAAAAATACTGACCATCAAAACATGGTTGGTAGCTCTTTTAGAAAATATCAACAACATGATTTTCGAAAAAAATTTTTGCTAAAATTTAAAAATTATTGGCAACCAACAAGCGATATTGTGTTTGACCACCTTTTTAAGCTTAACTCCGCGGAAACTACTGGATGCCCAAATTTTGAACTTGGCATGATTGATCACCACACCAAGACGAGGGTCATAAAGAAGTTGGTGACGTCAAAACTGAAGATGCATTTCTAATAACTGCATTTTTTAATGAAAAAAAGCGATTTTCAGCTTAAGCATAGGCTAGCTAACTTGTCAACTTCAAGAAATTTTTATGTTTTTTGAAACTAAGATCACCACATAAACATTGATTCTAAAATTTGTTTTGTTCATTTTTTCAAGCGATGTAGAACGTAGAAACCCAGTTGAAAACATTTTCGGCAGATTTTAACGAGACTCTTCGTTCAAAGCAGGGATGTGGAAGCAGCTATTTCGTCAATCGCTTCCACTAACAAAAAACGAGAAAACGACCGTTGACAATTTTTTTAACTTTTGTGGGTCTGTAGCCTGCTTTCTCCTATACGTTGTCATTTTGAGGAGACAAAAACCTATCCATATATTGATATTACTTTACCTACTTCGCTTAAGCTTATTGTTCCGAACTACTCTGTGTTTCATTTTTCTTAGATATTAGGACTCGTGTTAAATGTAGAACAGTGCTCTTCAACCTTTTTGTCATCGCGGAAGTGATGCACTTTCGCGTTTGCCGCGAAACCCCCACAAACACAAATTTAGAAATCACGAGTTGCTTGTAGGAAAAGAAAACGCTTCAAAAAATAATCAAACACTTCAACAGATAAACAGTCATCACAAGTTCCTTCACTACTTACAACCATTTTTATAACAATTAGCCAACTGCTTCTGAGATCGAAACCGTATGACCACATATTACAGCTCTCGAGTACAACCTGTCGTCACAACAACAAATTACAACGATATAGCGCGGATTTCCCCTCTCTATTCCCAACTAACTCTGATTTTAAGTTAATTTTAACTCTAATCATCAATACGGACCTTCTGTTTGTCCTCAAAACACGTATTGATTCTAATCTTTGTGAATAGTGAAGTGCGAAGATTTGGTCGTATATACAGTATATAAAGCGAGCAAAATTGATCTGCGCCAATCAACAGCCGCCTCAACTTGCTGATGCGGTCTCCTACCCGTTTGGGTCGGATCGAAATGGCTGTTGGTCTTGCCAAGGGTCCCAGTTACCCCAAGCACTCCCCTTACACAAACCATTTTTTCGCAGTGCTGCTCAAATCATCATTTTATTGGCTATGTTTTATTGTCCAAACTGCCTCTTTCTTACCGACAATCGATATTAAAATTTGATGCTAGTTGAAGTTGTTCTTGTTCTCTCGCGATACTGATATCGCACATTCGTTCAGATTTATAGTAGGCCACAAATTCTGCATCGGGAAATGGACAAAACGTTTTTGCCAAGTTACTCTTCAAATCAAATAACCCATGTGGAAGTGGAAGCGGTAGAATTTTCGCGCTTACGCTTCCACATCCCTGGTTGAAAGTAAATTCTCTAACACGATGTTTCTCAACCTTTTTAAGCATGTGACCCATGTTTAAATTATACAGAGGTTTGTGGCCCAGTTATGTATTTCCAATTTCAGTAATGCCCTCTTTATTAGTAAAAATTAAAATAATAAGCAGTGGCCTACCCGACTTACGTGCTGTGGCCCACTAATGGGCCGTGGACCACCGATTGAGAACCACTGCTCTAACATCTTACGCTGTATCTGCCTGTAGATGCAACAAGTGATTGTTCATATAAGTTACAAAATTTTAATAAAGAGGTAGTTTTTCTTCTTACAATCGTTAAGATATATAGCAGTCTCAATATATTAAACATTTTTATTTAAATTCTAAATGTTGTCGACACATTATATGGCTTTCCTCAGACAATACAAATACACTGCTCATTCTATAAATTACACTCGCAAATGAATATGTAAGTTATGCAAAATATATAAAATTTTATGATTGGAAAAAAGATTAACTTTTCGTTACTTTTCACACAAGTGCCCGATGGGTGAAGCCGCCTTGGCCACTTGAACCGATATTCTTAACCCCGACGTTATTATTTGGGATTTTCCAGGCAACGCTGGTAGAGCCGGGTAGTCAATATTACAAAACAAAGATTTTTTTCACTAGTTCTCAACACAGAATACATTAATTCTCACCGGTTCTCCTGACAAATCCAAACTCCTCATCTGAGAATTTCTTTACATCGAGCAACTGCAACCTAGTTTAAATTTAGACTCCAAATTTGTTTCTCTACGCTTATTTAACACGTTTCCATTGTTTTTTGCTGTGTATTCATTTTTTGGCCTCAGTATGGTATAGTTGATAGTCAACTTGCTTGTTGTACATTATTTGCGTTGAAAATGGCACCAGTTGAGGGCCGAAACGTTCGCAGTATATTTTTGAAAAGCTGTTTGGATGTTATTTTTGATATAAAGTTATTATTTTTTCCCTATTGTACTCCGTGTCTAAGAATTTTTACATTGAAATTTCATTGGAGTCTTAAAAAGTTTAGAAGGATGGCAGCAATGAAGGTCTCGGCCTTTCTCCGAGACTCTTTTCTTTTATTATACCAACATAACTAAATTGTTGAATTGGTTAAAGTTTATCTCTCACATCACTTAGTATTTCTTGTTATTTATTTCTGAATTCTGAGAAGCTTATGTAGCACCCTACGATTAAAGCTTTTTACATAAGTTGTCCCATCGACTTTTTCAAAATGAGAATCACGCCCATTTTGGTATCTCAAATAGACATAAAGCCCTTTCTCTTTTCACCTTTTTTTCAAACTGTCGTACAATTTTGGGGATATTGCCATTTATCTCCCTCATTACGCCACTAGTTTTGTGCATATAATACCAACTGAAACCAAGGCTGGAGACATGGTACGGTTACTGGCTGCGCTCATGAGTGAGATCAAACAGTATATCAGCCATGATTGCTCAATCCAATTACTGGTACATGCTAACCGTGCATGAAATTATACGCAAGAGCGAATAGCCAGATGACAGCATATATTTTCGTTTAATCATGTATGTTTGTGCATTACTCCTTGTTATATATCCTGTACTTTGCCTTATCTCATGGAATACTCTATGCTCTTGCTATGTACATACCTTTAATGATCACAAAGAATAAGAAAACTACGGATGCTATACAGGGTGGCCCAAAAGTAGGTATACAGTTATTAAAAGTAGGGTTTGGGTCCAAAAGTAGATTTGTAGTTCTTATGTAGGCACTTTTAAACCTCTAGAATGATAGTTATATCTTAAATGGAAACTGTTTAATCTTTTTAGTGCTCAAAATGTCCTTCTTTACATCTGTTCAAAACACTCTGACATACCGTGCAGCACAAATTTCAATTTGCATCAATTTCTCTGAATGCGTCATAAATGCAATCTTTTAATTCATTTACTGTTTTGGGATTCTTCTCCTTGTTCTTTACATACTCTTTGTTCTTTACAACACCCCAAAAAAAGAAATCCATTGGTGTCAGGTCAGGTGAGCATGGTGGCCATTCAATGCTACCTGTTCTTCCGAACCAACGTTGTGTAAAGACTTTGTTAAGGTAATCTCTTACTCTTAACGCATAATGTGGAGAAGTTCCATCTTGCTGAAAGAAGAGTTCATCAAAGTTAGGTTTAGTTTGAAGTTGTGGCACTACCACTTCACAAAGAATTTCCAAATAGTTCTCTCCATTAACTGTATGCCTACTTTTGGGCCACATAAAGTGCACTGCTGGTAACTTCAAAGCACATAAAAAATAGTTTAATAACTGTATACCTACTTTTGGGCCACCCTGTACATTGCAGTGTTGCCATAAATAAATATACAAACTAAGATATATCACACTCCTGATTAGATTTATTGATTGTATATTATCAAATAATTGACTGCGCGGCTAGCTGGTTGCTTCCAATGCGCGAGTAGGAAAAATGGAAGTGGCATAGTTGAAATTGGTGAGATGGGCAGTGGGAGTGACAAGAAAGAACAGAATAAAAAATGAATACGTGATAGGGACTGCGAAAATCTCAAAGCTAGAAAACAAACTTCGGAATGCAAGGCTACGCTGGTATGGACACGTGAAAAGAAGAGAAGAAGGCTACTTGGGAAAAAGGATGAAGGAGATGGCAGTGCCAGGTAACAGAAAAAGAGGAAGGCCAGGGAGAAGGTGGATAGATTTGGTGAGAGAAGACATGGAAGAGGTTGGAGTTAAGAAGGAAGACGAAGTCGATCGGGACAAATGGAAAATACTTTCGAGCTGAAACGACCCCAAGTAGGGAGAAGCCAAAAGAAGAAGAAGAAGAATCGCGTACCAGCTTTCTATTTGTAGTTAGTCGGCGATACTACATATTGATTCGATGCTTGTGTACTCTATTTTAACGTTAGCTCATTATTTAATGTGTAAGGGGCATAAAGCTGCGGTGTTTATTCGTTGATGCTGCGGTTTTTATCCATTTTTTGCTATTAGGTTTAGACATGAATTATTTTAAAATGATAACAAAACAGATTAGCTCGAACAAGCAAGTGTGTTTATTTGAATGTGGTTGTTGTACTGCAAATTTATGTTTGGCTTAAAGTATGTTTATATATTAAATTTTTGACTGTTCAAACTGCTAAGTGTTTAAGTTGACCATGGCGAGGAGGGCTATTGTTGGAATGCTTATTGGCAGTTATTGCGCTATATTTCTTATGAGATTTTAAGTACAGCTCAGAATTTCTTATGTTTGTACTCCAGATTTGTTTTCAGAAGGACTACTACTGTGGTGCTAGATGGTATGTTAGGCCTATTTATTATTAACAATGTAGCAGCCCGCTAATTTCCTAACTCCTATAATTCAAAAGCCTTATTTCCGAGAAAATTTGTCAATTTCAATTAAACAAATTGAAAACTTGAATGTAATCAAAAATTATTCTGCATACTAGCGCTTTTCCACTGCAACGATTGCTTCTATTGCTGAGCGTCAAGCAGCTGATCTGTAGATAAAACTTTTTAGTTTTACAATCTTTGATCTAAAAAATGTGCAGATTGAAAGTCCAACATGTACTAAATTGCTCAAGCGCACAAATGTGACTTATGATGAAACAATTCCCAAGCTATAATGACAACGTGTTTTAAGGTAAAGGAAATCTGAAATAACGAAAATCAAATATAAGTCTATGCTAGGTAACGTCATGAAACTTTAAGCAAAAGTGCAGAAAACTTAACGCATCAATAACTTTAAACAAAACATTCAGTTAATAAAGTAATTACGACATTCTCGTTATTGCTGGTTCTTCCGGAGTTTGAACACAGCAGTATGAGCAAAGAAACAAATAGCCTATTTATCGAAAAAGCATTTATTGTTAGCCAATATGTTTGTGTAGGTAGCCTACGCAAAAATCCAATCGCAATCATGCTTGACCTTGCGTGCTGCTTAATGCTAATTGCTAACCCACCCCAATCACAAACTATGTTTACAGATACTTCTTTATAATCATTTATATAAATATTTTTTGATACTGCAAATAACATCTTTTCCCAGACTTTATAAACAATATTGTATTTTAGTGCATGCATAACAAAACTGCTACTTTTATTGTTCAAGTTGGAGGATCTATGTTTAAGTTGGTTCAAGATCCATAATTCCGCTTTTTTTTAATTAGAATAAAACAAAGAATGACTTTTTTGCAACTGTGTTTAAAGGTATCATACAGTAGATGAAGACAGTTCCTGAAATTTATGTAAGTTAAAAAGGGCATTCAGAATTTTTAGAAGCTGCTGCGACGTATTCCAAAAATTAGAGTTCCAGCCTAATTTCTAAAAATTGTGAATAAAAAAAGAGTAAAAGTTTTTAAAAATGTTTCTACTTAAAACTATATACTGATATACCTGATCCTAGGCTGTTAGGTTTTTAAAAAAATTTTTAGTGCTTTTATTTTTGTCTAGCAAATCACGCACCAAGCTAAGAACTCAACAAAGCAGCCACCAAAAATAGGTTTGGAGCTGGTAAGTGACCACACCTCTTATATACTGAAATACGTGACCCTGAGTGCAGTAAACGAAAAAAGCTGCTTAGTTTTTCTCTGAAGAAATTCCTCTTTGCTATTTATAATTGCAAATTACCTAACAGTTAGGGTAACACTATATACCAACGTATGTCGAGATTATTGTGGCAGTTGCAACAGACGTTACTTTTACTTTGTAGAACCTGCACAACATCTGAAACAGTACCGGTACAGGTCTTTAAATTTAGTTGCACTCATTCAGAGCAGCAAGTGCCATCAAGTGTTGCTTGGGAGCTTGATCAATTTGCGTTTCAGTCAGTGCATGGGATGGGATGTAATGGATTACATTTTTTGTGTTGAATTTCAATAAATAACTTTTGATATGGAAGATGCCAAAGAAGGGCCTTTTAGATAATTATAAATCTGTAGCACTAAACAGGTGTAGTACAGGCATAGTAGGCATAGCAGGCATAGTAGAAACATAGTAGGCATAGTACAGGCATAGTAGGGATAGTGCAGGCATAGTAGACATGGTATAGGCATAGTAGGCATGGTACAGGTATAGTTGGCATAGTACAGGCATAGTACAAGCATAGTAGGCGTAGTACAGGCATAGTAGGCATAGTACAGGCAAAGTGATGGTAACAAGACTTGATTACAATGTGAATCAAAAAACACTGCAGCTTTTAATGTGAAATCTCACGGTATCCATCCAATGCTTAAATTTAAACTCTTAAAATTAAAAATTAATTATTTTTTGAAAGGAAAGAAGTAAGGCTTTGTTGTATTGGTACAGGAACAGTGGGCATAGAACAGACATAGTAGGCATAGTACAAGGATAGTAGAGGAGGTGAGCAACCAAAAACCAGTTGCAACAATATTATGAATCCGTCTTTTCTTTTAGAACAAATTAATTTTAATTTTATGAGTTTAGATTAAGCATTGAGTAGATACAGTGAGATTTCACATTAACAGCTCTTGGGTTACCATTACTATGCTTACTATGTCTGTACTATGCCTGTTAAGTACTACCGGTAACATAGCAGGCATATTGGGCATGGTAGACATACAGTAGTACAGGCATAGTGTAAACTAACCCTAATCCTGCTATGACTGTACTATACCTGTTTAGTAATACGGTAAAAAGGAATGGAAGATTTAAATGATGGAATGGAAGATAATCTTCTATCAATCAATCTCAGTTCCATCATACAATTTTTTGCCATGCCATGCAAACTT
Organism: Trididemnum clinides; assembly: GCA_963675345.1. Lineage (NCBI taxonomy): Eukaryota > Metazoa > Chordata > Ascidiacea > Aplousobranchia > Didemnidae > Trididemnum > Trididemnum clinides. Next base: position 39,867,106 of record OY776286.1, read on the forward strand.
CATGAAACAAAATTGCATGAAAGTTTCCATATAACTCCAGTGCCTGAACTGAAACAATGCTTCTACTTTTGGCAGTGGCTATTTTGCTGTCAACAGCATTTTACCATTTGAGGCTATTTTGCCATTAGACATTTGTGATTGGTCAATTTTAATGTCATAGTAACACATGAAACTTTTGCTCATTTCTGATTGGTCAATTTCATAAGTGAAATAAAAAAGTTTGGACCCCAATGCACACCCCACATTGACCACTGCTTTTGTCTAAGTACACCAGCAGCAAAGATTCTAACTCATAATCATTCCATTTCAAGGTAGCATCACTATCCACTATGCCACAGCATCACTGCCATAATTACAGCAAATATGGCTATATAAACACAGATGAATGGTGTTGGCAAAATAGTCTCCAAGGGTAAAATGTCATTGACAACAAAATAGCTCCTTTACTTTTGCTTCAAACCAAAGATATCAGTAGGGTCGGCAACGTTTGTACCATACAGGGAAATTGATGTTTCATATAAATGAGTATGGCAACCCATATCAATTAGAGTTAAGGTTGTCTATTTGTTTGATTACCTATACCTGTATGACTTACCTATATGCAAGATATGTAACTTAACAATACAATGACCAACTTCCCTATATGCAACAAAATGTTACAATGAGGCACTACCCCAAATGCAAATTAACCTTATCACTTTCCTATTTGCAACATACTCATATCTGGAAATTATAACTTACGTATATGCAACAAAAGTTACCAATGCCTTTTGAAGCAATTGCCCACTGTTGTCTGTCATTAACAACAGCTTATATTATTTTTGCATATTGGTAATTTCATTGCAGTTCAGTCATTTAACCTGTGCCGCATCACTATGCATGTTTGGGCCAGTGCAAAGACACTGAAGAGTATGAGAAACACCAGGATTACTACTTGGAATAAAAGTCGAACTTTTGGTCTTGGTGCCTTGTCTTTGGTAGACAGAGGAGTAGAAAATATCTCCAGTTGACAAGTTTTGCTTGGCTGTTGGAAATTTGAATTCATTATATCTTTGTTATCATAGTGTTTGCTAAAACTACCATAACAAGTTGCAGATTTTGTTTTATGCAGTGGCTATTTTGCCATCAACCAGCTTTTACCGTTGAGGCTAATTTTCCATCTGACATTTGTGGTTGGTCAATTTTAATGACATATTAAGCACGTGACTCTATGGTAGTTTCTGATTGGTCAGTTTCAATGAATAAAAAAATTGCACCCTCAGTATACACTCCCCTGTATATCCACATACTGGGCCTACCCCTCCAGTGTACACTGCCTTTGTCTAAGTACCCTGTCAGTGAAGATTTCAACCTGTAACCATTGCATTTCAAAGCAGCTGCACCATCCATTACATCACAGCATCACTGCCAAAATTCTAGCAATTATGGCTATTTAAGCACACATGAATGGTGATGGCAAAATAGCCACTTCGTTTTTTTTATACAGTGACTATTTTTTCATCAATGAAATTTTACCTTTGGAGGCTATTTTGCCATCAGACATTGGTGATAATAAATTTTAATGACATATCAAGCATGACTTTTGGCCTTTTCTGTTTGGTCAATTTTAATGATGAATTCAAAAATTTACACCTTCAGTTTTTACTCCCACACACTGAATACTCCCTCCCAATGTATGCTACCCTGTACATTCACATACCAGGCCCCCTCCAGTATACACTGCCCCACACTGTACACTATCCCATACATTCACATACCGGGTCCCTCCAGTGGAGTGGTTATAAATAGGCATAATACAGGATAATACAATCTAACCCTAACCCTACTATGCTTGAACAAACTAACCCTAACCCTGAATGATGCATACTATGCCTGTTTAGTACTACCACCCTCCAATGTATACTGCCTTTCTGTAAGTGCCTTGCCAGTGAAGATTTTAACCTGTAACCATTGCATTTCAAGGCTGCTGCACCGTCCATGCACCACAGAGTTACTTGCAGACTACTAGCAATTATGGCTATATAAACACACATCAATAGTTATGGCAAAATATCCTCTAAGGGTAAAATGCCATCAATTGCAAAATAGCCACTTCCTTATTTTTAATGTCTTTTATTCAGTAGAACCAAAATTGGTGTTAGAATTGTTTCATGAAGCTACTTTTTTAAGTGCAAAGAAAATGGCAAGCTGTGCTAGATAACGTTGACAGCCTGTATAAGCTGGTAATTTTCAAATTGAAAAAACGGGATTGCATTTTGAGCTATTATGACCATCACCTTTGGGTAGATATCACAAATGTATACATTGAAAAGAATTTTGGGATGGAATGGAAGAAATGCTAAGATGGAAGATAAAAAAAATGTCTTCCATTTCATCCTATGCTGGGGTTTCGGTTGGAGGTGGCCCAAGTTATATCATTTTTTTGCAAATAATAGCAGTGGGTAAAAGACTGAAGTAACTGGAACTACTGAAGTTGTATCAAACACACAATTGAGGTTTTAACAAAGCAGCTGTGTGGACACTAGACCAGTTGCATGCATGCATTTATGCAGTAGGACTACTCACCAGACATACTGTTTTGCCAAGCACCATTACAAAAAATTCTGTTATTCTAATATTTTTGAGCTACCCTTAAGATTTGCAGTCTTATTTTTCAATTTCAGGAGTGGCTATTTTGACGTTGATGGCTTTACTTTTGGAGACTATTTTGCCGTCACCATTCATGTATATTTATATTGCCATAATTACTTTAATTCTGCAAGTGATGATGTGCCACATAGATAGTGCACATGCCTCACAATACATTAATTACAAGTTGGAATCTTGGCTAACAGGGCACTTGGAGAAAGGCAGTGTACACCAGAATGGGGAGGCCCGATATGTAAATGTGCAGGGTAGTGTGCACTGGGAGGGAGTGTGCATTGTGGGAGGTGCAACTTTTTTTAATTGATTAATAAAATTGACCAATCAGAAACAACCAAAAGTCACATGTTTATAATGTCATTAAGATTGACCAATCACAAATAACTCACGGCAAATTAGCCTCTATAGGTAAAATGCTGTTAATGGCAAAATAACCACTGCCTTCAATTTTCATCTGGCAAGTGCTGCGTGACGTCTGTGTTTGCACAATTGCTCTCTCTAAAGAGTAAATGTGTGTGCAATACACCTTTATTCTTTTTCCTCTGCTGCAGACAATTCATCTTGCTATGCTCCTATATATGATGTGGTAGACTTTTCTGATGCCAGTATTATGTTAACATTTAGTTTCTTTTCATTGAGTTTGCACATTGATGTTCTGTAATAAATATTAGTATTTTATGCTGTAAGTAAATGGGTGGTTATAAATGGGCATAGTACAAACATTAGGTTTAGTACAGGGTTGGGGTAGGCATAGTACAGGTGCACTGGGCATAGTACAAGGATAGTAGGCATAGTACAAGAATAACTGGAGAGATGTGCAACCTAAACTCATAAAATTAATTGTTTTTTGCTGTACTACGCCTACCCTAACTCTAACCCTGTACTATTCCTGTTTTAGTACTACAGGTAAGTAAACAGTTTATCCATAATAGGCCACTAGTTCTTGAATATTTAATTGTTTTATAATTTGGGCTGTTCTAGTTAATTTGTGTGTGCTGTTTACGGTTTACTTATGGTTTACTTTTGGCTTAGCGTTAAAGTTAGTTGACATTGCAAGACATCTTGCCCACTGCAGACACGGGTTGCCAGCAATTTTGTACTTGAAACATTTCATTCAGCCTATTTTATCCTGCAATAAAAATCTAAACTCTTGGTGTAATAACTGCATGTGATCAGTCTTTTTAAAGCCTTTTTAAGTTTTCGTGATCCCAGAATTGGAATGTTTCATCCTGGAATGATAATTTAAATTTGCAGTGTAATAGTTGCATGTGATCATTGAAACCTATCTATTTACTATTATAGGGTTGGGTACAAAATGTTTAGTCTTTAAAATCTGTGATATTTGATGACATGTACTATTTAAAAAGACCTATTTGGGTTGCCTAAAAGTTTATGGACTTGTGTGTTAAATGACAAAGGTAGAAGTTATAAAACTGTGAGCTTTTTTAGGGTTTAGAAGCAGTTTTTCTCTTGAAGTGTCGTTATTAGCAAATATAGTTTTTGGGTGTCGCATTTAAGCATAGGCAATGGTAACTTTGCATTAGTTTTCTATAGTATAATTCACTTTAACTGCTCAAGCTTACTTTTTCTTTAATTTGAGCAAATCTTTCCAACAACCTCTGGCTCATATTTATGGACCAACTAGGATCAAAGACACTAAAATTTGGACTATGATAGAAGTAATCATCTTTTTTTTGAAAAGTATTTAAATTTTTATTGCTGGGTGCATTTCTTTCAGCTAAATAAGCTCTATTTTTATTCATCAATTGTTTTTCAGATTTTTGAATATTAGAATTATATTGCTAGAAGTATCATTAGTTGAAATTCTTGGCTTATTCTGGTTATAATGTCAACACCAGCTAGACGTCGATTAATGAGAGATTTTAAAAAGTATGTTTTGCATCTATTACCGTATATACAATAGTGTTTAGATATGACAGGGTTTCCTAGTTGCAGTAGTTAATTTGGAATAAAATGTTTGCTTTTTTGTGCTAACCTATGCATGAAATTCAAGAATTGACATGGGTGCTGGTAATCAAAAATGTTGTCAATGTTGCATTATTTTTAATCTATAAGCTAACTACCGATTTACATATTTTGATGTATTGAAAGCAGTTTTCCCTTTAGACTGAGTTCATGTTTGAATGCGCATTTGCACTCTGCAAATCAAGGACACTAAAATTCACTTATAACACTTACTTCGATCAAAAATTAGGAAATTCTAAGCTGGTACACTGAATCTTCTGCTCATGGCCAAGGATTTTAGACACATGGCAAGGCTACAAAAACTTTGAACCACTATTTAAAAGCAAGAAAGTAAAGAGGTCATTGTTATGTGCAATACCAGTTTAGCAGCTTTGAAGTAGCAGCCTATAGCAGCCTTATTTTTCAAACGCACAAACAAGGTCATTTTATAGTAATGCATTGTTTTAAAAATTACATTAGTCAAATGAGAGTTGTTATCATCTACTTACACTGTCAATGGCATTTGCAAAAGTTATTTGTAACTTGATGGGTCATTTCATGTGGAATGGCAGCAGTTTCCTCACAAACAGCATCTCTTGATTATTAAATCGATTGAAGGCAACAAGTGCATACTTTTATTTTTAATTTCAAATATTTCCACAGAAAAAAATTGCTCTGGTTTAAATCAGGTAATTGGGTGGGCCAACTTCCACACTGTCGAAATCAGACCTTGTCTTTGAATAACACTATCGCATCATGATAGACTTGTTGTTGGATTTCCTAGTTATTCTGTAATTCTCGTGGCTTACATTCGGTGTCTGTTTTAGCATCATTTTGTATGGATGCATTAGCAGATACTTGTGAAAAGCTTTTTTTTTAACTCTTGTTGGAAAGCCTAAGAGCAGCAGTGTTTTTCTTTGCCGAACGTTGTGAAGCCTGTTCAATTAAATCTCTTACCATCACCATATTTTCTTCAGTTCTGGAAGTCTGTGGTCAGCTAGTTGGTTTTTGTTTCAGTACTGATCCACTCGCTCTTATGTTGGTACTCCATAATAAGACAGTGTTTTGAGTGAGTAGGAGATCATGTCTATCAAACTCGAAGTACCCGTGAAATGCTATTTGTGTTGCAGTCACTGATTTGTTGTTGTAGATAAATGTTTCATCAATAAAAGCGCAATGTTTGCCTATCGAATTCATACCAGTTACCCAAAATAAAATAAAACAATAATGGCATTCTTTGTACACATGGAAGATAAAACACTTCTTATTCTTAAATTCTATTTCGCTTTTATTACACCTACAAATGTGGGTGATCATTTGCTGCAATTTGTGTAATCACATCGGTTTTTAGTTAGCTAATATACTTAATACAGTAAAACGACATGTAAAAAAGTGCAAGCTTAGAATGCTTTCAGTAAAATAGCAATGCCTTTTTGCCATGTGCACACTTGTTATTCAGTTGTTTCAACTTGACACTGACTATTATTAGTAATTCTACTAAAAATTGGGCAAGTCAATAGTTTAGTTCAGTTCCCTTTAATGCTGGTACAGGAAACTAGAAAAGTTTTACTGTGATGCATCACCTGCTAGTCTTAAAAAATTTTACAGGCAGCATCTTAAGCCACTGTAGTAATAGCGTGTGTGCATTGAATACTGAATAGGAGCTATATGGCAAGTATAATGTGGTAGCCTAGTCATGTTCTTGTGTGCATCAGTCTTAAGATAAAAGTGGAGCATAAAAAATCCAAAATTTTGATCACTATCTTTCAAAGTATGTTAGTGTGTTGGCTAACTAAAAACTGATGTGATTTATCGTTTGGCCAATCAAAGTTTACAAAAAGAAAATTTAAACACTATGACCAAGTGGTGTCAAAATGAAGTAAAAGACAAGGATTATGAACAAGAATTGTGCAAGGCCAGAAAGCATTGAATTGACCCGAACGTTTGGTAGGCAATGCATGACATTAGTAATCAAACTGATTTAGAATTCAAGATGATCCTCCAACTGGGGTTAGTGGAGCTCCATCTGAACACAATATCATGATATGGAATGCACTGATATTTGGTCCTGAAAATACACCATTTGAAGATGGAACTTTCAAGTTGCGAATAGAATTTACAGAAGAATATCCTAACAAGCCACCATCAGTAAAGTTCGTCTCAACAATGTTTCACCCTAATGGTAGGTTACTTTAAAATAATTTTTGCTGGATTGTACACTGCAGTAACTCTTTAATAAGCTGACTGTTTAGTATTGCTACCACTTTATTGTAATACATGGTTGTTGTGGTGCCAACAGTGGTTACGTGCTCCAGTCATAAAGTCTTATTGCGCTCTTTTGTCATAACTAAATGAATTTAGTTTTATCGTTTTATCCTTCACATCACTCCTATTGCTAAGTAGATTTGCAGATATCATTTTTTAATTTTTGGCATAGCGTGATAAAGAAATTGAACCCAGGTCTATTTGCTGCTGGGTGGACACTTTAAAGCAGTACACTGCTGTACCCGTCTAACAATACATGGTGCTATGCTTCAGTGTGCAAACATCCCACTGACAATTTTTGGACACCACTATTTAGCTCGGTAAAAGCTCGATATTTTTCTTTTGGTAGACTTGAACCTTGTGTACAGGGAGCTTAAGCATGGCCTAACTCTTTGTATGATTTATTTTGGCTGAGTCGTTAGCAACAAATAACTTGTAAATGAGCAATGAGCAAAAATAATACTCATGAAGAGTTAAGCCCCACTTGGCTTTAGTGCAGATCAGACTTCAAACATGATGTTAATTCAGCTGTACCAATCAACAGCTGCCTCAATGTGGTTGTGCTGTCTGACCCCGTTTTCATTTGGTCAAAATGGCTATTGGCCTTCCTGAGGGTCCCAGTTACCCGAGGCACTCCCCTCACACAAACCATTTTTTTGCCGTGCTGCCCCCCGAACAACCACAGAAGGGCAGCACACAACTTCTTTAAAATCGGTTGTCTGTCTTCTCTCTTCCCCTGCCTTACTCTTGTTCATCTTCATCGTCTCATTCTTCTCCTACTTTTGATGAGCGGCAACGTTTATCAAAACCCTGGTGCCATCTTTCCCTGTTCAGTATGTGCTGGAAATGTGACCTGGCATGGTAGATCAGTGAAATGCTGCACCTGCTCCAAATGGGTCCATTTAAGGTACTTACTACCTTCCATCTCTAAATTCAGAACTCTTGGCAGCTCTCACTCCTGGAGCTGCCCTCCCTGCTTCTTCTTGAGATAACCCTGTAACTTTCTCTGCAGACTCCTCCAGTTGTATACTCCACTGTTCAATTTCCTCCCCCTCCCCTTGCTAATGCAGCACTTTTGCTCCACCCTCGCCTTCAAATGCCTTATCCCCCTTCTTTCCATTTTGCATCTTCTCCCTCTGCACCCTCACCATCGCCTCATGTTTCTGGCTGTCTCTCTATGCCTCCTGCTTCCCCCCTGACTCCCTCAAGGTTCCTTAATGGAATGCCAGAGGCCTCCCAGCCAGAAACACTGAACTACTATACTTTCTTTCATTTTATCCCATTGACCTTATTTGTATCTGGAAATCTAACCTTAACTCATCTTCCTCTTTCTGGATCCCTCTGCGATCTGATCGCACCCACTCTCGATCCCTCCTGATGCCATGCACGTTAGCAGCAGCGTCATCATTTTTGTCAGGCAGGGCTTATCCTTCTCTGAACTTTCTTCCTCCTCTCTTTCTTTGCTTGACCCCCTCCTCTGATTATGTTGGGGTAAGCATCTCTCTAAATGATTCCTCTTCCCTCTCATTCCTTAATGTTTATGCTCCCCCTATTTACCTTCTTTGACAGATGGCAGTATTGACTCCTTTTCTCCCTCTATTTTTTCCTCCTCCAGAAATCTCTTCATTCTGGGGGACCTCAATTGCCATCACTTCCTCTGGGACTCAAAAGGTACTTCCGATCCCCATGGAGAGGAAGTATTCAGTTGGGTCATCTCTTCTCACCTCCTCAATGACTCTGGCATATCTACTTTTCTCCATCACTCCTCTTTTCTCCATCTTATCTCTCCCCATCTTGTTCCTGGGAGGTGCTTCAGGACTTGGATTCTGATCATCTACCAATTCTTCTAACTGTCCTTCTTTCTCTGGTCTTTCGCCCCAACAAACGTCCCTCATTCTTCAATTTTCAGAAAGCTTGCTGGGATGGCTTTGCTTTTTACTTTGACTTCCACTGTTCTTCTTCAGAGGAATACTCGTCTCTTAACCCTGCTGCCTTTTTACTTCTCTGACACTAAATGCGGCCAAATCTTTCATTTCTTTTGACCACATCAAACGCCATCATAAAGTCTGGTGGTCTGCTGAAGTGGAAGAAGTGGTTAGTGAGCTTTTGCTGCTGCTCACAGAAGTGGTAAAGATCGCCAGGCTTACATCTCCACTTCCCAACGTGCTTTGTCTGTCATTGCCAAGGCTGAGGCATGGCAGGTGACTTGCTCTTCTCTCTTGCCCCAATCTAACCTTGAATCTGTGTACTATCTCCTTTGTTTTGTTGCTAGTTCTTCTTCCTCATCTTCCTCCTCTCCTAACTTCCCCATTTGTTTCTCTTCCAGGGAATCGGCTTTGGTCTTTGCTGATTACCTGATATTCCACTTTTCTGTCTCCCAGTCAAAGACCCTGAGTAGCAGAGCCAAAGGCTACCTTTCTGAGCTCTGCTGAGCTACATGTGCTAAGAAGCCTTACTTGTCCTTTTGCTCTTCCTTTTCCCCCACTGAATTACTTGCACCTGCCGCTGTCCTCTCTCTGTCTACTGTCACTGGCCCAGACAAAGTTGCCTATCCCATGTTGAAGCATCTTCCTTGCTCTGGCATGGATTTTCTTCTTTACATCTTCAATCTTTCTTGGAATTTGCATTCCTTTTCTTCCATCTCGAAGACGTCATCTATTATTCCCATCCATGAGATGGGAAAGCCTCTCAACTCTCCTGCTTCCCTCCGGCCTGTCTCTCTCACCTCCTGTGTCTCAAAGCGTTTTGACTGCATCATACTATCTCGTCTACTCTTCTTTCTGGAATCTAATTCCATTCTCTCTCCCCACCAGGCCGGTTTCCACCCTGGATGGTTGACTCTAGATCAAATTCTGCTCCTTGCTTAGTCCATTTCAGATGGGTTTGCAGACGATCCTCTCTACTATTGATTTCTCCAAAGCTTTTGACTCTGTCTGGTACCCTGCCCTTTTCCACAAACTCATTTCGGCTGGCCTCTCTCCTTGCTTTACTCGTTGGACTCAACCTTTCCTTTCTGATAGGCATACTTGCATGGTTTATTAAAATCACAAAAGTTGTTCCTTTCAAGTCTGTGGAGGTGTTCCACAAGAATGCGTTCTTGGCCCTGTACTTTTCTCTCTTTTCATCAATGATCTTCTTGCTTTTCTGTCTTCTTCCGTCAGCTGCTCTCTTTATGCTGACGATCTGCCCATTTGACGCTGATTGATCTGGCCAAGAGGGTCCTCCTCCCTCTTGGTCCCTACTGCAGTGGAGGCCACACAAGGAGCTCTGTTTCAATTGGAGCACTGGTCTGAGTACTGGTGTCTTCCTCTCAATCCAAGCAAAGGTGAGGTCTCCTTCATTTCAGTGGATCCCCACCAAGCTAACCTCGAGCCCAATCTCCTCTAACTCAACTCCCACCTTCATTTCAATCCCACACCAACTTTTCTTGGTGTCATCTTCAACCACACTCTTTTGTTTTCTAAACATGTTTAGGCCAGGTTTTTTCCTCATCTCAAGGCCTTACACTGTATCTCTGCTTCCTCATGGGGCCCCTCTAAGGAGTCTTTCTCTCTTCTGTATAAAGCTTTTCTTCGGCCCCTTCTCACATATGCTTCACTCAAATGGTTTCCTTTCCCAAGCATTACCATTATCACCAAATTGGAATGCCTCCACTGAGTGGGTAGTCGTGCCATCACCAGCTGCCTCTCATCCTCCCCTATCTCATTTCTTCTCTCCAAGGCTTCTCTACTTCCCCTATAAGTCACCCTGACTCACTTCACTCTTTCATTGTATGAGCAGGCTTTTCGACTCCCAATCTCCTTTCCCATTTCAGGTTTGGCCAGACTTGGAGTGAAACCAAGACTCAGCAGATGTTCCTGGATAGCTTTTGCGTCCACTCACCCGCTCATGCTTCCTTCTACTTCTAGAGAGGCTCTCCTTGCCTGCCCTTCCTCTCCTCCTTGGAACCTACCTTCCTTCACTGTAGAGTCCAGCCTCTCATCTCCATGCTCCTGCTTTGATCCTCCTCTCTCTCGCCAATGTGTGGCTCTCACTCACCTTGACTCTCTTCCCCCTCATGATCTGGTGCTCTGGACAGACAGCTCTGTTCCTTTTCCTTTTAGCAAAGGCGGCTCTGGCGTACTTGCCAACTGCTTTTACTGTGAGATTGAGTCTACTCTTCCCTTTTCAGCAGGCCCAGTTTGCTCAAGTTTTTCCACTGAAGTCTGTGCTATTCTGCAAGCTCTTTGCTGGTCTTGGCAGCACCAACAAGTCTGCCACTTCTCCTCCTGACTTTCGCTCTGTCCTCTCTTCCATCTTTCCTCTTACCTCAATCTTTCTGACAGAAACTGTCTTATCTGTTCTCCTGTACTATCAAGCTACAATGGGTCCCCAGACATTGGTTTCTCTTGAGGAATGACGCAGCTGATGAGCTGGCCAGACAGGGAGCACTACTTGTGCCTTCTGCAATCCCTTGTAGTCTCTCTCGTATCCATTCTTTTCTCGGACTAGGCATACTGTCTCATATACATTTTTTGACACATAGGTTAGGATCTTGCGCTCTCTCTCTCTCGTCTTTGCTGCAACGGACACAGCCTTCTGTTAAGCTTGTATCTCTCTAGGATTGGAAGAATCGAGAATCCTTCATGAGGCACCTGCAGACACTCACCCAATGACCCCTCTCATCTCATTCTGCACTGTTCAGCTGCGGACTCTTTGCGTTGCTCACTCAGAGGCAACTTTCTGTTTCTTTACAACCTCTGGCCCAGGCTCTGGGGAGTTGGCTGGCTTCTGTGGGTCCATGGTCTTCTGCCATGCCCCCATCCCTTGGAAGGGATCGTGAGACAACAACATGTTGGTTCAGCATGTCTGTCACTTTCAACTTGATTTTGAATTGGTCTTTGTACTGGAGCACTACAGCACACGCTTTAAAATCTGTATGCTTTACCTGATGCATACCAACCATAGTTGAATGAAATTTTAAATTATTGTTTTTCATTTCAAAGTTGTGATTAAACCCATATCGTGGCGGCAGCTTCTGTTATAATCGCACAGAACTTCACCAATTACCTAGCTGTGATATTACTAGATCATCAACTCTAGATATTTAGGCTTCCCGCAATGAATGTGTGCATTTTTTTGAGTACGTAAAATTTAAAATACTAATGAAGTCAATGCATTAGCCTTTACTCAATCCGAGATTTTGCAACAAATATTGGAGTAAATAGCTGAAGTTGGCTTATGTCTCACAATCAGCAAATTGTTTTGGCAACAAAAACGACAAATTGGCAACTGTATATGAAATATCGCGCTTAGCTATACATGTTTAGTTTGTGCTGATATCATGCTGGCTTTTTATCAGTTTTATTGAAATGAAATTTCCAGTATTTCTTTGTTTTTTCTTACTGGCAAACTCTTTGCACAGTATATGTCATAATGCTTTTTCTCACCTTTGTGTCTTTGTTGATTCTATGTGAGCCTATTGTCTAAATTCTTTAGTATTATATAAATTTTATTACTGGCGTTCTGGCTGATGAAATATTAGCTGCAATCAATTTAGAAGCCTCCTCAATATAGCCCCAGTTCGGGGTGAATCAAAATGGCTGTTGGTCTTCCCCAGGGTTCCAGTTACCCTGAGTACTTCCCACATCCAATCATTTTTTCACTGTGCTGCCCTCTGAACAAGTGTAGAAGAGCACCTTTCAGTCTCTTTAAAATCGTTTGCCTTTCTCTTCTCTTCTGCCTTTTTTTTGCCCACATTTTTATTGTCCTTCTTCTGTTGAGTGTAACGTTCACCCTGACTCTGACCCTGTCTTTTCCTGCTCATTGTGTGATGGAAATGTGACCTGGATGGGTCAGTCGGTGCAATGCTGCCCTGCTCTATATTGGTCCGTCTAAGGTGTTCACTACTTTCCCCCTCCAAGTTCGATGCTCTAGGCAGCTCCCACTTCAGGAGCTGTTTTCCTTGCTGCTTCTCTGCTTTTCCTAGGGTTCCAAACCTTCCAACTCTGTGGCTTCTTTAAGCCCCCCTCAGGTCGCATATCTCCACCGTTCAATCTTTCCCTTTTGGCCCCCTCTGCCAATACAAAACCCTGCTCCACCCTTGCTTACAAACTTCCTATTCTCCTTCAGCCCACTTCGTAATCCCTTTCCCTGCACCTTCCCCACTCTCTTATGTTCTTGGCTGTTCTTTTACACCTTTTGCTTCCTATTCCTCCCCTGATTCACTCAGGGTTGTTCAATAGAATGCATAGGTCTTCGAGCTAGAAGCGCTGAACTTCTTCATTTTAGTTTGCTTCATCTTGTAGGCTTTATCTATATCTAGGAATCCAACCTCAACTCGCCTCCTCTTTTCATATTTCTGGATACTTTGCTTTGCGATCTGATTGCTTTCACTCCAAGTGTGGCATTCTTTCTCCTGATGACCTGCATGCCAGCAGTGGTATCATCATTTTCGTCAGACAGGACATAGCCTTCTCTGAACTCTGTACCTCTTCTCTTTGCTTGATCCGTACTCTGATGATGTAGGGCTCAACATCTCACTAAATAACTCTTCCTTACCTTTTTTCTGTAACGTTTATACTCCCCCTATTTGCTCTTCTTCAATAGATAGCAGATTCAACTTCTCCCCTCCTTTAGAAATCTCTTTATTCTGGGGAATTTCAACTGCCATCACCACCTCTGGGACTCAAAAGGTATTTCAGGATTTTGGGGACAGGAAGTATGCGATTGAATCATCTCTTTGGACTTCCTTCTCCTCAATGACCCTGACGTTTCCTTTGCTCCTTCCTCTCTTGCGCCTGGGAGGTGCTACAGGACTTGGTTCTGATCACCTCTCAATTCCGCTAACTGTCCCCCTTTCTCCACTGTTCTGCCCCAATGAATGGGCCCTCTTCCCACAATTTTTGGAAAGCTAGTATTGACGACTTTGTCTTTTCTTTGATTCTCAATGTCCTTCTGCAGAGGAATTCTCTCTTTTTCTTCAGCTGCTGCTTTCTTTACTTCTTTGGCATTAAATGCAGCCAATTTTCCATTGCTTTCAGCTGCGTCAAATGCCAACCTCAAGCCTAGTGGTCTCCTAAAGTGAAAGAAGCGGTAAGCGAAAGATATATGGCGTTTGCTGCCATTCATGGAAGCGATGAAGATTGTCTGGCTTACATCTCTGCCTCCTGACATACCTCTTCTGTCATTGCCAAAGCCAAGGCTATGGCATGGCAGGTAACTTGGTCGTCTCTCCTAAATCAGTCTATTCTCTCCTCTGTTCCGTCACTGGTTCTTCTCCCTCATCTTCCTTCTCTCCTAACTTATTCAACTGTTCTTCTCCCAGGGAACTGTCATCGGTCTATGCCGACTACCTGAGATCTCACCTTTCATTTTCCCTGCCAAAGGCCTTGCGTAGTAGAGCCAGAGGCTACCTGTCCAAGCTTCGGCAGGCCACGTGCCCCGAAAAGTGTCATTCCTCTTTCTGCTCTCCCTTCTCTTCTACTGAATGTCTGGTGGCTGACTCAGATCTCTTCACGTTTACTGCCACTTGCTTGAACAAAGTCGCTTATCCCATCCCAATGCACCTTCCTCGCTCTGCCATCGATTTTCTACTACACATCGTCAATCTTGGTCTTTACGTGCCTTACCTTCTTTCTGAAAGGCATCTTCTATTATTGCCATCCATAAGTTGGGAAAGTCTCTTGACTCTCCTGCTACCTTCCGGCTTATCTCTCTCACCTCGTGTGTTTCAAAGCTGTTTGAAGACATAATTCTATTGCGTCTGCTCTTCTTTATGTAGTCTCGACTCTCCTGTCTCCTTCTGGCATACCTGTCTAATCTGCGTTTCAAAACTTTTTGAACGCATCAGTCTATCGGGTCTCCTCTTCTTTCTGGAATCTAACTCCATTCTCTTTTCCGGCCTGGTTGGTTTCCACCCTGGACGGTCTACCTTTGATCAAATTCTGTTTTTCAGTCCATCTCGGATGGGTTTAACAAACCCAGGCCAAGTTCTTGGACGATTCTTTTTACGATCGACTTCTTTAAGGTTTTCGACTCGGTCTGGCATCCCGCTTGTTTTCATAAACTCATTTTGGCTGGTCTCACTCCTTGCTTTGCTTGTGGGACTCAATCTTTCCTTTCTGATAGGCACGCTTGCATGGTTTTATCAAAATCGCAAAAGTCGCTCCTTTTGAGTCTGTCGAGGTGTTCCGCAAGAATCCATTCTTGGGCCTTATTCTTTTCTCTCTTTTTAATCAATGACTTTTCTTTTTACCTTCTGTCAGCTGTTCTCTTTATGCTGACGACCTGGCCATTTGGTCCTCCTCCCTTTGGATCCCTACTGCTGTGGAGGCCACACAAGGAGCTCTGATTCGACTGGAGCACTGGTTTGACGACTTGTGTCTTCCTTTGAGTCCAAGTAAATATGAGGCTTCCTTCTTTTCGGTGAAAGCTAACTTTCAGCACCACCTTATCTTATTCCACTCTCCATCCACTTCATTCCCGCTCCAATTTCTAGGGGTCACCTTCGACCACACTCTTTCCTTTTCTGAACATGTTTCTTCGCTGAAGGCTACGTTTTTCCTATGTGTCAAAGCCGCTGTATCTCTGCTTCCTCATGGAGCTCCTCTCTCTTTGTTATACAAAGCTTTTCTGCTGTTCTCGCTAATGCTTCACTCCAATGGGTTCTTTTCCATAGCTTTACCAAGTTGAAACACCTCCGAGTAGCTAGTCGCGCCATCACCGGCTGCCTCTCGTCCTCCCCTATCCCACTTCTTTCCAAGGCTTCTTTACCTCCTCTGCGAGTCACCCTGACTCATTTCACTCTTTTATCTTATGAGCGGGCCCTTCGTCTCCCAATCACCTTTCCCATTTCAGGTTTGGCGAGACTCAGAGTGAAACCAAGGCTCAGCAGATCTTCCCGGAGAGTTTTTGAGTCCACTCACCCGCTCATGCCTTCTCCTAAGGAGGTTTCAACTCTCAAGACTCTCGCTCTGTTCTCCTCCCTCTTTTTTATTACTTCAAACTTTTTGGCATTTCTGGCAGGAACTGTCTTCTATCTCTTACTATCAGGTTACAATGGGTTCCTGCGCACTTAATTTCTCCGAGGGAACAATGCGGCTGATGAGCTGGCTAGGTTGGATGCGTTACTCCAGTCTTCTGCAGTCCCATGTGGCCTTTCTCTTACCTCTCGTATCCCCTCCTCTCTTTTCTTGGACTAGATGCGTACTGTCTCATCTAGCTTTTTCGACAGACAGGGCCCCTCTGTTTCCACCTAGAAACTCGTGCTTCCTCATCGCGCTTGCTGTTCCTCTCTTGTCTTTGCTGCAACAGACATAGTCTTCTGTTAAACTCTTATCTCCCTGGAATGGACAGAATCGAGAACCCTTCATGCAGTGACCGCTGTCATCCGACCCGGGACACCTCTCATCTTATTCTACATTGTCCAGGTCCGGACTCTTTGTGCCGCTCACTCTTTGTCTCTCTACGACCTCTGCTTTAGAACCTGGAGAGTTTGCCCAGCTTCTAAAGCTTTATGGTCTTCCACCATGATCTCATCCTTCGGAAGGAGTCGGGTAACAACAACAACATGAAATAGATAGCCTAAATAATTAATCTAAATAAAAGCTCTACCAAAACTAATTTTGTGCTTATTATTCACCAGTAGAACATAAGACCCAAATTCTATTTAAAGCTTGTGAACAATTTCATCTCGTAGAAATTAAATCTTGTTTAAGTCAAAAATTAGAAATTTCTAGGTTGCAATTTTGCTCCGATGTTTTTGCCCGTTCAGGCCGACGAAACGTTAATCCGAGTAAGGACACCGTCACAGGCCCTTTAATTTAGGTTAATATTTGATGCTGTGGCCCAAGTAATTCGCCACCAAAGAAATCTATGTGGTTAGTATTACTCACCCAGCAGAATCAAAGCTAGGATTTAATTTCAATTTAATGCTTGGTGAACAACTTCATCTAATATCATTTGGTTCGTTCGTGAATATTGCTGTAGCTAGGCAGTTAGATGACTTTTGTTTTATTTTTCAGTATACGCAGATGGTGGCATATGTTTGGATATTTTACAAAATCGTTGGAGTCCAACTTATGACGTAGCCTCTATTCTCACATCGATTCAGGTTAGCAGTCAATTATTTTTTAGTTGAGCGATAGTGCTTTCCGTTGTTTCCCTGCGATTGTTCATTTGGCCATTTTGAGATTCTATTTTGTGCTTGCAGTGATCATTGCCACGCTGTTATTGCATCAAAAGAAACAATAGTTGGATCCACCTTTAAAATTATATTTCTCTTGATACAGAAATGTAATTTACTGTGATTACTTCTGTACAATTATGCATATCGATAGGTGGGCTCATACAGTAATTGCTAGCTGTGTCGTATACTTTAGTAAGTTGTGCTGCTGAGCTGTTGAAATCAATTATTGATGACTGTAAAGTGACTTCACGATTACAAAGGACTGCTCTACAAAATTTTGGTGTTTTTACCGACTAACTTTTCTCTGCCTTTTATCCTGCAGTCTCTGCTTGATGAACCAAATCCAAACAGTCCTGCCAATAATCAAGCTGCTCTTTTATACACTGAAAATCGTCGCGAATATGAAAAAAAGGTTTCAAAGATTGTAGAAGATAGTTGGAAAACTGCTTATGCTGATAGCTAATGCCCTTTTTTTTCCTTTGGCCTGTATGTAGTTTTCTTTCGAATTATTTTCTGTTTTTACATTTGCTTTAAATATCAGTAATTATGTTGTACTTACTCGTAATACTCACGGTTAGATTTTTTTGCATTCGTTTTTGAATTTCTTACCATTTAGACACGTTGTGTGTAATAAGCTTATTAGCCACTTAAAAATTCATTTTGAGAAGACGTTTTAAAACGTTAAAGAAATATTATTGTGTACTGTTTCGTATGAGCAGAAAGTAATAAGGTTATTAGCCACTGAAAAATTCATTTTGAGAGTAGACATTTTAAAACGTTAAATGTGTGACGTTGTGTTTATTATCAGCAGAAAGTGATGTACATTAGGTCAGCTATCTCTTCTATAGCAAATGTAACAAGCACCCTAAATCCATCAAGGCTTCAAACTCCACACATTTAATGATATATTGGAATTCAAGTGAATGAAGCTAATCTTCGGTCTCTGGACTAACCCTTGCGTTCCTCGCGATTTCAAGAGTTTTTTTAGCTAGAATACGCTGCAAACGTTATTCAATATCGGTTAGATCAGTGGTTTTCAACCTTTTTAAACTTGGGGACCTGTACAATTTCAAAACAACTTTTGCGGCCCGATGATCTTACCGGTGACAAAAATGTAATAAACACAATAACTTAACGAAAAGAGTTCTATCAAGACAGCAGTGTGCATTCCGCATCAGATTTCCATTTAACGAGATATTTGCATCTGTGTTCTCTCTATATAATTCATGCTAAACGGGGGTCCAATAAAGTTTCTGAAAGTAAACTATCTAAAATTATTTTAGCACTAAAACGCTCTGCGCTAAAAATTTAACAATAATACACAAAAATTTTTACCCTACGCCTGATGAAAACCAGCCCGAACCATGTTTCTCTTGCAAGAATCTTTATTTTCTGCAAAACATCGGCCAACACTAACCGCTAGCTATTCTAAGTGCTGACTCATTGTACAGGGTGGCCGAAAAGTCCCAGGACACTATACATGTATTTATACATGTACTATACATCCAAGTCCTTTTTCATATGATCCATCATAGTAGCCCTTGGTATTCCAAGTTCAGCAGAACGTTTTCTGGTGGATTTCTTGGGGGACTGTTGCAGTGATTCTTGAACACCAGCACACGTTTCCTTTCGTGTTTCAGGCTTGCCACTTCTTGCCTGATCCAGAACGCTACCTGTTTCAAAAACTTTCTTCTCCCACAGATACAGATTACTTCTTCATGGCGCGGGCTTTCCAAATCTTTCTGTGAAAGCACTTCGAATATCTTCCATAGTCATGTCATTCCTGATGCGGTCGTGAACCCAAACAGCAGCAATTAAGCGCTCCTCAACAGTAAATACACTGATGTCAGTCATGAGCTGAAATAACCTGAAAAAATAAATCAAATAAATTGTTTTTAACAACATTAGAATATTAAAACAGTAAATACACTGATGTCATTCATGACCTGAAATAACCTGAAAAAATAAATCAAATAAATTGTTTTAACAACATTAGAATATTAAAACAATCATATTTAACAGCATTAAAATATTAAAAATAGAGTGTCCTGGGACTTTTCGGCCACCCTGTAGAATATAAGTCTTTTTTTTGTTCACAGAAGCACTTCCCACCAAGTTTTGCAAACATAAAAACCTATCGATATTGCTTTTCTGGACATGAACATCTCAAAACATCAGCTTCTTTTCAATAGCTTTAGTTTTATTGAACAATGTAAATAACTGTATAGCAGAGGTCTAGTGATGCCCGGGGCCAATTGCTTGATTGTATGCTTCCCCTCCCAAACTGTCAAGTACTCAAGAATGAGACAAAGACAGATGCTTGAAATACGTAAAAGCTAATGTGAGAAAAAAAATTTCGAAGAATTAAACAAAAATATTTCAAAGAGCATTTTTTGTTTCAATGTGTTAATTAAAGGCGAAGGCATACATTTATAAGAAAAATTCATCTGGTAAAGGGTATACATTGAGGAACAAAACATTGCATTTATGCATGCAAACAATTATGAAATAGGCCCACCAAAATGATCTAATATTTATATATACGTAACTTCGTGAGGCAAAACAGAAAAGGCTATTTTTTCTATTAGAAATTGTACAAATGCTATTGTATAGCTCACAAAAATATTAACTGCCCTAAATATTTTTGTGAGCTTTACAATAAAAATGCTTTAAGGACATTGTTTAGTGAAAGCAGACGAGAAAGAAACTTTATTTTTTAAACTGGAATGGGTGATAATGTGAACAAATTAATTAGACGCTTACACTTTACAATTTCTCTTTCCCATATGGGCTCTCCTATCGGAAAATATTTGAACTACCTTATTTTTCACATCCACTGAAAGGAATTCTTTTTCGATACTGTTTAAAAGCCAAACTTGTTAAGCGTTCTTGTAGCATAGATGATTTATACATGTTTTTATCAATTTCAACTTTGAAAATGACCTCTCACAGCTTGCAATTGAAAATCCGATGGTGATCAGTAACCTACATGCAGTACATAAAGTTGGGAAGACATCCCTCCCAAACTGCATTAAGCATTCAAGAGCATGCTTAGGATTTGAGGGAACCACCTTTCCTCTATCTCGAAGGAGCATAACAAAGTCAAAGGTAATTATATATTTGGTTTTTGTACAGTACATAGCAAACTAAGTGAACATTTGTAGATAATATTTTCAGTACAAAAGCTGACGCTGCAGAAGATTTTCTACGAAACATAGTCACACCACGCCCCCGAGCAAGATCCTATCAGATTCATGCAGCATGAGTTAGTAGACTTACGATACGAAAAAGCATATATTTTTAACAAAATGTAGTTTTTGTAATTTCACTCTTGATGGTTCCCTACCTTGTATGCCGAAGCCTTCGCCCCCTCCACTCTGCACGCCACTGCTTTATAGAAAACTATTTAGGATGCTCAATCGGCTAAATATATCCGCTACGTATGCCTGTACACATCTCAGAGAAATTTTTTTTTTTTATTGAGGAATTACTTTCACGCAAAATAAACATAGACTATAAATGTATGCAAACGAAACTATATTGCGGCTCTATCAACTTTAATCAATTCAAGTACTGGTAGTCTCTAAATTTGGAATACATTTTAGCGCGGACCAGCTGTTGAAAAACACAGAGTTGGCTGGCTGGTTGAACGTATTTCGTCCAGTTATCACAGCTGCTCGTTTAGCAAACTAGTTTTTAGGCACCAATACAGTAGAACATCGATTATGCGAACTAATTGGGACCAATGGTGGTTCGAATAATCCAATAACAATATCAGTATTGTAGTGCACTGCCTGAAAAGAAACCCTCAATCCTATTGCTAGTTGATCTATAGTCTCAAGCTTAGTTTCAATCGTCACTACATTCCGTTTTCTTTTCATGGAAGATACGGTCACTTAATTAGGTTGAAACCTAAAAGCTTTTGCACTTGAAAACAGTCCATCATCAAGCGTAGAGAGCGATTTTTCAAGATAAAAATGTAGACGCACTTTTTTGACGTTTGCCAGAGTAGCGTTCGGATAGTCTGCGTTCTACTGTATTTATTTTTGACTGGGTTAACCAGTTTTGCCATACATCTAGTAAGGAATAAAATTAACACCAGGAGTGAAATTGATTACAAGCTTGCGAAAAGTGAAACGTCTACGCTTGTTAGTACATCTCAAAAGTATGTATGACAAGATCTCGCGAGAAAAGTAGTGGAGTGTGTTGCTGGAGTATAATCAAATGCTATCGGCAATCAAGTAGCTGACCTGATGGGTGCGTCCAAAGACCAAGCATTTAGCCAAAATCATGTCTTATGAGTGCTGGCCTCAGAGACGTAGCAGCCGCCCCCCAAACCCCCCAATTGGGGGGGGGGCCAAGTTAGTCTGAAATTGCTTTTTGGCTACGTGACTATTTTCAGTTCAGCAGACTTGTTTACAACCGATTTAAACTGTAGGAAGAAATTGGCTTGTGACATCATAAGTGAATGCGACGTCATTTTATCTCGCAGAATCTAGAATATTTCGATTGATTTTCTGGTAGAATCTTGAATATTCGATTGACGTAACAATGCCGTTGTTACGCAACAATCATAGAATGGTCTGGAATTCTGTTTGGCTATAAATACCGGGACAATATAGCCTATATATACACTGCAGAGTGCAGATAAAGTATTTTATTGACATTGTATAGAATGAAACGTTCAAAAAGTGGTGCTCAAAAGAGAAAAGAAGCAGCCACTGCTCGAGATGCTGTAGCGAAATTGCCCAAGATGACAGATTTTTTTAAGATTACTGAGCAGAGTAGACCTGGCACTAGTACCGAGAGGGATGAAGAAAACTATAGTGTACAAGAAAAAGAAGACTATGACGATCAGCATCAAAGTGATTGTGAATTTCCAGAAAATGTAAGTTGTGATTTACCTGCCAATACGCAACCTTCAATATCAAAAATAACTGAATCTCAATTTACCCCTATCCCTGATGACCCATGTAAATGGCCTGAAAGTATTTCTGATGCTCAACGATGTGATATAGTAAAGCGTGGACCACATCAACTAATAATGAATTTTCCATATAATAACACAACTCCAAGGCGACGTTTTTCCTCCAACCATTATAAACGTGTGTTACCTAATGGTGAAAGTGTTTCACGGTCGTGGCTAGTTTATTCTAGGGAATCAGATCAAGTTTTTTGCTTTTGTTGTAAGCTATTTGGAAAAACACTAAGCCCCTTTTGTAGTGGTATAAATACATGGGAGGGTTTTTCGAAAAAACTGAAAGACCATGAAAACGGCATTTCCCACCAAGAATGCTGCAGTCAATGGATGTTGCTAGCTGAAGGGATAAGAAATTCATCCACTATCGACAAACGCGAGATGAATATTTTTTTCAATGAAAGACGTTTTTGGAGAAATGTTTTAGAGAGACTTATCGACATTGCCTTGTTTCTATCGGAAAGGAATCTTGCTTTTAGAGGATCTGAAGAAGTCTTAGGATCTTCCCACAATGGAAATTTTCTGGGTATATTTGAGCTTTTGGCAAGAAGAGATCCGATCCTAAAAGAGCTTCAAGACAGAATCAAGAATAAAAACACTAAAGATCACTATTTGAGTCCTACCATACAAAATGAACTAATTGAATTGCTAGCGACAGAAGTTGAAAAAGAAAATTTACAGCAATTGAAATTGGCAAAATATTTTTCTATAATTTTGGACTGCACTCCAGATATGTCACATCATGAACAAATGTCTGTCATTCTCCGTTATGTACTATGTAATGAAGAAGCTGCTGTTGTTAAAGAAACATTTTTTGGCTACTTGAGAATAAGTGACAGTACTGGGAAAGGCTTGTTGGACGCTTTCTTAGAAAAAGCGACCGAACTGCAACTCGAATTGTCTGATTGTCGAGGTCAGTCATATGATAATGGTGCTAACATGAAAGGAAAACATTCTGGGGTCCAAGCAAGAATGCTAGACATCAATCCCAAAGCTGTTTACGTGCCCTGTGCCAACCATACCCTTAACTTAGTTGTTGTTGACAGTGCTAATTCATCGACGGAAGCATTGACATTTTTTGGAGTACTTACAAGGTTGTATGTGCTGTTTTCTTCCTCTGCTCAGCGTTGGGAAATTTTGAAGAAACATGTGGAGCTGTCCATAAAGTCACAATCTGATACCCGTTGGGAAAGCAGAATTAAATGCATCAAACCTCTTCGATACAATTTAAAAGAGGTGTTGCTGGCACTGAAAGACTTGGAAGCCATTTCCATAGAAAGAAAAGATGGAAGAGCTGCCTCAGAAACAAAATCGTTGATAGCTCATTTATCAAAATGGAGTTTTCTTTTGTCGGTGTTTATTTGGTATGATATCCTATTCCAAGTCAATAAAGCAAGCAAGATTCTTCAATCGTATGGAGTCTCCCTTCATACAATGGAAACGGAAATCCAGGCAACTGAAAAGTTTTTGCAAAACTATCGCACAACGGGTTATGACAGTGCCGCAACATCTGCTGTTGAAATAGCACAGGAATTGGATATTGATCCTTCTTTTCCTCCGTCAAGAAGTGGAAAGAAAAGAAGATTGTTTGATTACCAAGGTGAAGAGGAACAACGAGCTACTCCTGAACTGAAATTTAAAAGCAACTTTTTCTATCCATTAGTAGACCAGGCTATTACGTATGTCAATAAAGGAGCGCTTTAATTTGTTACGTGAGGTTTCTTCCGCCTTTTCGTTTTTGTACACACGAGACAAACTTTTGCTTGTGCAACAAGAAAATGCTCTTCTTACTTGCTGTAAAGAGTTCCAAAAAAAGTTCGGTGACATTGATTCTGATGAAATGAGCGCTGAGCTACAGCGGTTTGTTTTAATTTTACAAAAAAAACGCAATCTCAATACGGCTCAAGACTTTCTGAACTATCTTCTAAAGACTCATTTATTTGAATTGTATCCGAATGTGTACATCGCACTTCGAATCTTACTAACTTGCCCCGTGACTGTTGCCAGCGCTGAAAGAAGCTTCAGGAAATTGAAACTGATCAAAACTTATAATAGAACGTCTATGGCAGACAGTAGACTATCTTCATTAGCCATGTTGTCAATCGAAAATGACTGCGCCCGATCTCTTGATTATGACAATGTCATAACAGCATTTGCGAACAAAAAGGTTCGCTCCAGACTATTTAAATGATACTGTGTTTTTATAACTTTTTCATGTTGTTCAGTGTCATTGCTTTCGTTTCGCAGTGTCTGCATAAATGTCCTACTGAACTCTGGCATCGGTGCCGAATTTTTTATGACTTGCACCTTCGGTATCGGCATGCTTTATTCTGACATTAGCCTGTTTACTTATGTACAAATTGTGGTGTATTTTCTTAATGCAGCTTTTCAATTTTACACCTCTAAAGTGATATGACCTGTGCGCAGGGGCTCTTGCGCTTACTTTGGGGGGGGGGCCGAAGTTGGAGTGCTACGGGACTGGCTGGCCTTTGGCAAGAGAGTGTGCTCTCCCCACTCATTTTCATTGCGTACATGAACTGGACTGAAAGGCAAAGTAGTAGCCTACTGACAATGGTGCCAAATTGGAAGTAGCAAAATTAACGTTTCTATTTACATACGAGTATGATGCAGTACTTACACAAAATGGCCAACATACACTTGTTTTTGAGACTGGTTATCATAGTGCTGGGGTGAAACTAAGCTTGAAGAAAGCTGAAGCATTATTTCTTCGGAGAAAAATTAGATCAAATTAATCTGCAGTTTGGCGGAGAAACTTTAAAGCAGGAGAAATTAACGTATCACATTTACATTTGTATCACAACAAAAAATTCTATTACATCTGAATCGGCAAAGCAAGTACTTCGATGTGTAAACTTCAGCGTTTAGTTGTAAAACGGGAGCTGTATAAGCACGCCATGGTCCTACACCCATCTATCGTTAAGCATAATGACCAAAAGGGTGCTGAATCGAGAGCAAGCTGCAGAAATTGGTATCTAATTGAAGGTTTCACAACAAATAAAATCCATGACACCGATGTACCAAAATCTCTTGAAATCATAGAATTTAGATGGGAAATTGTTACTTTCCCTTGGTCAAAAGCTGGAAATAAATTATTTAAAATTGTAGATTTTAGACAGGGGAACTTACTTCACTTGGTCAAGACTGGAACCAAACCAGTTAAAATAGGGAATAAAGCGAGAAATTGATAAGTTTATGCTTTGTAATCGTTATCGTCGCTACCTTCCAGAGAAAAAGAGCGGGCTAAGAAGCTTTAGGTTAATAAAAACACTGAGACCCGAGCTTCCTTCAAGCGGAAAAAAAGCCGGAAGATTTTGATAGCTTTCTGCAGTTAAAATTTTTACGTAATGCGTGGGATAGTAGCCTACAGAGGAATCAAAGTTTGGTTTTTCTTTAATTTCAATCATTTTTTTAGTGCAGCGCGAGGTCTCACTTAAGCATCTTGGTTGAGATGCAACAGCGAGTGACGACAACGTTCGCAACGCGTGTGCAGTTGCCGCGCTTTTGCACCTAAAATTATGTCCAAATTAACAGAAAATAATATTCACAAGTTCGTTTGTCATTTTTTTTTTATTTGCCATATTTATCCTTCATTTACGAAAAAGCGAATTGTATTGTTATATTTTGGACGGGACGTCCGCTCTCGCTTGGGAGTTGCCATTTCCGAGGTGTCTGGGCCACCTGTCTTCCAAGTAAAGGCGGGGGCGTCCCGTTAAAAGCCTTGCCCAAGGACACAAGAAACTTGTCGGTTTGTTCTTCACAACCTTCCTTAAATGCCGAGCGCCAAGCAGGGAAGCTGTGGATACTATTTTTTAAAGTCTTTTGATATGACTCGACAAGGGGAATGAACTCCAAGTCTACAGATTGCGAAGCAGACGCTCTAATCACTTCGCCATCGCGTTGGTTTTCTTTAAGTTTACCGGCTATTTTGAATCGTAAATACTGAGCAACAACAGAAAATAGCTTTCAACTTCAATTTAACACAAAACATCAATTTTTGAGGAAGATATCCCAAGTAGAATTGGTTAAAATCTTTATTTTTCGTTACGTTTCAATGCTAATTCTAATTTTCTTTGCGTTTCAAAAAATATAGGAGTGGCCGAACTGCGGCTCTTGTTGTGGTATTTGTGTAGAGAAATACACTAATACACTCGTGTTGTATTTGTGTAGAGTGATGTAGTGTATGGGTGTGTAACCTGCTGTGCAATGGAAGGGCACAAACGCGTGATTTCGGACTTTGGAGATGATGGTTTCCAAAAAGAAAAGGTCATCACTCTTACTTGAACGGAAAATGCGTCAATTTAAACTAAGAATTGCGTAGCGGCTCTTTCAAAGATGGTTTCTATCGCTTCAGCTTTTTGGCACGGCAACTGTGGCCTGGCATATAGCTCTCTGCTTCCATTTAGCAAAAATACCGCGATTTTTGAAGGAAAGTTTTGGTTTTTGTAAATTACAAATTAATAGCCTTATCAGAATGGTTGGCAATGAAAACTAGGAGTAGGACAAAAATAACAATTTCAATCGATTCTAGAGTTAGGTTCATCAAAATGTTTGTGAGGAGGATCAAGAGCTATCTGCTGTGACAGCTTAACGGTCACAATAAAAATCAACCTAGAAACGTATAAGAAAATTTGGGATTTGATCTTGAAAATATTTTATGTTAAAAACCAATTTATTTTTGTCAATCGCATGAAAGGCAAGGTGTAGTGCTGCAAAATACGCTCATAACCCCACCTCTGGAGGATTGTTGAAAATTGCAGTTATAGAGGAATTACACTAAACTATCTTTCGATTTAAGGTGAAAGTGTATTATTTCATCACGTTAACTGTGTAAAGAACAGTCAGCAAATTAGTAAAACTCGCAGGGAATTTCCTGGAAAGCGTAATTGCGCGAGCGCGGGTAATTTCAGTCTTTTATCGTTTCACGTAAACGAGCGATGATAAGGTGATAGAGTTGCCGCAAAGCGATAGCTGCAAAAATATTTGAAGTTTAGGAATTTTATGTGATTTGGAAACACCTTTACAAGTATCTTTGGGATCCCCCTGAAAAGCCCTTCTTGACCCCCAAGGGGTCGCAATCTCCAGGTTGAGAAACGTGGTCTAGAGTTCCATAGATTACAATTAACCTGTTGAACTGAAACAGCCATATCTTTCACCGCTGTCGAACTGTAAGTGGTACATAACTTGTCGATGAACTTTAGGGCTGAAAAGATCATGGAAATTACTACGTAATCACATCGTAACGTCTCAGTTTTGCCCCAAAAAAATGTTGAAAGCTCGGCGCCCACGGCCGCATAATTGTTATTTGGGACTTATTTTTAGTTCATTTTTGGAAATCTTTGACGTGCAGTCAAATCGAGTCCCTACTGGGAAGACGCAGCAAAGTAAACATGAGACAACTTGCAAGCAGAGTCCCAACCACATTAAAAAATAATGATCATTCCTGACATATACAGGGTGTTTCAAAAGTCACACCCGATTTTTAATATGAAAAAACGTGCTTAAAGAATGAATTTATATTTCTGATAAGAAAAATCAATGCAATGTAATTTCTATGTTGTTATTTCTATGTTAGAAATGATTAGAGAAAGCATAGATATAGAAAATATCATAGAAAAATATGCATTGACTTTTTAACTGTATAAAATCGGGCGTGACTTTTGAAACACCCTGTATAATAAACTTGACCAGTGATTTTAACCGGTGGGCCATGGTCTACTAGTGGGCCAGTATTTTATTTACTCTATAACATCGTAAAAATGTTTCTAAGCGATTTGTGTCACTATTTTATTTGGACAACAACCCTGAAATTTACCTTGATAAATTTTTGAGGTTACCTCTAAAATAAAAAGAATATGCAGCAGAGTTATAGACCTCTGCCTAATTAAACAGTTGGCTAAATACCAAAAACCGTAGAGAAACACTGATCTAGACAAAGAATGCAGTTATAAAGGAAAAACTACGTGTGGGGGACAAACAAAGGGTGTGGTTGTGCGCGAATCGATATTATACACAAACTTCAATAGATGCAAAAAATAGAAATTCTACAGGGACTAAGGGAAACGTTGCGTTATTACAAACAAGTCGATGCTTTAAACGGACCCATTAGAGAATTCTACTACACAAAGCAAGCGTGAAAACGGCGCCCGCGTAGCTGTTGCGTCACCATCACGTGATGTTTACATGAAACTTTTAGCTGCCATTGAAAAAACTTCGAAGGACCAGTGAAATGAATCTGGTTAAATACCATTAAAACTTTTATTAGCTTTGCCGATACAGTGAATAAAGAGCAGTATCATAAATCCATTTTTATAACTATAACATAAAGTACTTGTGTTGTTGCAACGCTTTTCTCAGCAATAACCGAAAAATTTTGTCCGGGGGTTACGCTCTTGCCAAAATGTTATAAAGGGAACATTCATTGGGACATGCTGTTGTCACTATATTGGGCTGACGCCATATGGTTTGTATGCAATAAAGCAAATATCCTCGCTCTATGCACTAGCGCTAACTACTTTGCAACATTACATCATTTGCCATTGCATAGCGCCGAAACTGTACCAGTACAGCGAGTGAAGTCACAAAAATGGAATTTAACTACTTTCAAAGGTTTTTCAGAAATTAGATCACCTAAGAATAAATATTGTTTTTAAAAAAACATCCAATCGACAAATTTTAATTTTCAATAAGGGGGTGAAACCTACGGAGAGGTTTTACAAAGTTTTTTGGGAGTCTGTTCAATTGAACGCAGGAGTACTAGCACCTCAAGAGTCATGCAAAATATAACAAACAATTGCATTTATAAAATAGCAAATGAAATATAATGTGGCTGAAAGATTTCGGGAGATAATCAAATAATTATATGCCACATTCAAAACTAAGATGTGACGTATAACCACCTGCGCCCACACCATCAGTTCTCATTAAAATAAAACAGTTAAGATTGTGTTTGTTGACTAGCAACAGTTCTTTCCACCATTGATTCAGTTGTTTGCAATTTATATAAATGATCTAATGCAGCAGAAAGAAAAGGACGTACAGTGTTAATTTCCATTTGAGTTAAATTATCCAATCTGGCATGACGAGCTTGCAGTTTGACAAACTTGTCAATGTTACTGCGAAGTTTGGCAGATCGAATATCCCAGATATCTTTCACTAAAGTTCGAATTTTATCAGCATTTGGAATATTGTCAGTTGCATTCATCAGTAACAACTGTGCAACTTCTCGAAAATGAGAACTGGGAAGTTTGGCAAAAAATTCATTTGTACTTTCTTCTTCTTTAAGAGATTCGAGCTTGTTGACATCTAGCCAATCGGGAGGATGAATTTGACATTTCTGACACTGTTTTAAATTAATTGCAAGCCATAAAGGTACATCCAGTGGCAAACCTGGACTAAACGGGCCTACATCACCCGAAATGAAATAAACAGTGCCCAATGAAAAGTTTGGAACAATTTTCACAGATTCTTTTTCAGCAATGAATTCAATATCACTAGGCTGCATTTTTGGAGTAAAAACTTACTGAAGTGATCGATCAAATCTGAAATTTTATCTCAACAAATGTTAATTTATATTCACTGTTGGAGAGTCCTACTTTCATGCATTGAAGTTTTATCCAATTACTGCAACTAATTACAGAACTATATTAAGTAACATACTTTTATTCTTCAGTCACGCAGTAAAATGTATGGTAAAATATGATTGTAAATGGAACAGCTAGTGTGTACACACCTGCTTCAGAGTTGCCAGTAATGCTGGCAAAGTGCAACTAACACAAGCTATAGTAACTGCTGTAAAGCCCTTTCCCAAGTAAAAAATAGCCTAATGATCTGATCATGTTGTGGTGAGATTTGAATGCACAACCTTGTAATCAACTTAATCACTGTCACTATAAAACTACACTTCAGCCAAGTGTTCCTTCACAGATTTTTGATAACATACGCCAGGATGGGCAAACTTTTTAAAGACTTGGCTGAGAGCCAGTGCTTAAAATCTTGGCTAAAGGGTGCAAGTGCCTAATTTTGGGCTTTCAAAACGATGGTCTCCAAAAAAAATGGTTATCACTCCCCTATTTGGATTAAAAATTCATCAATTCAAACTAAGAGTTGTGTAGCCGTTTCTCCAATGACGGCTTCCAACGTTTTTAGCTCTTTAGTATGGAAAGTGTGGCCAACCCTGTCATATTATATTAATATATGAAAGTCTCTACAAGTGATAGTGGGCCGTAGTTTGCCCACCCCTGACATAGGCCCAAAAATCATGTTCATTTAACAATTAAATTTAGCTCACTAATTCAGGAAAAAAAACATGACCATTGCCAAAAGTGCAAAATTT
This sequence comes from Trididemnum clinides, assembly GCA_963675345.1. Taxonomy (NCBI): domain Eukaryota; kingdom Metazoa; phylum Chordata; class Ascidiacea; order Aplousobranchia; family Didemnidae; genus Trididemnum; species Trididemnum clinides. The sequence continues at coordinate 39,897,478 of OY776286.1, forward strand.
AAAGCCTTTGGTATCAGGCGTAACTGCTGTTGTTTTGAAAATACACACTTTGACATAAACTGATAAAGCTAAGAGTTGGCCCAAAAAATTACCAAATCACCAAAGAAGTTGATAAAAACAAAACTATGCTTCAACATATTTGATCACATTGACAAAATGTGATAAGAAAGTACTTTTCACTCTTTGACCACAGGCAAAAAGAGAAATAGGGAGACTGCAAAGTGACATTATGACTCTTGAGATCAATACTACTTGCAAATGTTGCAGTTGGCAAAAGCTAGAGCTTGAATCTACATGTAAATACAAGCTTTCGGACAACAAATTGCTTCAAGCATGCTTTTTTGATTACAAATTTGATGAACAGCTTATAAGCTAAGTGGCCCACTGCCAAGTTCAATAAGTTATAGTGTCTAAAATTTACCAGTACAAAAAACGAGAAAGTAAGTATAACATTTCTATCCTCCAATCACATCTTGCTTTTTGTTAGAGTTTAAAGTGCAGTTACTTGAAGCAATGCAGCCGATAGCTTTAGACCCAATCTGCTTCAAAGTTATCTATATCTGCCTACTACTGTTATACTGCTGGCAAAGTGCATTTGTACTACTAGGATCAGGAACCAAGTAAGAAAGTTGCTGCTAAGTGTCCTTCTCAAAGATACAACATAGTCATCATTGCATGATGGGGAGCACTCCAACCAAGTTGACTTTGCTAACATCAGCAATAACTGAATTATTTCACATTCTTACAAAAAAAGTTTGTTAAACAGAAGTTGCCTATGCTGTTAAGTAACTTGGTGCTTTTTATATATGTCTTGTTAGCACTCCTCCCTTCTAACTTATTCTATAAACGTTTTGTCTGTGGTAGGCTACAGTATGTCTTAAAACTACAACTGCCAACTGGGCCTGTCTTTAAGAAGGGGTGGTGCTGCTGGTATTTCAATTACTGCCACAGCTGTTACGTCATCCTGCAGCATGGGGTAGAACCTGGTTATCTCCCATGTTAGGATTACAAACTGACAACATGCAGCCAAATTATACACTGCTATATTGGTGGCTATACTTTACTCTTTTTATTGTGCACATGTTTCTCATGCTAGATGCAACAACCGTGTTACGATCTACTACATGTCACTTTGCTGTGGCTGCACCTACCGTATCTTTTTCATCAGTTGTTTTGATGGGCATATTTTAATAATAAAACACTTGACATAAAAAATTACATGGCTAATATCAAAAGAACTATTACACTTGAAAAAAAAAACTCAAAACAAGTTGATAAGACACAACTTAACCGAAGATAGTGAGTACAAATGCTGAATACTTGTAAGATACTACACACATATACTAGCCCGGTATCATACTAAGAATGGGCAATTCAGAATACTGAATCTGAAGGATTCGAATCCCAAACCAAATCAACAAAAGCATGGAAATTCAAAACGACAATGGAAAACCAAAATTTAAACAGCAGACAAAAAAAAAAAGAAAGGGAGCAGATGGCAGAAATGATAGACTGGCACTGTTACATTAAATGTTACATAAACAAGTTTGAATCAGGCGATCATGTTTATTACAGATAATAAACCTTGTTTTGATTCTTTTTTCTACAATATATATGTAAATGAAAATAAAAACTTTTACTCTGAACTAAAATGCACATAGCAGAACAGTAACCTGCTCGCAATGAAGGAAAGACGATTGCAAGAGAACATAACACAGGAAATACATCACACTCAGTCAACCGCACAGCATTTCTCAAATCAAACCCATGGTTTGAAATCAAAACCGCGAAATGAGAAAACGTCATGTCTGGATGTTGACTCCATTGTCCATATTCCAAGACTTCATGACATACATGCTTTATCGAAAGGATTCTTGATGCAAAACAGACAAGTATAAAACAATTAAAATCACTAAACACTTATCCAGTAATTGCAAGTGTCCGTGGACGGTGAAACATACACTATTAGATTGATTGATTGAGAATGCAGTCATTCATCATTTACGAAATCTAAAAAATCTGTGATTGGAACCTTGGAACTAAGAAAATTTTGAAATAAAGATGTGGCAACATGCGAATAGTTGCTATTGGTAACCTTATTGCTATGAAGTAGATACGAGACATAGAACAGACCTGCATTTTCTCTTGTTTCGTCTTGAAGACAGGTTTGCTATTTCACACCAGTTGAGCCACTGTTTTCAAGCATTTGCGTTGAAATTTAGCGTTGGGTGCAAAAAAACAAAAAAGCACTCAATTGGACTGCTATTTATTTAATGTGTAAAAAGCAGTTGCCAGTAGTCATTTTTTGGAAGTGGCTCTTTTGCCACTGACTGCATTTTACCCTTGGAGGCTATTATGCCGTCACCATTTATGTGTGTTTAAATAACCATAATTGCTCTAACTTTGGCAGTGACAACCGTATATGGTGTAGAGGATAGTGCAGCTGCTTCAAAATGCAATGGTTACAGTTTGGAGTCTTTGCTGGCAATGTACTTTAACAGTGTGGTTATAAATAAGCATACTACAGGCTTAGTGCACGCATAGTAGACATATTACCGGTGTGAAGATAGTCGGAGAGGTGTGCGACCGAAAACCAGTCACACCAACATAAAGAAGCCTCACCGTACTTATCTTTTTCCTTTCAAAAAAATTAATTTTTAAGTTTAAGAGTAGATTTAAGCATTGATTGGATGCAATGAGATTTCACATTAAAAGCTGTAGTTTTCATCACTATGCCTGTACTATGCTTACTATGCCTGAACTAGGCCTACTATGCGTGCTATACCTATTTGTAACTATTGCTTTAACAATGGCAGTGTAGACTGAAGGTGGGGGCCAGGTATGTGAATGTGTGGGGTAGTCTACACTGGGAGGGAGTGAACAGTGTGGAGGAGTAAAAACTGGAGGCCTAAATAAAATTGGGTGGTTATAAATTGGAATAGTAGGCATAGTACAGGCTTAGTAGGCACAGTACAGGTATTGTAGGCATAGTACAGGCATAGTAGGCATAGTGCAGGCATAGTAAGCATAGTACAGGCATAGTAGACATAGTCCCGGTACAAAGATAGTAGGGAAGGTGTGCGACTAAAAACCAGTTGCACCAATATAAAGAAGCCTTACCTCTTTCCTTAAAAAAAAATTAATTGTATGAGTTTACATCAAGGCATTGAGCCGGTGCAATTCGATTTCACATTAAAAGCTCTTTTCATCACTATGCTTGTACTATGCCTACTATGCTTACCATGCCTACTATGCCTGTACTATGCCTACTATGCTTGTACTATGTCTGTACTATGCCTGCTATGCCTACTATTCCTGTACTATGCCTACTATGCTTGTACTATGTCTGTACTCTGCCTGCAATGCCTATTTATAACTACTGATTAAAATTACATCTCTAGTTGTATTGAATGGCTTTATTTTGTGCCTGGTCTCAACCAGTATTTATTGAGAGATCATTTGATACTGTCCTTGTTGATAAGTGAAAACTGCCTTTTTATATTAATTAATGCAGTACTTTACATGTAAAAAAAGGTGTTAAACATTTTTAACGTGTATTGTTAATAGGCCTGTATGAGTTATGGAAACAATAATTTATGGAGATAATTTTGATCTTGATGAACACTGCTATTTTGATGAATTAGAAAAGTTGAGATCTGCCAATCAAATAGCACAGAAACTTTTACTGGAGCAAGCTAGAGTAAAGAATCCAAAGAATTTATTTGTCAATAATGTAGTTCTTAATCATGGCAAGTTATTTTTTGTGATAGATATTATTAATTTTGATGCTCTTGTATCCTAGATTGTTTGTCGTTTCATTGGTCATTGTAACAGTTTAAGTAATACCACAATCACTTCACATATTGAGCTCCATTTTTTACCCATACCCATTGCAGTAAATTGATTGTGAATGAAGTTGTAAACATATTTTTTTTTATTTGTGTGATGAGGAGTCATAGATAATATATAACAGAACTAAGAAGACAGTGTTTTCATTTTTTTCTTTGTAGTCTATGGGCAAACATGGTTGATGCAAATAAATGCACACATAGTTGATATGTCTGCAATGTTTTACTCTACTCTATGCTGTTTCAGATGTTGCAAAGCAAGAGTGTACAAAGCTGCAAAATTTCTCCACTTCAACTGAACCAAAGAGCGTTTGTAAAACATCATTTGATAATTGGGGTGCTGAGCAATATTTGGAGAATGATGAGATGAAATATGTGAAAGATTTTTTGAACAGGACAGAGCAACTTTTGGAAAGTAATACAGTAAAGCACATTTCTGTTGCATGCTCATATGAAACTGTTGAAACTTTCGATGACTTGGTTATAGATGCTTCAAAAAATGAAAACGATTTAGTGATTGGTGCCCTAAAAGATGAAGGTGATTTGGTGGTAGATGCGTCACACTCTGAAGATGATTTGGTGATGGATATTGCAAAAGGTAAAGACTACGTAGTGGTAGATTCCTCAGCAGATGAAGATGTAAAAGTTGAGAAGTGTATTGAAGCTTGTGCAGTGACTCAACCTGAAAAGCTTTCAGAAGATTTGGTTCACAGTTTTATGTCATCTAACACTTCTCGTGTTCAAGAATGTGATACATGTGAGTTGATTACCCACCGATCTTCCAATCATGTTGATCAACATCCTGCATGTGAAGGATCCAACAATGAAACGAATCTTCTTGATGGCAGGAAAAATGGAAAATTGCGAACTTTAGGCAGTTTTACTGACCACACCAAAATTAGAACTAAAAACTCTTTTGAAACTAAGGATCATCAATCAAATAAAAACTGTACCACTAAAGATACATTACATTATGATGACGGGACTATGAACGTAGAATTAATAGCCTCTCCTTTTGAAACTGACAAATATGAAAACAAGCGTTTATTTGAAGCAAGGAAAAGTATGAATAGTGACAATAATATGTTTTTTGACTCCAGTATCAATATACCTAAGTACCTTACGCTCACAGAAGAAAGTAATTCTTCAAACAAACAAATGCAAGGTCATGTAGAAAATACGAAATCTTCCTTGCCATCAGACAATCATCATGTAATTGTTCCTAGGCTAGAATTAAATGACATTCATGATGATTCGACAGACTGCAATCTCTGTGAAGTTCGAGACAGTGATGGTGACGAGATCACAATCATACGGCCACAGCAACTTCAGTCCGCTTCCACATCTGAAAAAAATGATTTGAATTTCAAAGTTTTTCAAAAAAAGGTTGATAATTCAGATAAAGTTTCTGACGAAATAAAGTCAAAATCAGGTAAAATGAAAAGTTCCAAGCCACTGTGCCGTGCTGGAATGTTACCTGAAAATAGAAAGATGAATTCAAAATTGCAGCGAAAGTGGGAAAAGTCCAGTATTGCTTGGGATTCGTATGGTAGAAAAGAATTAAGCTCATGGTCTTCAGTCCAAATTAATAATTCTAAAAATGTGATGAACAAGCAAATGCGGGTTAACAAATTCCGCAAAGAAACAAACCAGCTGGTTACCTCTGATCACAATTTCAAATTGCACAGAGAGTTTTCATCATTACCAGAAGAAATAATTTTTCATGTTTTTACATTTTTGCCTATCAAAGACCTTTTAATTGCGAGTCAAGTTTGCACAAACTTTCGTCGTATTGCTAATGATTGCCAGCTGTGGAGATCAGTGAATGTCACAAATATAACTTTAACTGATCAGTGGTTTGCAACGATGGGAAAAAGAAGGCCAGCTTCCATTTCTATACACCACTGCAATGGATCTGCTATTTCCAACGTCGGCTTGAGAAGTTTTTTTACAAATTGCAAAGCATCTTTAAACAAATTGCGGTTAGAAAAATGCGCAGGTGAGGAATTATGCGGGGATTCAGTGTTGCTTCATGCCTCCTGTCATTGCCGTAACTTAAGGCATGTTGATGTCGCATGGAGTAAAACTACTGATAATGGCATCATTGCGATATCTGTCGCTCTACCAGAGTTGCACAGCCTAAATGTGAATGGCAATTCATCTATTACTGACGAAGCGTTTGAAATATTAGCTCAAAAGCATGGAGAGCACTTAAAATCTCTTGAATTATCTGGATGTTTTGCTGTGTCGAGTGATGTGTTATTATCTTTGATAATGAATACACGATCATTGTATACCTTGAATATTGGGTTATGCAACAAAATAACATCTGAATGCATTGTAGCAATGTGTTCGAACTTGGAACACTTGCAGCACCTTGATGTGAGAGGAATAAAATCTTTAAACAATCATTGCTTGCATTCAATTGCAACACTCTGCAAAAGTTTATGCACATTAATCATCGCAAACTGTTCTTCTGTAACTGACGTGGGATTGGCTGAAATATCAACTTATAGACCTTCAATTATTCATTTGGATATCAGTGGTTGTTCATTAGTGACTGATAACGGCATTACGTCGTTTATCAAGTCGTCTATCTCCATAAAATACTTGGATGTAAGCAGTACAGGAGCAACGCATAAAACTGTTGATTGCCTTATTGAAAATAACTGCTCTAAATTGCAAACACTGAAATTAAGTTTTTGTCATAACATTACTCAAATTTCGTTGTCTACCTTATTGAATTTTGCGTCGTCTTTAAATTCATTGCATCTTTATGGATGCAAACGTATAAAACTAGCTCCGTTGATAAAAATTAATAAAAAGGTTGTAATAGAGAAGTGAAAATATCAATTAGTAGCTGATCACAATAAAATGTACAATTTTTCAATCTGTTCTTTAGTGTTTACTGCTTGTTCATCGAAAATTTCTGAAATAATTGCTTAAAAACACAAGTCAGTGAACTATATAGATAAGGTGCAAATTATAGAGAGGACTGTGAAGGCATCGAAACCTGTAATTGTAATCATATTTTTCGGCTTACTGGTAGCAAGCAGTCCGATTCTCTAAGAAAACTTTTTCTCCCTGTGAACCCTCTTCCCCTCTACATCCAGTTTTGGTGGCACATGTTTTAGTTTTTTGTAATTAAAACAAATAACTTTTGTATTCTTCCTATAGTTTAGAGTGTCAATCACCATATTTATTCTATTTTTCTATAATATATTTTGATCAAAGCATTACTTTTGTAAATGATGTAATTCACCATAAATTAAAGATGCATTTATCAGGTTGCTTCCTGTAACATAAGTTGAACATATGTGGAAGATTATTAGGTTCAACATAGAATTTATGTACATTTTAATCACAATGTAGCTGCATCAGTGAAGTAAGCCATTTGCTTTTTGAATACAGGTACGCAATAACATGAATTGGTAATTTACTACTTGTTTTTATTTATTCTTGTAAAGTACCATGTTTATTTTCAGTCATTGATTATTTTTTTGTCCTATTTGATCAACAGAATTACCAAAAGTTTGGCCTGCGAGAAGAGTTTGACTGATTATGTAGTCGATTACTGCTTTTTGCCATTTATCTTGAATTATCGTTGAACTTCCGATGATTTCCATAAATTCTATTAATTCCGCCTAAGTTTTCAGCGACTAACTGCTAAGTTAGACAACGTTGCTTGAACATAGCTGCCATTCTCTGATATCTGGTTTGCTGCGGCTCGCCAAGTCTCCAGAACACAGAATTGCTATCAACGCTCTGAATTCATTGGCTAATCTTGATTAGATTTGCTCTAAAAGCGTTCGTGTGAGTAATCGAATGCTTGAGAGGTGTTTTATTTTCAAAACACTTCCAGTACTTTGTCTGCGGTTGCTTTGTTTTTGCGAATCAGGAAAAAAAGGTTTTCTTAATCATTAGGAGTGCTTTGGCGTCTCATGTCGTTACGTCATTCCCAACAAAAGACCGTACACCGGTTAGTTAATTTTTTTTAATTTGTTCATATTTTTTGTGTATAATTTTAACAACACTTACATTCACTTTGATGCGTCTTGTATTGCCAGCAACAAACCAAACGAACAATATACAATGATAAACTTTCTTTCCGGTTTGTTGTTGCGTTTATCCATTCTATTTCTCGAAATGATGGAGGCACGGCAGGAAACGGTTATCTAGGCTCACAAACCAAGGTTAGGCTAGGAGAAAAGTGACAGTCCATTTCGAGTCAATGGCGAATACAAACTGCAGGATGATACGAATATGAACTGACATTTATGGGTGCTTAGAAGTCGCTTTTTACCTTATGCAGAAGGAGCAGCTTCACTATTCTTGCTCCGTGTAATTCAGAGTAGCAGTTAGGTCTATTGTCAGTAACGTATTTGATTGGGTAGTACCGCTTTAATAAACACGTGGTTGTGTCAATACCTTTTCTTTGAGATGTACGCACAGCATGAAACGGTCATCCAGGTTGACGACAGAATTGCAATCAGGGCAAGGAGAAAACTGTAGTCCATTGCACACCTGGTATGATTACACATTGCAAACTGATAGCTCCCCGTACAAAGCGGACTCCCATTAGTGAGTGCCCAAAGGTCGCCTCTTACGACTTATGGGAGCTAAACAACATCTCTATTCAATCCCTAGAAACAGTAATCAGTATTTGTCTGTTTTTTGCGTTTAGGAACAGGCTACATACTTCAATCGATCTCCCAAAAGTATCAGTTAATGCAGAAAGAACACAAATGATTTTTTTTTTTGGTCAATAAGAGCAGTGTAATACTCGTTAGCCAACAAGTTGTCACAGTTAAAAAGAATACGTCTGTTCTTTTGTTACTAATGAAAAATTACTGATTTCACTAGAAAAAAGACCTCGCCACAATTTCTAGAACATTGCAACGAAGTTTAACGACTACGCGCCACGACACATTTATGCAAAATAAAGCAATATATAATGGTACGGCCTTGCGTATAAATCCCAGGTTGTAATGCTGTTGTGTTTTCGGAAAAGACGTGTTTCCTTGATTCAGGTTGCGATGGCAATTTTTGCGGAGGAAAAGTTCTTTTCTAATGAATCTTGGTTGACAGAAAGTCAGACAACACAATTGACAAGATGGAAGAAAAAAGGAAATGGAAAAATGATGACATTGAATTTGCAATTAAGAAAGCCTGAAAATTGGGTTAAAAGAATTACAGACAATGGCTGGAAAACGTGGTAGAAATGTATGTGGAAAGAAAGAGGAATAATTAATGCGAACGGAAATGCGTTTACGTACCCAGGCAACATCAATCATCATCAACAGTAGGCAAATACACAGTCGATCATTAAGTTAAAAAGACATAGAGCACAATAGACCGAGGTAGGTTCTGCTGTGCGTCCGTGTCGTCCATCCTGTTGTTGTTACCCGACCCCTTCGGAGAGACGGGGGCGTGGCGGAAGATCATGGAGCCCCAGAAGCCGGGCAGCTCTCCAGGGTCTGGGCCACTGGTCGTAAAAAACAGTGACTCGCCAAAGAGCGAGCGGCGCAAAAAGTCCGTAGCTGGACAGTGCAGAATGAGATGAGAGGTGTCCGCAGGCGCTGCAGGAAGGATTCTCGATTCTGCCAATCCTAGAGAGATAAGAGCTTAACAGCAGGCTGTGTCCGTTGCAGTGAAGGCTAGAGAGAACACAGCAAGCATGACGAGGGAGCACAAGTTCCTTGGTGGAAATCGAGAAAACCTGTGTGTCAAAGAACTTCGATGAGACAGTACGCCTCGAGTCCGAGAAAATACAAGAGTGGATACGAGAGAGAAGAGGAGAGATAGACTACAAGGAATTGCAGAGAGGACGAGTAGCGCTCTCCGTCTAATCAGCTCATCAGCCGCGTCGTTCCCCGGGAGAAATGAGTGTCCGGGGACCCATTGTAGCTTGATAGTACAGGAGAAAAGAGAAGACAGTTCCTGCCAGAGAGATTGAGGTAAAAAAAGATGAAGGAGAGGACAGGGTGGTGAGGATAGAGCGAAAGTCAGGAGGAGAAGAGAAGTGACAGACTTGTTGGTGCTGCCGAGACCAACAAAGAGCTTGCAGAATGGCGCAGACTTCAGCGGAAAAACTTGACCATACTGGGCCTGCTGAAAAGGAAAGAGTGTATGCAGTCCCCTAGAGAATGCAGTTGGCAAGTACACAAGAACCGCCCTTGCCAAAACAAAAAGGAACAGAGCCGTCTGTCCAGAGTACCAGATCGTGAGGAGGTAGAGAGTCAAGGTGAGCGAGAGCCGCACCTTGGCGAGAGAGAGGAGGATCAGAGCGAGAGCATGAAGAGAAAAAGGTGGACTCTATAGTAAAGGAAGGCAGGTTCCAAGAAGGAGAGGAAGGGCAGGCAAGGAGAGCCTCTCTAGGGTAAAGAGAGGGAATCATAAGCGGGTGAATGGACGAAAAAGCTATTTAGGAACATCTGCTGAGTCTTGGTTTCACTTCAAGTGTGGCCAAATCTGAAATGGGAAAGGAGGTTGGGAGTCGAAAAGCCCGCTCATACAATGAAAGAGTGCAATGAGTCAGGGTGGCTCGTAAGGGAGGTAAAGAAGCCTCGGTGAGAAGAAATGAGATAGGGGAGGACGAGAGGAAGCCGGTGATGGAACGACTACCCACTCGGTGGAGGCGTTCCAATTTGGTGAAATTGGAAACGCTTAGGAAAGGAAACCATCCGGGTGAAGCATAAGTGAGAAGGGGGCCGAAGAAAAGCTTTATACAGAAGAGAGAGAGGGATTCCTTAGAGGGGCTCCATGAGGAAGCAAAGATATACCGTAAGGCCTTGAGATGTGGGAAAAACTTGGCCTAAACATGTTTAGAAAAGAAAAGAATACGGTTAAAGGTGACACCAAGAAAAGTTAGAATGGGATTGAAACGGAGGTGGGAGTTGAATAAGGGGAAGTTGGGCTGGAGGTTAGTTTGGTGATAACCCATTGAGAAGGTGGTCTCACATTTGTTCGGATTGAGAGGAAGACACCAGTATTCAGACCAGCGCTCCAATAGAAACAGAGCTTCTTGTGTGGCCTCCAACACAGTAGGGACTGAGGGGGAAGAGGACCAAATGACCAGATCGTCAGCGTAAAGAGAACAGCTAACGGAAGAAGACAGAAAAGCAGAGGTAATCATTGATGAAGAGAGAGAAAAGTACAGAGCCAAGAACGGATCCCTGCAGAATACCTCGACGGACTCGAAAGGAACGACTTTTGTGATTTTGAAAAACCACACAAGCACGCCTATCAGAAAAGAAAAATTGAGTCCAACGAGCAAAGCAAGGAGGGAGGCCAGCCGAAATGAGCTTGTGGAAAAGGGCAGAATGCCAGACAGAGTCGAAAGCTTTTGAAAAATCAATAGAATCGTTCAAGAGCCCGACCTGGGTTTTGTTAAATTCATCCGAGATGGACGGAGAAAGATAAAAAAATTGATCTAGGGTAGACCGTTCAGGGCGGAAACCGGCCAGGCGGGGACAGAGAATGGAATTAGATTCCAAAAAGAATAGTAGACGGGATAGAACGATGCGTTCAAAAAGCTTTGATACGAAGGAAGTGAGAGAGATAGGCCGGAAGGAAGCAGAAGAGTCGAGAGTCTTTCCCATCTTGTAGACGGCAGTAATAAAAGACGTCTTCCAGATGGAAGGAAAGAAATGCAAAGTCCAAGAACAATTGAAAATATGTAGGAGAAAATCCATGCCAGAGCAAGGGAGGTGCTTTAGCATAGGAATGGCAACTTTGTCTGGGCCAGTGGCAGTGAACAGAGAAAGGTTAGAGGTAGCCGCAAGAAATTCAGCGGGGGAGAAGGGTCAGCACAAGAACAAGTAAGACTCCTCAGGGCACGTGGCTCGGCGGGGCTCGGAAAGATAGCATCTGACTCTGCTACGCAGGGCTTTTGGCTGGGAGACAGAAAAGTGGGATCTCAGGTAATTGGCGAAGACCAAAGCCAATTCCCTAAAAGAGGAACAGTTGTGAAAGTTAGAAGAGGAGGAAGAAGACACAGCAACAGAACGAAGGTGAGGGTACACAGAATTAGGGTTGGATTTGGGCAAGAGAGAAGAGCAAATCGTCTGCCCTGCCTCAGCCTTGGCCTTGGCGATGACTGACGAGGCGCGTCGAGAAGCGGAGATGTAAGCCTGGCGATCTTCATCACTTCTGTGAGCGGCAGCGAAAGTCTTGTGTCTTTCACTAACCGCTCCTTTCCCTTCAGCAGACCACAAGATTTTAGGATGGCGTTTGATGCGGCCAAAAGGAATAAAAGATTTGGCTGCATTCAATGCCAGAGCAGTAAAGAGGGCAGCAGCAGAGGAAAGAGAAAGAGACGAGTATTCCTATGCAGAAGAACAGTGACAGTCAAAGTAAAAGGCAAAGTCACCCCAGCGAGCAAAGTTATCCATGTCTGAGAGGATGCTCATTTAAATAGAGCAAACATATAACCCATTGCAATGGTTTTCCTATTAAAGTTTCAAATGAGGCAATGAATCCTTTGCTTTTGCCAGTCATTACAGCGGTTCCATCAGATCCAACAATCTTCAATTTTTGTTCCAAAGCTGTATCTTTGATTGCAGAATAAACTGATGTTGCCATTTTATATCCAGTCCCATCTTCTGGCATTACATGTGAGAGATAAAAACCATTAGGCTTTCCTACAATTACATGATGCTCTTTAATGACTGTTTGGCGATGATAATTTCCATTTATTTTTACCATTGTCATTGTTGCATCTTTCCTTGCATCTACAAAAATGGAATCCACTAATTCAAATATTCTAGCTCCTTGTTTCTAATTTCTTCTCTGTATTTTTGCCCTTCTCTTCGCAACTTGCTTCTATTCACCACATATCTTCTATTCTCTTCAGTAACAATTCCAAAAGCTTTTAATGTAGCCGAAGCTATTGCTGCACAGCTCTATTAGACACTTCATATCGCTCACAAACCATTGCAAGCTCTTTTAACGTAATTCGATTCTGCTGCAAAATAGATTTTGAAGAGCAAGTAACGCTAAATCAAATGATACTGATATTTCTGAATTTTCACTAGTACTTGTATCAGATTCAAAACCAATCACAATATCAATATTTGCTAAGCTTGTTGAAGCTAAATTATTATTGGAATTGGATTGTTTTTGAGACATTTTTTGAAGAAAATTCATATCAGACTGATCGATTCGTTCAACAACATCCAAACATTTTTTCTTTCTAGGACCTATTTGATCTTCATAAAATACAAAGTTATCTTCATTCATTTTCAACTTATTAATTTCTTCAAGCTTTCGTCACTGTTTCTGCCATTACAAAAAATATTGAAGAATTCAATATCACGTAAACATTCCGTCATATTATGATTAAATGTCGCACTGGTGTTGAATCCTTTTTCTCTTTTTTTGGCTGACATTCAATCTGTCGAAAATCTTTCACAAGAGTTAAAATCCTAAACACAATGCCATCTACACTTATACAATAAACATTAGAGTGGATCCAACGCTCATATAGTTTATTTGCAACAATGACAGCTGCAGCTCTTGTTCGACAATTTCTTTCATGAAGCAATCATTGCAAAACATCTCTGGTTGGAAGAACACCATTTGGAAAGAAGTCACAGCTTTTAAAAAGATATTTTCCTTGACGCTCACAAACTCTAGTAACAGCTTTTCATGTGAGCATTCCAAAATGATAACACTTAACACAGTAAGAGTACCGTGCCAAGTTTATAGGATATTATTGAGAGTAAGAAATATTTTCTCTATTTCACTAATCTCCTGAAAAATATTTTGAACTTGTGGTACCTAATTAATTTTGACTAGTAATACAGTAGTTAATCAAAACCACGTAAGGACTGCAAAAGCAATGATCTATAGATAGAATACAAAATGAATAAACAAGCCGATTTGCGTTATAGGTAAAAGTTTTACTTCGCTATCAGCAAAAACATCATTTTTGCCAATTTGTGGCTTGTGTGATGTAGTCAGAAGAAAAAGTTGTATTGGAACAAATATAAACTTGGGTCTTCTGAGCATTTTAAGCCCAAAACCAACTTTCTAGCTTAACTAGTTTTTAAGTTATGAAATTTTTATAAATTTGAGGGAGCGCAAAATTTTTTGGGGTGTTTAGTCATCTGGGTGTAAGTGGCAGAACCCCAAAACAACTTTGGAAGGTGTTTTTAGATCTAACCACCTACTTTGATAAACCTGGTGTTTTGATTTGAAAAAAAAATTTTTTTCTCTCCATCCTAGTGGACAACTTAGCACCATGAAATGCTCTAGGTACCACCTTGCAGGCACTTTTTGGAAGCCAAGGTTATCGTGGATTATTTAATGGGCAGAACCATGACTAATTTGCAGAAATTATGCTAGCTTATCAATCGTAATGCACCGGTTTGCCAATATAACTTGCCGAGCTTACTTATTGTTTTCATTAGTGGTCGAGGTTAACGGACGTCCTGCTCCTTCTATGTGGACCACGCTTGTCCGGCCGCTTTTAAACTTTTCAATCCACTCTTACACACTTATTTTCAATTGTGCGCTGTTTCCATATTGTGTTAAGAACCTCCGGTGAATTGCAGCCCCAGGCACACCTTCTGACCATAAAAAATGGGATCACTGTGCACTGTTCTTTATTGGTGCATTTTGCTAGTAGAGCGGCCATATTTATCGACTAAATCAAACACGTATAACAATCGATCTTACAAATAGATCGTGATCCCGTGACACACAAGTTTCCGCCTGCATGGAAAGTTGCATCGAACACAAGCGCGTGCTTCCTACATTCCCCAAATGTGTCATGTTTGTTCTCCATCAGAAATGTGGGATCGTGTAGGTATTCAAGCAGGTGAATAGGCATGTGTTTCTTCTGTCTTTGTCTGTAGATTGCCTTTGCAGGAGAAATCCGTTTAGCTGTCGGTAGTGCAGAATTTTTCCTGCAACGACTATCTACTGCGTGTTGGACAGAATCAAGGAGCTGAACCAGATCTTTGCAGATTTTTATTTCCGTATCAGTAACTGTAATCGAAGATCCAACCTCAACAAGAACCACTTTGATGGCGTTCACTATTTCTACAATTTTTTCTATCATTTGTTGTAGGCTGTTCGATACGGTCTTCGAATCAAGAATTAACTTCAGGTCCGTATTTAATTCTTTTGGATGTATTTTTGTGAAATTTTATTCTTCAGAGGACTTCTGCGGAACAATGCAATCATTTTCCAACCTTTCCAAACAAATCAAAATTAACTTATCGGATTTCTAAGCCATTATTTTTAGCCTCACCGAAATCTAGAGCATCTTCATCAACTTTTTTGTCTCATCTACTAATTTTTTCGAATCTGATTCTTCATTATTTTCTGTTTTCCCTTCCAGTTCATCAACATTTTTTTGTCTCAAACACAAGAAATGCATTTTTTGCTAAATGACAACCATGCATATAGCAGATCTTATGGCCGCATCTGATCAATCTTCCAAACTCCATCACACTGACACCACTTGCGGTGCAGCAACCATATCTTCCATCCTGAGGCCATGGTTGTGCAATTTTTCTTTCACCAGTAGGCCTGCCTCAGCGAATAAAAAGATTACTTAGCACCACGAAAGATATCAAATCAAATGCTCTTGGGGAAGTTGTTACAATCATAAAATGAGCTTTTTGTGTGACACTAGAAGATTGGAAGTAGTAGCCTACTACCACAGGCAACTCTGAGGCAGCATTGAACCCGTCAACTTAATGTTCCTGCAGGCTACTGTATGAGGAGCGTTCAATAAGTTCGTAACCTAACCATGAAGGAGCAAAATTAAAATATCCTTTATTGCATATTATACTTTAATTCTCTACATAATTCCCATCCAAGGTGGCGCATTCCTCGGATTGATTCTTTAGAGTTTCCAGACCCTTTTTGAAAAAGCCCGCTGGAAACCCCTCCAGAACCTTTTTTACGGTATGTTTTCTCTGATCATCGTCCTTAAACTGGTGACCTCGAAGTTGATTTTTCATATGAGGAAAAAGATGATAATCTAATGGTGCAAGATTAGGGGAGTAGGGTGGGTGAGGCAGCAATTCGAAGTCGCACTCAATTGCTTTCTTTAAGATATCTGGCTCTTGTTTGCTGGACTATTGTCCTGGAGAAGACGGACACCTTTCTCCAATTACCTTAGCCTTTCGGAGTTCTCCTAAAAGGGATGCATAATAATCTCCATTGACAGTTTTACCATGCTCAAGGAAGTCCACTATTAGGATTCCCGAGGGATCCTAAAAGATGGTGATCATGATCTTCCCGACTGATCATTGAACTTTTTTGGAGATCGTCATTTTTGGAGCTGGTGAGTCTGAATGCCTCCATAGTCCTGACTTAGCCTTGCTTTCAGGATCGAAGTGAGGAACCAAAGTTTCATTGTGAGTGACAAGTCTGTCAAGAAAATCCTTAGAATCTGCTTCATAGAGCCTTACGATCTCATGCGAAACCTGCTTGCGCATGATTTTCTGCTCAGGAGTGAGCAAACGTGGAACCTATCTTGCAGAAGCGTTGAACAAGTTGAGCCGATCGTGAAAAATGGTTTCAACAGACCAAATAGAAACGCTCGTTTCAGAAGCAATATGTTGTACTGAAACGCGCCAATCTTTCATGACAAATTTCTCCACATTTGTCACCGCACTCGCTCGGCAACCACTTCCTGAGTCATCATCAACACTTTCTCGACCAACCTTGAAAAGAGTTGCCCATATTTTCACTGTGGCGTACGAGAGCGGTGACATCGTCATCTAATGTTCCTACCAGCTCCTCATGAATTTCCTTTGGCTTCTTCTTCTGTAGCACCATGAAACGAACAACTGCACATTGTTGAACAACATTCATTGAAACAGACATTTTTTTGAGAGTACCAGATAGAAAATTTTAACTTTTTTTACAAAATTTGGCAGAAGTACTTATTAACTAAAACCTGGTGTACCTACAACTAAATGGATATATTATTGATTAAAGATGATTAATTCAACCCGGTACCGTACTCATTCTTTCGTAGTCGGGCTATGAACTTATTGAAGGTCCTGGTATAGCTAATAACTGACAACAAGCTTTTTGCTATAAGAATACGAGGTGTGTCCGAAAAGTAACGAGACTGCAACCCCTGCTCGCTTGCTTGAACGAATTTTGACAAATTTATTGCGTCAGACGTCAGCACTGTCGCAGGGTGAAAACAAGTTTATTTCCCGCGCTTTCTGATTGAAGCGTCTCTTTTCGTTTGCCTTGTGTTTCTTACGTTTCGTCGTACTGCTTGAAAAGCCGCATTTTTTACGCTTTTGACGGTGAGAGTACCCTCCAAACTTGAGTACTGTGGAGCAAAGAATTAATTTGAAATTTTTAGCCAAGCTTGGTAAGACACCTTCGGAATGTTTTGCGTTGCTACAGCAAGTTTACAAAGAAGAAACAATGTCGAGAGCTCGTGCTTTTGAATGGCACAAACGATTCCGAGAGGGTCGAGAAGAATGTGAGGACGATCAAAGGTCTGGCAGGCCGGTGACAAGCAGGACTGATAGCAACATCGATCGTGTGAAACAACTGGTGCGTGCAGATTGTCGACTGACTGTAAGAATGATTTGTGAGGAGCTTTCCATTGGCAGAGACGCGTGACAAGAGGCGGAGCCTTTTGGAAGCCAACCCATGGGCGCTCCATCACGATAACGTTCCTGCTCACACAGCCCTGAGTATTTGTCAGTTTCTTGCAGAAAGGAACATTGCAACTTTGGAACACCCCCCATATTCCCCCGATCTGGCCCCATGTGACTTTTTCTTCTTCCCAAAGATCAAATCTGTTCTGAAGGGAATCCATTTTTCTGACATCGATTCCATCAAAAAGGCCGTGACGACGGAGCTCAAGAAGATCCCAGAAAATGCCTTCCAAAAATGTTTTGAATCATGGAAAAAGCGAATGCACAAGTGTTTACTAGTGGAAGGGGATTACTTTGAAGAACTTTGACTTTGGTATATTTCAATATTTTTCAACAAACTTTTTATAACAACAGTCTCGTTACTTTTCGGACATACCTCGTATTTACTCAACTCTACGGCATCAATCTTCAACAAGAGTTCGTCATGATTTTGTAGGCTTAGTTGATAATATGAGGAGGCAGAAGCAAATTTTCGAGAAACCCAAAAGTAAACTTTTCAGCTTTCGTTTATCTCGATTTCGTTAGATGAAGTTATTTTGGATCGATTTTCTAAATCTATCTCTTAGACTACCTCAAATTTGTTTGATGTCTCCTTTTGCAGATCGACGTTTTGCAACCACTCCACCAGAAAATATGATTGCTTGAGCGGATTCAAAAAATTTGAGGGCGTGCGGTGCTTGTGCTCCCCACAGCTACGCCTATGGTCAACTTGCCGATAAATCACACCGAACTGGTAAATGGAGTTAAGGATAAAATTGGAAGCTTTGCGATTTAGAGAGCTTCATAGTTTACATAAATCGTGTATTCTACCTTTGCAAGGACAGAGTAGTTCTGTCTGTTGACACAATTTTTTCTTCGGCGATTTCTACTATCTGTAGGATTCAAATGCTTCTACAGCGTTATTGCTTGTGTTGCGGTTCTTTTCTCAAGACCTGCTTGGCAATTGCTCTAGATATGTTTTTGGAGGAAAAGTTCACTTAGATAGTTGCCTACTTCTTTAACTTTACGACCTAGCAACACGATTACAGGCGATGCTTGTCGTTTTACCGTAACAGCAAGTTACCAAGGCACGTTACTCTATAAGCAGTTTGTCTTTTAAGAGTTGCACCTGCAGGAAAGCAGCTGTCGGCCACAGTGCGGGTTTTTATTTTTGTAACAGCGCTTTTTAACAATGTGTTGTTACATTGCTTTAATCACGCAGTGGCTTGTTTAGGTATAATTTATGGCCAAAAGTAGCAGGCTGTTCGCAGCATAATGTAATCAATAGACATACCTTAGTAGTAAGCTATATTTGCAGTGAAGCATATAATAAGAGCTAGACGTCACAAAGTAGTTACGCACCCTACCTTTATAAAATTTCCCAAGTGCAGCCTTCGCATGGAAAACAAGATTACGTTGCTTTTGGAAAAGTATAGACGGAAACATAGGAGTATATCAAAAATATACTGTTGTAAGTTGTTACAAAAACAAACTACGTAGTTTGCAGACACAGACATTCAATAGACAAAAAAACTATTATCGAATTTTCACAGTGAGGTTTTGCGGAGCGGGAACGGATGCTCCTAATCTCCGTTGTTGGCTATCAGGCATTCGCGACCAATCGAAGGTCGTGTACTGCATGACTGAATCTCCAACTTTCATCTTCGGCGCCTCCTAAACAACATTCACCAAAAATCATTACTCCATGGAAGCCTTACATTTGCTTTTTGCCCCCACAACCAGAGTAATCGCATCTTTTTTGGTTGGTTTACCCCTCCTCTTTCTTGGGATGGAGGTATGGCGCAAACAGCAATCCAGGTTCACGCCATGAACCTAATTATATCAATGAACCTAATTAGGCCAGGGGAAAAGTGGCAGCCCATTTCGAACCAGTCGTGAATGCAAATCGCCGACTGGTAGCCCCACCATCAAGGCGGACTGCCATTGGTGGGTACCCAAAAATCGCCTTTTACGACATGCTGGGTGAGCAGCTTCACTATTCTTACCCGGTGAAACAATCGGATCTCGGTTGTAATGATTGTATCTGCTCTGTAGTAGGCGCGGTAAATTTTAAAATAGAAAAAAAGAGGCAATGGCGCATGGAAACAGCGATTTATACTTCAATACAGAGTTTAAATGAAGTGCAGCCAGTCATATAGAAACAACGGTCATAACGAGTGCACTACAATGCGATAATGATCAAATACCTGTCCGGTACGTTAAAGCCAGGTGATTACCGCGTACTCCTGCGACTTTCAATAATTTCCTCTGCTTGGTATATTTTAACAATCAAAAAGTTTATCAGGATTAAAGAACAAATGTCATAAACAATCGTCTCCAGCACAAAGCAGCTATGATATACAAACTTTTGTACAACAGCAACTTGTAAACTGAATTCAAGTAAAATGAGAACCGACGATACACGCCAGCTGCTATCAGGAAATGCTAACCGGCAGAGGGCGCGACAGCGCTTAGCTCGCAGCCTCACGTCTCCTACTTCACATCACAATCATAAATGCCACAAAATTTTCAAGATGAAGAGACTTAACTCTTTCGCTCCCGCGATCATCGATTGATGATCTCGTGTTTTCAGTGTTTACCTCAAATTTTTTTAACTTGAGTTACAAAATTAGTTTACTAAAAAATCGATTTGTGACTTTATTTTTCATCCGATTTTCATGAAATTTTCAAAAGATCACGCTTATTTCCTCACGCATCGGAACATGTATAATTTGTACCCTAACTCTTGAATTTTTATACCCAAAAAGGGTTGAAAAGACCAACAACCCAGTTGCAGACGACAAAATCGGCCAAATTCTCAGCACGTGCCAACTACACTAAAATCAAATTGAGATTACATCTTTACCACAACACCAAACCCTTTATCATTGACACAGTCTGAAAACTACTCTTTTGGGGCATCATTTGACAAAATTTCAAGCGATAATAATAAAATTTACTTGTTTAAATTTCCAAATTTTTTAGGGGTCTCAAAATCCCCCCAAACAAATTTGAATGGTAAGTAGATAAAAGTAAATTTAGTGCGTAAAAAATATCATATGTTGCTAAATACCGGTCTCATTTGAAAGCTTAGGAAATTTGTTTTCCAGCAATATATAACTTTAAATAGTTTAGACTAAGTGGTATATGATATTTACTGATCAAAAATGAGTACTGTACATCATGTCAGTTCAAAACCCCCCAAACATTTTTTGACCTACCTTTACTAAATTATAATTTTTACAAAAACTACACCCTTTAAAAACATAAAATAAATTGCAAATATTTCACCAATAAAGTCGTCATTTTGTATCAAATTTCCAAGGAGACAAGAAGCGAAATACAAGTTTAAAAGCTAGCAGAAGTTTGGCTTCTCTAAATCAAAGTTTGCTGTATCCCCCTTGTTTCTCAAAAAATGGAAAGGGTGTAAACAAGCTGCTGTTTCATTGTCAGTGACAGCATATTCTATTTAAATTTGATATTTTCTGAATCTTGAAGAAATTCCCTGTTCAAAAATACATAATGTTACATGGTTTAGGCTAACCTCTAGCAGATAATGACTAATCATATTTTAGGTACTAAATTTAACTACCAAAATTTGGTATCGGTCAGTACCGGTCAAAAAAAAGGTCATGTGCCTCAGAAAATTGCAAATTGTAGAAAACCTAGGCTTTTAGGTAGGTTTTGAGTGATGTACCTTGAAAGCAGAGCTGCCAACTTGGGATTATTTAAATCTAGATTTAGATTATTTTTGAATGATTTAGATTTAAAAATTTGTTGTTTAGATTATGGATTATATTTTAGATTATTTTAGAATGTTAGCTAGATATTTTTAGATTATTCTCTACTTGTACAATTAAAAGAGGAAAACAGTGACAAATTCATTCTATTGCTAGTGCTTTGTGGTCTTGGTTCACTTTGTTAATGAAATATTGCATACTTATTTCATTTGATAAAATTGTTTAAATATACTGTAGCATTATTAACCCTTAGAATGTCCAAGTACAAGCCATCAAAAACATATCAGCAAAAATTCCAAAAAGAATAGATGCAAGATGAACTTTTTAAAGATTGGATATAAGCAGTAGTCGGTCATAATTCTAAAGCATTCTGTAATTTTTGTAAACGTCATATTAAAGCTAAATATCAAGATTTGAAGCAAAACAAGTAGACTAAAAAGCACATGTCTGCATGCCCATTCAAAAACAGAACGTTAGATTCATTTGTAAAAACAGAATGTGACAAAACTTCTCAGTTAGAAGGTAATATTGAACTGTTTTTGTGTTGTCACTCAGCTATTACTAATTGAATTTATCTGGTAGACATGTTCAAAAATAAAGTGTGTGACAGTACAATGATTACAAATATGAAAATGCATCGAACAAAATGCACTAATATAATCAAAAATACATTGTGCAGTCACTTTGAAGCTGATTTGTTAAATGACATTGGTAAAAATAACTTCAGCTTTCATTGACGAATCCAATGACATTAGTGTATTGAAATTACTTGGCATATCAATAATCTATTACAGTAATATTCTTAAAAAGATTGTATCGACTTACCTTGGGTTGGTTGAGATTGAAGAATGTGATGCTGAGCACATTGTTTTGGCAATTAAAAATTTGTTAAGGACAAAGAATCTTAAATTAATTAATCTTATAGCAATTGGCACAAACAATGCAAGCGTCATGACTGGCATTAACAATGGAGTAAATTAGAGTGGAAAAGTGTTTTTCGACTTATGATTTACCATTCAATGTATTAAAAGAAATTAGAACTCTTGCTGCAAAGCAATTTCGTGATGTCAACCAAGAAGTCTCAACATCTAGTTACAACGTCAATCACGTCAAAATGAGGAAGAAAACTTCGATAAGCTCTTTTGTTTGTAAAGGTTATCACAGTAAAATGAAAATAAAAACTCAATTTTACCTTATTTGTTTTAGATTGTGTTTTTTTATATTTTAGATTACTTTAGATTTATATAACCCCAATTTTAGATTATTCTTGGTTGTAAAAGTTGGCAGCCCTGCTTGAAAGCTTATTTCCTTAGCATCCTTTTGCAACCATTTCTAAAAAAATTGGTAGAAAATAAAATCTGTAGTGATCTTTGAGGTGAGGGTACCTCTTTAATTTCGAAGACAACCCCCCCAGTTGAGGGGGTTCATTTGCATAAAATTTGCATATTCAAAAAAATGTTTTTTTTTCTATTTGAAATCCTCAAGAAATGTAGATTTCAACGATATATAACACTTAATGTAGAAGTAGACAGCTGAGTAATGATTTACAAACAAACTTGAGGTACATAATTATGATTGATTATGACAGTTTTTCGCACTGCCACCTTACGGACATTTTTTTCGCTATTTTCGCGGGAGCGAAAGAGTTAATGATCACAACAAAGCCATGGCAGGTGGATCCTCGAAAAAATTTCAAATTTTGGGAAAGAGATTTGAAAGCCTACACTCCCCCTTTCGTTAATAGGTAGGAACCACCTTGTTGAAAGGTTAATATGTAGGAACCACATTTGCTCCAAAGCAAAAGACATAGTTACAACTCAATTGATTAATGACCTCTTTGGTATCTTTACCAAACGGAGCACGATGTTTTCGCGGTTTCAGCGTTGGGGGAAAAACTGCAGGATTGATCTTTGTACGCCTGCCAAATGCGACAGAGGCTCGGATTGCTTCCCTCTCTGAATCATGAACCTCTCTACCGATCCTCCTCTCCTTTGCAGTCACCTCTGTAATATTAAAACAGTAAGTTTTGAACTCAATACAAGCCAGCAGTGATAAGATAAATCTAAACGTGACCTGATTCTTGAAGTTTGGTTGAGTGATGATGCTGCGCTGGTCATCAAACTGCAAGGCTATGACGTCATAAGCAACAATCTAATGTTGGTTTTCGACTACTCGAAGTGCATTTAGACAAAAGTAATTTTAATAACACTGGCAGTAATGCTATTGCTGTTGCCTGACCCCTTTTGTGGGATGGGGACATCACAGAAAACCATCGAGCCCCAGAAGGCGGGTAACTCCTCAAGGCCAGGAACAGCGATCGTATATAGAAAAGTAGTTGCGAAAGATTGAGCAGCGCAAAGAGCTGTACAGTACAAAATGAAATGAGAGGTGTCCTGGGTCGGATGCCCGCAAGTGCTGCATAACGGATTCTCAATTCTTCCAATTCTAGAGATAAGAGTTTAACAGAAGACTGTGTCCATTGCAGCGAAGACGAGAGAGGACACAGCCAGCGTCATGAAGATGCGCAAGTTTGTCAGTGAACAACTGGAATTTGTATGTCGAAGAATCTAGATGAGACGGTACGCCTCTAGTTCCAGAAAAGAGAACAGTGGATACGAGAGGAAGAGACAGACTGCATGGAACTGTAGGCGGGTAGAGTAGTGCACCTCTTCTGGCCAACTCGTCGGCAGTGTCATTCCCTGGCAGAAATGAGTGACCGGGTATCCATTGTACCCTGATATAAAAGAGCAAAAAAATAGTTTCTGCCAGATGTGTCAAAGAGAGTGGGGCAGCAGGATGGAGCAAAGTGCACAAAGAACAGAGCGAGAGTCGTAGAGGAGAAGAAGGGAAGAGAAGTGGCAGCCTTGTTGGTGCTTCCGAGACCAGCGAAAAGCTTGCAAAATGGCGAAGGCTTCAGCAGAATAGTTTGAACGTACGAGGCCTGCTTATTTAGAAAGTGTGGTCCCAGCACCACAGAGTGGCGAGGACGCCGGAGCAGTTAGCAAGGATGCCGCAGCCTCTTTTGCTAAAAGGAAAAAGCACAGAGCCATCAGTTCAAATCACGACACTGTGAGATGGGGGAGAGTCAAGGTAGGCAAGAGCCATGTCTTCGCGAGAAAGAGCATGGAATAGAAAGAGAGAGCTTCACGCTAGGGCTTCTTGTGTAGCCTTCCCAACAGCGGTTACCGAGGGAAAGGAAGATCAAATGGCAAGGTCGCCAGCATAAAAAGCAGCTGAGGGAGGATGGCAGGGATGCAGGAAAATCGTTGATCAAAAGTGAGAGAAAAATCGAAAAAGTATGGATCATTGCGAACACTTCGGCAGAATCAAAAGGAGTGACTTGCGTGATTTTGAAAAAGCACGCAAGCGCGCGTGCCACAAATAAAAGATTGAGTCCAACGAGCAAAGGAAAGAGGCCAGCCGAAATTAGCTTGTGGTAGGGAGCGGATGCAAGACAAAGTCGATGGTAGCAACGATCGTCCGAGGTCACACTTGGGTTTGTTAATCTCATCCAAAATGTACGGAGAATGTTAAAGAATTCGATCCAGAGGAGACCAACCGGGGAGACCGGCCTGGTGGGAAGAAAAAATGGAGTGAGACTCCAAAAGAAGAGTAGAGAGGTAGAGCAATGCACTTAAACAGCGTTAAAAACCAGAGATGAAAAAGACAGGCCCAAAAAAGCATGTGACTCGAGTGGTTTTTCCATCCTGTGGATGGGAATCATAGAGGAAAACTTCCAGATGGAAGAAAATGAATTCAAAGACCATTAAATGTAAATATTGACGTGTGATAAAGATCAATGCCAGAGCAAAGGAGATACTTCCGCATGGGCCAGGGAGCTCAATACGAGCTGGTGGTAGTAGAAAAGATTGACGGCAGCCGGAAAAAATTCAGTGGGGGTGAGAGGAGAGCAGAAAGAAAAATGAGACTATTCAGGACAGGAGGACTGGCGGAGCTTAGACAGGTAGCCTCTGGCTCTGCTACGCTAACCTTTAGGTGAGACACCAAAAACTGAAATCTCGGGTAGTTGGCATAAACCGCTGCCAACTTCTTGGGAGAATAGCATTAGGAAAAGTTTTAGGAAAGCAGGAGAACAAAGAAGCACAACCAGCAACGGAACGAAGGAAAGAATATACTGATTTCGAAGAGAGGAAGAGAGAGTCAAACATGTCTTGTTCCATGCCTTAGTTTTGACTTTGGCGGATGACGGACGAGGTACGTCGAGAGGCTGAGACGTAAGCCTGGTGCTCTTCATCACTTCTAGGAGCGGAAGCAAAATCTTGCATCTTTTTCTTATCGCTTCTACCGTTTTAGAAGACCACCACTAGGCTTAAGGTTGATATCGGACGCGGTCAAAAAGAATGAAAGATTTGGCCACAGTCGGTGCCTAAGAGGTAAAGAGTGCAGCTGCAGAGGAAAAAGAACAGCATTCCTCTGCAGAAGGACAGTGTAAATCGATGTTGAGAGCAATGTTATCCCAAATAGTTTTCCGAAAATTGAAAGGAGGACGTTTGGTGGGGAGGGAGAGTAGAGAAAGCGGGATAGTAAGAAGAATTGGAAGGTGATTAGAAACGAAGCCTTGAAGCACCTCCCAGAAGCAGAAGGCAAGAGGGGAGTGGGCAAAGCAGATGTCAGGAGAGAAGCGACTGTCGAAGGAACGATGAAAAGGAGTAGGAATGTCAGGGTCATTGAGGGAAGTCAGAGGAAATGACCCAATTGAATGCTTTCTCCTTACGAAATCCTGAAGTAGCTCGTCAGTCCCAAAGAGGAAGATAGCAATTGAAGTTCCTCAGAATAAAGTATTTTGGAGTAAGAGAGAGCAGAGGGAGAAAAGAAGTTGGTTCTACCATCTGCCAAAAAATAGCGAATAGAAGGAGCATAGATGTATAAAAGTTTTTGAAAAAACTTTAACCCCACGTAGTCAAAGTAGGCTTCAAGCGAAGAGTGCGAGAGAGAGAGAGAGGAAAGGATAAGCTCTCTCTGACAAAGATGATGACACAACTGCTAGCGAGCGCGTCATCAAATAAAAGAGAACCAGACCCAGAGTGAATGCGATCAGATCACAGAGCATAGTATCCAGAGATCCTGAAAAATGAAGGAGAGTTGAGGCAAAATTCCAGGATACAAATGAGTTTCAAAGGAAAGAGTGACACAAAGTGAAGAACTGCAGACAGTGATGCTGTTTCAACCAACCAGTTCTCTTTGACCTATATAAAGCCAGTGACTACTTGTCGGTCACCAACAGTACTAAAGAGACCTGATAGGTCGAAACAGTGTCATAGTCTGCAGCTCGCTTAAAGTAAAGAAGTTCAACACTTGTGACACGAAAACCTCTTGCGTTCCATAGAATCCTGAGAGAGTCGGGGGAGGAAGTAAAAGGCTTAACAAAATACCCAGAAGTGGAAGAGGGTGTGAAAGAAACAAGAAGGAATGGGTAACAAAAGGAGAATAGGAGATTTGTAGGTGAGGGTAAGAAGAGCTACCTTGGCAAAGGTGGGTTTAGTGGGATGGAGTGGAGGTATACGTGCTGCAGAGTCTCGGAGATATGCAACAGTATCGGTTGGCTGGGGACCACCACGAGAAGCCGAGATACAGCAGGCAGGGCAGCTCCTAGAGAGAAGGCTGGAAAGGGATTTAAATTGCAATCAGGAGAGAGAGCAGCACCTTAAATGTAGCCATTTAAAGCAGGTACAACATTGCACTGACCTGCACCTCCAGGTCACATTGACATTGCACATAGAACAAGGAAAGATGGAGCAAGGACTTAAATGAAAGTTGATGCTGGTCAGAAGGAGAAGAATGAAAAGAAGAGACAGGAAAGCAAAAGAAGACAGAAGACCGATTTTAGATAGAGTGCGCTGTGCTTCTGCGGTCGTTAAAAGGGCAGCGCAGCAAAAAATGTTTTGTGTGGGAATAGTTTATAACCAAATGTTAATACCCGAAAGTATTGAGTGATAAGAAAAAATAGGTAATATCCAAAAGCACTCGTTTATTTCACGTTTCTAGTTTTGTTAATTATGTCAAATAAAGGTAACTTTTTCTTAGCATGAAACCATGGTTGTTGCTGGGCATGGGATTCACTTCTAAATGTTCTGTCTCGTATCAAATTGTAAGATGGCTTGAAGCCGGAGCCAGCAATCATTTTAGCGCCGGCTCCAGCTCTGCTAAATTTGCCAGATTAGCTCCGGCACTCATGTCCTGGTGGTTAGAGTATCCTCTTTGCAGTTGGAAGACTTGGGTTCAATTCCCATGTCGGGTCATATCAAAGGCTTTAAAAAAAATAGTAGACACAACTTCCCTGCTTAGCATTCACCATCAAAGGAATAGTGTGGAGAGAAAGCCAGCAAGATTACTTGTGGGGTCCTTGGGAAAGGAATTTCACAAGGTATCTCCATCTTTATAAGGCAGACAGGTGGTGAAGTCAAGCAGTCTATTGATTGTGATGGCCCAGTCTTGCAAAAGATATGCAAACAGAGCTTGAGTTCATACTCATAAATGAATGATCGAATGCGGACTAAAGTTGGGATCTCGTGCTTATGACGTCAGGTATTGACAGTATTTTCACACAGCAACCAAATAACCGCTTTGAAGAACTGCATAAAATGATTTGTTGAATTAAAAAAGCTATCAAAAAAAGTGATTGGAGGAAACATGTTATGCAAGAATGGTACTCGAGTTTTTACTGAAAAATTAACAACAAAAGTTTTGATGTGACAAGTGAGACGTTTATAAAGATATTGCCTGTACAGAGGAGGAGAAGAAGGGGGGAGGGGGGGGCAGAACATGAAGTGATCTCAATGTTATTATTAAGCATGATGACCTCTACACAAATGTGTGATCAACATCTGAAAACTTTATTAGAGACTTGTATCAAAATCAGTATTTTTCTCATAGTACAAGCTTTTGGGGAAGATCAACTTCTTAAAAGAAAGAATTTTTCCCATTTTGTTCTTTAAACAGACACGAAAATCTATTTTACATTTTTTGTGCTTCTGTCATACTGTTTGATGGGGGGGGGGCACTGCTCCTGTCGTGCCTGCCCCCTAAATATGCCACTGATTGCATGTACCTCAATAATCAAGAACAAGCTAACAACAATATTTCAGGTTTAGACCCTGGTTTAGCCCAATTCAAATATAAATAATTTCAACCGCCAATCTCTTAAATGTAAGTAATGGTTATAAGTTTTACTAGTAATGAGTGTGTGTGTGTGTGTGTGTGTGTTTTTTTACCCCTCCTCTTCCTTGGGATGGAGGTACGGCATGAACGGTAATTCAGGTTCATGCTGTCAACCTAAATGATATTAGGCTAGGGGAAGATGGCAGCCCATTTCGAACCAGTCTTGAGTGACTGGTAGCCCCACCACCAACAAGGCGGACTGCCACTGGTGGGTACCCAAGAGTCGTCTGACATGCTGGGTTAGCAACTTCACAATTATAATCCAGTGAAGTACGGCCACCTGTCTGCCACATAAAGGTGGAGGCGTCTCGTTAAGTGCCTTGCCCAAGGACACAACAAGCAAGCTTGCTGGCTTGTTCTCCAAACTATCCCTTTTTTATGCTGAGCGCCAAGCAGGGAAGCTGTGAATACCATTTTTTTAAAAGTCTTTTGGTATGACTCGACTTAGGGAATGAACCCCAGGTCTACTGACTACAATGTGGACGCTCTAACCACTGCACCATCGCGCCAGTTTTTACTAGCAATCGCAGTCAGCTACAAACTCCTTGGAGTGAGTGCAAACCTTCAATCACAATTTATTACACACAACAATACAGGAGTTGCTAGTTGCTAGTTAACAATTTTCAAGGCGATCTCCTGGTTATTGACATGATGTAATAGATTGCTGTGTGGTACTGTATGATGCTGGTGATCATTTTTGAGCAAATTTTTCTGTTAGACACAACAATAAATGAATGCAATGGTCCCACCTTGTCTATCAAGCACACTAACTTGTGGCAGTGAAAACACAACGAGAATTCTATAACCTTGCTCTTGGGCCAATGGATTCTCGAACAAATCTAAAAAATTATATAAGGCAAAAGCACAATATAAAAATAGTAGTAAAACAAGCCAGGTACAACTTCCTTTCTTGGGTTTTAAAATCACCAAAAGAAAAATTTAAGGGTGGCCAGGGAGATCATTTTCCCACATGATTTTTGAAATATTGCCCAACCAAGGGTGGCAATCGTTTTTCTAGAGATCACGTAAACGTTTTGAGAAGCAGTCCACCAAAAGTTGCAAGCACAAGTTTGCTCTCCCCTCCTGAATTTCTGTTCCAGCTATGCTGTTGGAATTAAAAGGTTGCTAGCTTATACATTTCTTGGCGCTCATCCCTCTAAATACATCTTGGTAACAAGAAAAACGTTGTACGATGTGGTCTGCAGCTACAACTCACTCAGAACTCGCAGTGCTTGAAGCGGTTTGATTTCATGCAAAGTTTCAATTAAATTTGGCAGTTGATTTTTTTGCAACATCAATATTTGAAGATAAGGCATGTGAGAAATTGTTCCAGTAATGTCACAAAGGTCATTGTTTTGTAAATAAAGTTCAGTGATTCTGCTCAAAAAATCAAACAATCACATCAGTTAGCTACAATTTGTCAGACCAGTGCTTCCCAACCTTTTTACAAGCTCATGCCCATCTCCAGCCTGTCACATAAAGATGGAGGAATCCATTCAATTTTTTCTCAAGAGTACAAGCAAATGTGCTAGCTTTTACTCCCCACTATTTCTTTTCTGCTGAGCATCAAGCAGGAAAGCTGTGAATACCATTTTTAAAGTCTTTGGTATGATCCCATAGAGCAGTGGTTCCAACCTTTAGAAAGGCCCACACCCCTAAAATATCTCAATATGTTCTTGCACCCCTAAAATATTTTAACATGTCCTGGGCCCGGGCGATTTTAAAGGCCAGGCTGCGATTGCGTGTGTTGACCTTTTTTTTGGAGATCAACATTGTTTCGGGTTGAATTGAAGGCCATGCACAGCTTTTTGGCCAAAGTCAGGATGCTCAGTGTTAGATCGCGCCCTGTCGGTGGGGTGGATCTCCAAAAAAAAAAAAGGTCACCACCATTTTCTTGTCGTTGTCGGCTGGTTTTGCTGCCAACGACAAGAAGAAGGTAGTGACCTTTTCTTTTCTTTTTTTGGAGATCCACTCCACCGTCAGGGCGCGATCTAAAGCTGAGCGTCCCGACTTTGGCCAAAAAGCTGTTTTGGGAAATAAACCAAACAAATGATCAAGATGTATTGCACTTGTCTTTACTTTATCCTTACTTTATCTGAATGATCATCTTGCACCCCCTAACATGCTGCCTTGCACCCCTGGTTGGGAACCCCTGCAATAGAGGTTTAAACTAGAAACCTACTGCATTCACAGTGGACGCTCTTACCATTACACCACTGAGAAAATCAAAAAATAAAACGTACACGCACATAAAGTTATCTTAATACCTAAAATTGTTCTTTAAAAATGATTGTTTAGTAACTGGGCAGATTAGATTCCGTAATTTATTTGAATTTAACCATAACTGCTGAAGCATTCGAAATCGACTCAAACAATTGACATTTTCAAATTTGTTTTTCCCCAAGTACAACTCGACAACTTTCCCATTTTGTTTGATTTTTTGTTTTTTCAAAATTTCATCAACAACCTGCAACAAAACAAAATTTGTTGAACTAATAGCGACATATTAGGGATACTTAAAATTAGTGCATATCCGTTGTGGGAAACAATTCTAAAAATTACTGTAATCCTTCACTGTGCATATTGCCAAACTTTGCAGATATTGTACAAATTAAAAATTGAGAGGTTGAAAATCATCAGGTCAATTAGTCACAAATGATAATTTATTAATTGCAGCAAAATCCAAGAAATGTTAAAAGTATGTGTAAATAAAGGACATATAACAACAAGACAGCAAAAATCAAGCATATGTTTAAAGAAAAGAAAAATGATTTTAAATGCTGCAAGAAAATATTTTTCTTAGCTATTTCCAGAACCACCAATTAGTCAAGCAGTTTTGAAACATCAGTGAAAAAAGCTTTCTGGGTCTTCTCGTCAAAAGGTAACTTCCATGTAGTCATAATTTTATGTATCAGCAAAACTCTTGTAAATTAATAATACTCATTTGAATTTTACCAAAAGTCCAGTAAGTTAAGAATTAAATCTGACTCTATATTCTAGAATATGAAATTAGAGTAGGAGAAATTACTTCAAGTCTTATTTAAAAGATTGAGCCTAGTCAATCAAAATTAGTGAATCATATTCACATCTTTATAATGTAAAATCAAAAGTTGCTCAAGGCACTAGTTTTGAAAGAGTGCTCTTCAATATTCAAATTTTACCTTTTTATATGCATGTGAATACCATAGGATTTGATATAAAAGGTCTTGCTAATGATCATCAACTCCTGCATGCCAGTATCGCTATTAAGTAAGCAAACTGGAGTGTATTTTATACAGGATTAATGCATGCATGTCCAAATTTTTTTCTTAAACGTAACCCTCTTGAAAGTCAAATTATAGTAATCTGCCCAGAAAATATGAGAAATGATTTCAATATCAATGAATGCCTACTTTGTATTCCCGTATTTGCTTTTTGTAATACTGCTAAAAAATGTGGGCTTTTCACTCGACTCTTTACTAATCTTAGAACAACAAGTTATTCAATGCATCTTCTGAGTAATTTCTCTTATTACAACTATTTCATGCACTAAGCATTGTGTATCCAAATACAAGTGGTCTATACCTGTTTCAGAGTCTGTTTTATCCAAGTTATCAATAGATTGCTGATAACAACAATTCACTAGCATGTAAACAACAGTATGCTCAAAATTGTGTGCCCAGATTAATTTATAACAAAATAAAGTATGAACTTGTTACCCAGGTATTCATTGAATTGCATAAATTACATACCAATTTTGTACAAAATTGACGTTCTTGCTTTTAATTTCTAAAACTGCAGTTACTATGCACACCTTGATGAATTACATTCTTTACTTATTTTCGACTGCTGCAAATCCATTAGACTTAAAATTAAACCTAATAAATTAAAACTGGGTGACTGTGCATTTTCTATTGTACATTAAAGCTTTGGAACCAATAACTTGTCAACTTAAAATGTGAAATCAATTCATGTAAATTCAAACATGACCTAAAAACATATATATTTTGCTGTGCATACACATTTATGGACTTGTCAAGTTAAAATGTTGAAACTGTGTTATATTTGCTAATGAGACATTTGTATTATTTCCTTAATGGTATTGTCTAGTTATTTGCTAAGCATTGTTTTATACCATTGTTGCCCACACGACTGCAGAGCAAAAAGCCATTTATCGATACCCAGAAGCAGTCGTTAGACATTTATTATTACTATTACTATTATTAATAATAGGTTTCAAAGTACACCAAGTAAAACGGTGTTTTTCCTCAAAAAATACTGCATAGGCAATCAAAGCTGTTACAGGCACAGTTGTTAAAGTGAAAATCTGCAACAATTTTTAGATGAAATCTTACTTGATTAAAATCCATTTTTCATTGATCCATTATCACATTCACAAAGGCAAATTCTACATAATGGGCCAATATATACATACACTCTTTAAAATGCGTCTAAACCAGTAGCATGGCTCAATTTTTCTGCAATTAAAGTACATATTTTTCTATAAGTCATTACATACAACAAACTCCTAGTATCCTTATATGAAAATGTTCATGCTAGTAGTAACAGCTATATGCCAAGGTATATTTTTCACACAGCAGCAGGCGCATGAGGGATCAAAAACAATATTTGTGCACCACCGCAAAGTTTCCGGTATCTTTGGTGACAAAAAATTATTTCTGAGGTTCACTAAATTCCAGTACATAACCAAAACTTTTGTACCTGCTCCAAGGGAAACTATAGCTGGTTGTAATAAATGCTTCTAATAATCATATCTAGTTTAGGTGATCAAATACAAAGCAAACAGACTATAAGAGACTACAAAATAGTCATGCTCTTTTGGTCAGTAGTCATTCATGTCAGTAGCAGTCAGCACAAACTCTAATTCAAGCCATGAACATGAATTTAAATGCAAGTGCAAGTGTTGTCCATTAAAGTTACATAAAAGTATTTAATTACAGGCTACAGGTTGGCGTTTTAAACACAATGAAACTTCAAATACAATGGCGCAAACAAAGCAACAGGTAAAACGTGACATACTTGTAATACTAATACTGCAATCACATCTTTCATGATAAACACAGCTCTTGAAACAAAAAAATAGCATTTTAGAAGCCAACAAGCTACAGCCATACATGGCACACATTGAAAATAAAGTGAAACCCTAATCTAGTGCACTCGTATTCCACTCACATTACATGTATGCACAGAGAAAAGATTGCATCACTCCAGGAGCACAAAATATTTTAACCTTAAAAGATGATTTTAATTTCAAAATTTTGTTTTAAAAATTTTATTCCATGGCTTCAATTTTTTGACAAGTATGAAGACATAACTAAAAATATGTTTGTACCAATAATAGTGAAAATTAACTTAATTACACTTAACCCTTGGTAACACACAAAGCATTTCAAACAAAAGATTAGGAGCTGTTAGTGCTGTTGTACCTGACGTACCATAAAATATTAAAACTTTAACTAAATCAGACCCGACTATATTTACCTCCTACTCCCTTAAATAACTTCTAAACCCTGGATGGAGGTCAGATTTCAGAGGTAGGAGTGCATGAGCAAAAGCAAGACCATAACCATCAATATCAAAGCTGACAGAAGCAGCCCCACCTCACTTTTGTTTCCTTAATTCTTTTATTAGACCAGTTAATGATTTATTCCAACACTCTTCTACAGGTACCACTCGAAACCCCTTATCTAGATAATACTGGTCATCTTTGCTAGAATAGCCAGAGCCTTGGAGTCCAATTAGAGCCACTCTCCTACAATCAAGTAATCCTTCCTCTACCGATTTCCTGGATGGAGTACCACGACCTACTTGTTACAGAATTGGCTTTGGAATAAAAAAAATTTTTTTTGATTTCAGTGGCTGATCTGAACTAGCGCCCTTTGTTCTCACATGCCTGTATTTTTCTGTCTTTGGCATTTGGTAGCTTGAGGTTAAAAAGCAGCTCTAGTACGTTTTTTGCCTAAAACCAGGTGAGATCTGCATTTTGGTTAGCTGGCCTCCTGCTCCAAAGAACAAATAGTGACATTTTTGCATTTCAAATGTAACTGCTCCATTTTTGTTGCTCCACAAAGGTTGAATTTTGCTACTGCATTCAATTTATTTTATGAAGAAGCTCTCGGTGAATTTTTGCTCTTTGTTTTATTTGTTATTAGAAGTTATTTTAAGTTAGTTTTCTGCATTCCATTTTATTTAACTGAGTTGCCCACAATAAGGAAGTTTTCACTTAGTTGTTGTGCTGAAGAAGGAGCCAAGGCCTTGGAGTTCTCTGGGCACTTGTGGACAAATCTTCATTTACCAAAGACTTGTAACACTACTTTTCACCCACGATAGAGTCCATGCAATTGCTCTGAGCACATTTATAAGAGCAACAAGCTCATGCCTCTCAGCCATTGCTTGATAAATTGGATGAGTGATAGTATAATCGCTTCTTGCAACTAATGAAACAAATTTATTTTGAATAACTTTTGGAAAGCTTTCTTTTATACTTCAACAAGTATCAGGAAGGTTATACAAATTTTACCCATACATCTCCAATGTCAGCAACCACTGCAGAATCACATGGTCTTTCACCAGTTATATCATGTGCTTCTCAAATGAATAAGGATGTAGCTCTTATTTATTGAGGACCAAATTTTTTTCCAGGTCTACTTCTTGTTCAATTATTATCAATGAGAACATTTACAAAACAAGCATCCAGTTTTTCAGATGAACTTGCAATTGGAAGACGTATCATCCTGGCTACTACTCCTGATCTATCAAGTGCATTGCACTAAGTGGTTTGTTAAAAAGCTTTGGAAACAAGTGCTACAAATGCTAACTTTCCAAGATGTAGCACTTAAAATACTTTCAATAAATGACATTAATTGCATCAACTTTAAAGTAGAATTTATTCAGTATTCAAACTAAGCAAAAGCTTTATATGGTAATATGCAGGCAGGAAATCTTCATTTACTTAACGCAAGACACCAGTTTGATAAAGTCTAATCAGAATCACAAGAATGCAAGTGCATCAACATATTTTCCCCACTCAGCGAGCAATGCTAATAAAGACCTTGCAGTGCATGGCAAAAAAGTACAATAAGAAAATGTCAGGTTCAACTACGGTATAATTAAACTAGGAAGTTGCTAAAGATTCCAGGAAGGTGCTAAAGTATATAACTGAAAAGAATACCAAAACTTTTTTGTAAAACATTACATCATACAAAAGTTTTTAGATAGGGGGACTTTGCTTCCATAATTTAATAAGGCAAATGAATACAAAGAGCAGTACTTTATTAAACATATTAAAGTTAACTAAGGAAATTTAACATAAACATAACAAAAACACCAAAGCTTTTCATCCCTTTTTGGGGACTTTATCAGTGCAAAATAAATCTGTAAATTCAAAGATAAATTTAAAGTTACAGCACTAGATGCTATTGACAATAGTAGTATCGTTTTAACACTGCTCCTCTCAATGGAACATGTGCAGAAGCAACTTTGCCCCTTCTAAATGACCGAGTATGATATTAGTAAAATAATTTTGACCAAGTTTCATATTTCTACATTGTTATAAAATGACCAAGTTCTATGTTTTCAAAATAATTTCGTATTTCAACCTTAAATTTTCTCTACATGCTCTTTTCTGCTAAAATGTTGTCTATCAATACAAATGTTCTTGTGACAAGAACATGTCTGTCTGTCTGTATCATGTCTTCAGATGGTTGATTGCCACAATTTCATGCATTTCTGTGCAGTGTCGTTAAAAATGCTCAAATCGTCACAACAGCAAGGTGTTTTGAGCAGTGGCCATTGCAGTAGGTGTTCCATTGTTTGTGTCTGTGTGCCACAATTACACAAGGGGTCACCAGTATGGTATCCCCATTTGATTAAATTCGCCTTGATACGACCTAGGCCAGATCTAAGATGATTGAGTGTTTTCCATGTTGGCCAGGGTGCATTGCTTCCTGGAGGAAGACTCTC
Source organism: Trididemnum clinides (assembly GCA_963675345.1). NCBI lineage: Eukaryota > Metazoa > Chordata > Ascidiacea > Aplousobranchia > Didemnidae > Trididemnum > Trididemnum clinides. The sequence continues at coordinate 39,933,832 of OY776286.1, forward strand.
AGATGGTTTAATTCCCATATCGACAGAGGGTGGGTTGAATTTTAACTTATCAATCCATTGTTCCATATTTGTCTCCGCTTTCAGCTGGACATGGTTCAGAAAAGATCTTCTTGATTTCAACCTCATCAGTGCTGGCTCAGATCCAAATAGTGGGTGACTTGACAACTATTTGTAAGAGTTGAAAACCATCTTTCTAATAATCAAAGTTCATCTAACTACACCATCAAATCCCAACGTGATCAGTGCAAAGCCTGCAGAGAAGTAATGCCATCAGAGGAAAAATTTACATCATTAAAAAAGTGCCATTTTAGCACTGAAACTGAGCTAATGGAAGCACTGCTAATTCAACACCTTAAACCTAAACTTGTTCATTCACAAGGAGCAACATTGCTTTCGCATATGTTTCATTGAGAGGTGCAGTGTTAAAATGACACTACTCTTGTCAATAGTATCTAGTGCAGTAAAATTAAATTTATCGCAATTTTTGCTTTGTTTATGTTAGTTCTGCTTAGTTAACTTTTGGCAGTGGCTATTTCGCTGTCAACAGCAATTTGCCCTTGGAATCTATTTTGCCGTGATCATTCACGTGTGTTTATATAGCCTTATTTGCTATAATTATGCCAGTGACACTGTGGTGTAGTGGATAGTGCACTGGTCTTGAGATACCATAGTTGCGGGTTCAAATCTCAGCTGGCAGGGCATTAAAAGAAAGGGCAGTGTACACCAAAGGGGCAGGCTCAGTATGTAAATGTACAGGGCAGTGTACACTGGAAGGGAGTGACCTAGGGGTGCAAAATTTTTTTAATTGGTTTTTAAAATTGACCAATCAGAAACGACCAAAAGTCACATGTTTAGTACGTCATTTAGATTGACCAATCACAAATAACTCACGGCAAAATAGTCTCTGAAGGTAAATTGCCATTGACGGCAAAATAGCCACTGCCTTAACTTTAATATGTTTAATAAAGTACTGCTCTCTATATTCCTTTGTCTTATCAAATCACTAGCTGGCATCACCCGACAGTGGCCCTCCATCAGTAATGTCCAGGTTTAGTATTTAAGTTCAACCAGCTGTGCCAACTTCATCTGGTTCTTGTGGGAGCAGCAGCAAAAAGTTAATGAATTTTATGCACTTTCACAATTCTTGTACAGGAAATTGTGATCATCATATTCTCTTAATCATGACTGGCAATGCTCACAAAGAATCTTGACACAAATTATTGTTGATACTTGTGAGGGAGCAGCGATTATACATAACCAAAACTGATGGTAGCAACAAAATGGTGGTTGCTTTTACAATTAAAGAAAACACCTATTTAATGGTAAGCCTATTTTTCCAATTGGTGCTGCCGCTTTCCCATTTATATTTACGGTATTAAGTTCCTAATTTGGTTGCACTATTGGTCTTGTTTCTGGCATAGCGACAAAAGCGGCTACTGTTCTCTCTATATTTATTTTTACAAATTGTTATGGTTATGGTTTTATGTTGATTTTTTCTTAAACTTGGGATTTTATTACAACGATGTAGAGTATAGACATAAATACCATAGCAGGCAGCATATCAGAATTAGAAAAAATCCTTGCTTTATAGTATATATAACAGCATCGCCTGAAGAGCCCCCATCAGTAACGTTGGGATTGAGGGTGTCAGTTCAGCCGGCTGAGCCAGCTTTACCTATCAGGTTCTCATAAGAAGAGTTACCAAGCGTTTATGCGTTTTCTGCACATAAGATTTCATGACTTTTTGTGTTCATTTTCCTAATAGAATATCTCATTTCAAGATCCTGGGTATGCTTTAGGTCTATGTGCTCTGTTCATTGCTGACACAAACCCAAGGGAGCCTTGCGTTTGCTGTAGTTTGGAAGTAAGGATTACACATCTGATATTAAGCTATTCTGAAGCAAAAAGGCAAAAATGTTATTTGTGTAGTGTGATTTTACAACAATGCTGTTTCTTTTGATTTCCCCTTAAACTTTCTCAAGTCCTTGCTGGCACATTATGTAGTATGTTCTTTTCTACCTGCTTGACGTGCCCTGGGAAATTTAAAGTGTCCTTGCTTTTCCTCAAATGTTTGGTTTGACCCCGGTAGCTCTATAAAGCTATTACAAAGCAAAACACCAATAATATCTTCCATGTGGTGCAATTTAACATGATGACGTTACTTTTGATTTTGCCTCAAACTTTCTTAAGTCCCTGCTGGCTACGCATTATGATTCATATTTGTTCGTTTTTCCTTGCTTAGGTTAGGTATGCTCATAGAAGTTAAATAAGTTTTTCAGGCTTTTCCAAGATTTTCAGGTTTGATTCCAGTAGCTCTATAAAGCTATCATCAAGCAAAATAGAAAAAATGTTTCTCCTAAGTATGGTGCGATTTAACCCTGGCAGGTCATACTATCACCTGTGCTGATTTAAAACAAATCATTTATTGCAGTTTCTCCAGCTTAACCGTACAAACATTTGTTAGAGCCACAACAAAATGTTTTACTAAATATAAGGCATAGCTCCTGTACATGTAATGATGATCATGTTGGTGTATCAATGAAGACTGGAAGTATTCAAAAAAAGAATGATGACACAAACTACCATTTGTAATTTTAGTAAAGAGTAGGTGGGGGGGGAAATGAAACATATTCAAAATTGATGGCATCGCCTAAATGGTGGTTGTTTTGACTCATGAAGAAATGAGCTGTTTGATGGTAGGCATGTTCAACAATTTGGTGGGCCCACTTCTGAATTAATATTGGTGACATTAAGATTTTTGCTTATGCTGTTTACTTTAATTTGGCCTTAGCATGAAAAGGGGCGCTGCCTTTCATACAACCTATTGCAACGAGCATTATTAAGCTCTTTTCAAACAAAAGCATTTCCTCTTAATCCAGTGTTACAGATTGATGCTATTGTTGCTTAATTTTGATCTTTTCTTAAACTTGGCATTTTATTACATTTAACTTTGCCCCTAATCCAGACCTCCGTACTTTTAAATGAAGATTAGTGTTTTGTATCAAAAGGCCTATCCTTGCAATTACAAATATCAGTAATGGACTTTACCATTTATGTTTGCTATCAAAATGATAGTGGATAATTTTGCCGCCTGCTGGTGATTTTACTAAATAGTGGTAAGCATTGTGATGGTATTTAACATTATGACTTCACAATGTGTTTTGATCCATTATTATTAGGATTGCTACTTACCACTTCTTTGTCACTGTAGGTGAATTAATATGAACTAACGTCTCTGACTGCATGCATGTTCCTTGGCCCTGGCATAAATGCTGCCATACAAAGAGCAAACTAACCTGAAATGAAGCACTCACAGTTTAGTTATAACAGTAGCGAGAGCCCCCGTTAATAATGTCAAGGTTAAGAACATCAAATCAGCTGACTGCTGCAATAGCTTGGCCCAAATGCAAAGAAAATTGCTTTAACATTTAGATCATATGTAGCTTGACTCTTGCATTTTGTTGCAAACCATAAGAACGGATCATCTTTACCTCATCATCTTTTTCTTGGGTGATTACCAAGTGTTACGCTTGAAGTAGGCTACATATTAAAATTTGTAGACTTCATTTTTTGATGAGTCTTTTGAATAATTTGAATGATAATGCCAAAGATCCATGCTATCGAGAAAGAATACACAAAATGTACCAAAGGACTTAGCTTTTTTCTAGAAATTGCAATTTTGCAAACTGCAGTAATTAAATTTTTGTGTGTTTCTAACTGGTAGACTATATTTCATAGACATTTGGAGACTTCAGTTTTTGATGGATCTTTTTGAAAACGTCGACAGACAATGTAAACAAACCACGTTTGTGAGGAAAAGTAGTCAAAATGTACCAAAGAACTAACTTTGTTTAACAATTGCAAGTTTGCTAGCTCTAGTAGGATAATTGTTTAACTAAAAATGAAACATGTATGGCAACCAAGGTTTGATCAGCCATTATAAACTAATCCTTAGCCTCAAGTAATTGGAGTCACATATCGCTGGAAAGAAAATTTCTCAAGCTTTTGAAGGGTAATAATTGTTATTACCTGATTATAACGTTTTTGTATTAAAGTCACCTGTTTTTACTGAGTTCACCAGTTTTGGGAGGGGTAAAAAGTTACACCAACAGTCTTGAGTTCAGTTTTTTCAGTATAAAAACAAATATTACTTGTACATATTATATACTATCGGAATTGCCTTGAAATAACCTTTATTTGTTGAAAAATGTTTTGAAAATTATAGGTGAAGATATGGAAATTGTAAACCTTGCACCTAATTGGCAAAGTAGCATACAGGCATAAGGGGCATTAACAATTTATTAAAATGAATATGCCAGGAAACAATAATGGGTACTTACGTATTAACGGGAGGACCTTTAAAAACACGACTCAAAAATTGAAGTAAATTATTTATTGAAACGGTTAAAACAATAAAATACACCCTTCCAGTGTACACTGCCCCGTACATTTACATACCGGGCCTGCCCCTTCAGTGTACACTGCCTTTCTTTTAAATAAAATAACATTAAAAATCAAAGGTCCTCCCGATAATACGTAAGGACCCAATAATGAGTATACCACCCAACCAATTTAGACGAGACCATCCCTGGACGTGTTTCGTCCTTTTGGACTCATCATCAGGGCCCAACTCGTCGCAAGCAAAAGTATCCCACTCATTAACGTTATCCTTAAAACAAAAAAATCCAACTATGCACATGCAGAAGCACTGAGACTTCAACTGACGACGTATTGCGTTGCTTAACAGGGCGGGTATGAAAAATTCTTGAAAATCAGTTGAGAAATGAGATCACAAATCAATTTTCTAATAAACTGATTTTTCAAAAAGGTTGGAATTTTTGAAAACATCTTGATGTTATGATCTGCAGTAGCGAAGATTTGTGTTAATCGTACAAGACATACTATGACATCATAGAACCAGTTTAAGCATGCAATAAAACAAGAGAAGAAAAAATGCTTGGAGGGCTTGAAGTGCTTAAATAAAGAATTGCTCGTAGCATAGTCAAATAAGCATTAATTGTTGTAAAATTGTTTTGATCAAAAGCAGCTTATTAATATCTCCTTAAGAATGTTTAATCGCATTTCTGCAATGAGTACTTTTTGAGAAAGAACAAAAAAACAAATTGTTCAGTGAACTGTTGATTGTTACGTCCTATAAACCCCAAACAAATGAAAGTTTTTGAAATGTTATAAGTCAGAAGCTGGTTTTTGTTCGAGCAAAAAGCAGTTGTACTCAGTCAAGTAATGCAAATTCTAAAAACATAGTTTTGAGTATGACGTCATCATGACGTCACCAATACCCTTGTGACACTCACTACGGGGTGGTGATCAATCATGTAAAGTTTGATGCTCGTACCTCTAGCAGTTTCAGAGGAGTTAAAACAAACAGAAAAACAGGCACAATTGCACTTTATACATTAGATACAAAAGTTGTGTTTACATAACGGAGTCTAAACAAAAAAAATGATGAGAACTGATTTAATTCATTTAACATAAGAGAAAACAGAGCTTTTGAGACTACAACAAGACCTTATGGTTTTCTTGTTACCTGATCCCTTCCTAGGTATGGGGGCATGGCAGGAGAATATCGAGCCCTAAGAGCCACGCAACTCCTTGTAACCTGGATCACAAGTTGTACCATGAAAGAATTGACAGTGGTGCTTAGGAAGTTGGTGGTAACTGCACGGGAGAAAATGAGGTGAGAAGTGTCATAAGCTGAGTGATCACAGCTGCCATACAAAAGACTTCAAATCTTGCTAATTACTTGTATAAGCATTCAAACAAAGGTAGCATCTGTAAGAGCAAAGATGAAAAAGGAAACAGCAAGCCTGACATGAAAGCGCTAGTGCTTTAGCAGAGACTGAGAACTGTATCGAAAAATTAGAGAAGATAGCATGCCTCCAGCCCAAAAGAAGATATGAGTCATTAAGAGAAGTAAGAAGAGACAGGCTGCAAAGGATTGGAAATTGTGGATGTTTAAAGCAGTGCGCCTTGTCTGGCTAGTTCATCTGCCATGTCATTTCCGATAAGAAGCAAATAAGTGAAGACCCATTACAGCCTGACAGTATAAGAAAAGGAAAGGGCAAAAAGTACATGTGATATTTGCCAGAAAAAGCCAAGGCAGAGGAGAGGAAAGTACACCAAGAACAGAGCAAGAGTCTGAGAGATGGATAAGACATGAAAAGCAGCAGACTAGTTGATGTTGCCAAAACCAGGAAGGATTTTGCAGGATAGCACAAGCTTCAGCAGAAAAACTTGAAAAAGCCTGTTCTGTCAAAGAAGAAAGAGTAAATTTAGTGTTTTAAAGCAAGCAATTGGGGCACAGGAGTTTCATTCGCAGAAAGAGGAAGGAATGAAACCATTAGCCCATATCAGTAGACTGTAATTAGGCAAGCAATAATAAAATCAAGGTGAGCTAGAGCAGCTAAGGATGAAAAATAATTTGAATCAGAGCAAAAGCATGAAGCAAAAAAAGTGAAGTTTACTCTGAAGTAAGCCCACTATGAAGGTGGTAAAGAGGGCCAAGCAAGCAGATTTTTTTGAACAAGATAACAAAATAAATAAGTAGACGAGTGAATGTAAAGTCTTTCCAGAGGACCTAGTAAGACGTTTGCTTTGTGTCTTGTCAAATCTGAAATAAAAAAGAGAGTGGTAGATAAAAAGCCCCACTCAGTACAGAACAAAGTGAGTAAAAATGACTCATAGAAAAGCCTCAGCCAGAAGAAAAGACATAGGTGAGGAAGAGAAGCAGCTAGTAATGATGCAACAAGCTACCCAGTAATGGTGTTCCAACTTGGTAAAGTTGATAGTGCACACAAAGGGAATCCATACGAATGAAGCTTAGTTAAGAAAGAGCCATAGAAAGTCTTTATAAAAAAAGGATACTAATAAGAGGAACATCATGAAAAAGCAGAAATACAGCATAATGTCTTGGCATGGAAAAATACTTGGGTCTTCAGCAAAGATATGGGTTTCAAAAAAGACATAGTTCAGTCGAAGATGACAAGTAAAATGAGAGTGGAGCAGGAAAAGGTATAACTGAAGACTAGCTTAGTGGGAGTCCATCATAAACAAGGATATTTCATATTTGTGCAGATTGAAAAAAAGTCACCAGTGCTCCTGTCTAATCAGGACTTCTTGTGTGACCTCCACAGTAGCAGGTACAAAGGAGAAGAGAAACCAGATAGCCAGATTGTCAGCATAAGGAGCCAAGCTAAAGAAAATCATTGCAACAAACAGATACGGTGGTGCAGCAGCCATAGCATATTTTGCAGTCAGTAAAACTGGGTTCAATTCTCTTGTCAAGTCATACCAAAAACTTCAAAAATGCTGTTCACAGCTTCTGTGCTTGGAGCTCAGCATGAAAAAGAGGGTGCAAGTTTGCTTATGATGTCCTCAATTAAGGCACTTCATGAGATATCCTATTGTCCTGCAGCAAACAGGTGGACAAATGATATGTCAAGCAGTCTACCTAACGCAGATGTCCAGTTTGATTAAAGACATGCAAATAGAGCAATAGAGCTTATACATAAAAAAATTGATGAAAAGAGAGAGTAGAACGGGAACAAAAATGGAACCTCGTTGAACACCTCAGCAGACTTGAATGGAGCAACTTTTGTGATTGTAAAACAATATGCAGGTGTGTGTGTCAGAAAGAAATGGTTTCATCCACCCAACAAAGCAAGAAGTAAGCTAGCAGTAGTAAGCATGTAAAGATTAGCAAAATGCCACACAGAAAGAATGCCTTCAAAAATTTGACAGTAGCAAGAATTGTCAAAGACAATGTTGGATTAGTGAAACCCATTCCGGCAAGGCAAAAAAAGATTTTGTTCAAAGAGTAGACCAACTCAGATAAAAACCATACTAAGAGGGATAAAGTATCTTATGATCTTCAAATCATCAATCACCTTGACAAGTTGTTGTGGTTGGCATTAGCTGTAGTTCAAACCTGAAACATGAGATTTAATGTACACACTCGTTTCACTTAGCCATGAAATATATAGCTCAGCTTGAAATATAAATCCCTAGTGCTTAACTTGTAATTTTGATGATAAGTCTAATACAAAGCTATTGTGCCACACTGCAGACAATTGCCAACTCAATTTAACAGAAAGCAAGTAAAACCTGGCATAATTGCCCTACAATTAAAACAAGTACAGGATGCGTAAGGTATTTGAGGACACTTAAATTTTTTAATTGAAAATAGAAAATAAAAGAATTAATGTATTTTTTATTTCAGAAAATGTAATGGCTGATAATAATATAACTGATGAAATGAAAAGACATGTTGTAATAGTGTCTATAAAAGTGGAAAACAGTGATTCAAAAATTGCAAGATTTCTAAAGGTCACCAGATCTTTCGTTTGCAAAGTTAGAAAGGAACTGAAAGAAAACAATGAAGATGAATTGGCCATGAGCAAGTGAAAACAGCATTGTCAATGCTCTGACTCACTCAGAACACCTGAGTTTGTCAGAAGAGTGCATGGAATGATTAACAAAAAGGCAGTGGCTACTTTGCCATTGACAGCAATTTACCCTCAGAGACTATTTGCCGTGAGTTATTTGTGATTGGTCAATCTTAATGACGTACTAAACATGTGACTTTTGGTCGTTTCTGATTGGTCAATTTTAAAAACCAATTAAAAAAATTTTGCACCCCCAGGTCTCTATCCCCCACCCTGTACACTCCCTTCCAGTGTACACTGCCCCGTACATTTACATACTGAGCCTGCCCCTTCGGTGTACACTGCCCTTTCTTTTAATGCCCTGCCAGCTGAGATTCGAACCTGCAACCATAGTATCTCAAGACCAGCACACTATCCACTACACCACAGTGTCACTGGCGTAATTATAGCAAATAAGGCTATATAAACACACGTGAATGATTATGGCAAAATAGATTCCAAGGGCAAATTGCTGTTGACGGCGAAATAGCCACTGCCTAACAAAAATCCTGGGAAGTCAATGCAACACCTTGCTAAAGATCTTCAAGTGTCTGAGGGAACAATAAGGAATGTTGTTCATCAAAACCTTGGATACAAATCATACATTCTTCGGCAAGGTCAGTTCATGTTGAAAAAACTCAAGAGAATTGTTTAATGCATGCAAAACGACTCTTAAACAAAGTAAAGCACCCAGAAAAACCGGGGAAAATAAAAAAATTGTTTAGTTTAAAAAATTAACAGTTTCATTTTTTGTTTTTCTATAAGTCCATAAAGTGTCCTCAAATAGCTTGTGCACTTTGTATAATGTAGGTTAATGTTCATATTAATACCATGATTTTGGTTTACAATGGCTCCTTTTGAGAACTGAAAAAATTTTTGTTACTTAAAAATTACTAAAAACCATTCCAAACAGGTTTACCAACATAATAAAAAACCATTACATCAGTAAAATTTACAGAAAATATGCTACACAACAAATAGTTAATAATATAGATCTTTTATCATGGAGCTGTACAAGTTATTTCTAGCCTTTTGCACTGCTGTATATGTTAAGTGACCCCAATTACTAAAAATGAATAAATACAAACGTTTACCATAGGATTATCATTTATAACTCTGGCACAAAACTACACAAAGAAATGTTTATAAAACATTTTTCACAGAAATGTAATTTTTTCAGTACTGGTTGTTATAAAATATAGAACATCATTAATTAACATAAAAGTGATTCATTTTTGGCTGTTTTTTAAACTTGCAATCACATTGATCTACAGAATTCCAGGCAATTGTTAGGGAACACCAAAATACAAGATTACAAAATTAACTAGGGGGAGGTCTGGTATGTGAATGTACAGTGGAGTGTAAGTGAACTGCAGGTGCAAGTCTGCACAATACATCCAAGATAGCACCCTGGGGTGACAAACAAAATAGTGCCCATTTCTGTACATCTGTATTTCCATAATTTAAGATCATAACAACTTCTCTCATGTAAGTAGGCCTATCGTCCAATTAAAAGTGACTATAACACCAAATTTTACAATTATAACCAATTTTAGAACCCTGAGGCAGGAACTCATGAGGGCTAAAATAGATCATTTTATTCTAAATTATGGAGTATACCTAGGCCTAAATGCCCAACTTTTGGATAAAAATCTTTTATTTTTTTTGAAATTTACTACTATTTCAAAAGGTTGAAATAGCTTATTTTGGTAAAATTAAAGTTTACGTACGTAAATTATTTAAGCTGAAAAACGATGGAAAAAAAGAATATCTATGTTTATTATCTATACTGTACAGGGTGTCTCAAAAGTAAGTATACACTTTAAAATTTGAATAACAATCTAATGGCTTATTCAAATTTGTCAAAAGTTTACAAAAATATTCTATAAACTACTAGAAACAGATTACCGTCCTAATATCTCGTTGAATTTATTTATTGACAGAATGTGAGACCTCAATGTGGAAACCACCAATTTCGAGACATTTCAGCCACTTTTTGGCGCATTCTTGCCCGATACCCTGCAATAAATCTTGTGTAACTAGTCGACATGATGCTCTAATGTTTTGTTCCAACTCTAAAAGGTTTTGAGGCCGTGTGGAGTAAAGTTGACAAAAAATGCTTCGGTTGAAAAACTGTTACTTTCAGCAAGATGGAGCTCCTGCACATTACACCAGGAAAGTCAGAGATTACTTAAATCAGCTTTTTCTCGGTAGGTGGATCGGGTGCAGAGGTCCTCTAGAATGGGCCACTCGTTCACCTGACTTAACCCCATGCAACTTTTTTCTTTGGGGTTTCCTTAAGAGCAAAGTTTACTCCACACGGTCTCAAAACCTTTTAGAGTTGGAACAAAACATTAGAGCATCATGTCGACTAGTTACACAAGATTTATTGCAAAGTGTCAAACAAGAATGCATCAAAAGGTGGCTGAAATCTCCCGAAATTGGTGGTTTCCACGTTGAGGTCTAACATTCTGTCAATAAATAAATTCAACGAGATATTAGGACGGTAATCTGTTTCTAGTAGTTTATAGAATATTTTTGTAAACTTTTGACAAATTTGAATAAGCCATTAGATTGTTATTCAAATTTTAAAGTGTATACTTACTTTTGAGACACCCTGTATGTACAGCAAATTTAAACGGGATAAATAACATGAATCATATTTAAACATTGTTCAAAGTACTAAAAATTCAATTACCCCAGTGTACACTACCCCGCACATTTACATACCGGGCCTTCCCCTCCAGTGTACACTGCCTTTCTCTAAATGCTCTGCCAGCCAAGATTTCAACTTGGCAGTATACACTGAAGAGGGAGACCTGGTATGTAAATGTACAGGGTAGTGTACACTGAATAATAAACATAGATATTCTTTTTTTCAATCGTTTTTCAGCTTAAAAAGTTTACGTACGTAAACTTTAGGCAGTGGCTATTTCGCCGTCGACAGCAATTTGCCCTTGGAATCTATTTTGCCGTGATCATTCACGTGTGTTTATATAGCCATATTTGCTATAATCGCACCAGTGACACTGTGGTGTAGTGGATAGAGCACTGGTCTTGAGATACCAAGGTATCGGGTTCAAATCTCAGCTGGCCAGGGCTTTAAAAGAAAGGCAGTGTACACTGAAGGGGCAGGCCCGGTATGTAAATGTACGGGGCAGTGTACACTGCAAGGGAGTGTGCAGGGTGGGGGATAGAGACCTGGGGGTGCAAAATTTTTTTAATTGGTTTTTAAAATTGACCAATCAGAGACGACCAAAAGTCACATGTTTAGTACGTCATTAAGATTGACCAATCACAAACAACTCACGGCAAATAGTCTGTGAGGGTAAATTGCCGTCGACAGCAAAATAGCCACTGCCTAAACTTTAATTTTACCCTTATTTTTATTCCAAATCAAAGAATAGACCTATTTTTTGGAGATCAAAGATTTTAACACCAAACTTTTAAACATGTCTGAAAATAGAGACAGCTGCCTCACAATAAATCTACCACTGCATGCTGAACCAACACTAAAATACAGAATTACATAAATTTGCCGAAATATGGAAAAACACCAACAAAATTATGGAAAATTGCAAAAATTTAAGAAAAGGCTTCGTTTAACTCAAGTTATTACCGATACCTAATTTTGCACAATTGCGTGGTTACCCTTCATAGTTTTTGCAAAACTTCTATAATTTCCACATTTCTGCGATTTCTGTATTCTTTAGGTGGTAGTACTTTTTTAAGTCAGTAATTCCTTTTTTTAGAAAAAATTTTCCCCATTTCTGATTTGGTGTTTGATATGAATTTCAATACTGGTACTCGGTACTTCTGCAGTCTCCACAACTTGGTTGATGCTTTTTAGTATTTCCATAAATCTGGATTCCCTATTTTGGTGTTCTCCAGCACATTGTGCATTGACTTGGTGGTGAAGAAATGGAAAAGAACTGAACTGAACTGGTGGCAGACATCATAAAAGAGTGCTCAATTATTTTTACAGAAGCAAAACATGATATTAGCATCACTCAATGACTAATTAACGTTCTGTTTCTCTTCAGTCTGTTTTATGCCTCTTTTAATGCGATGATTAGAAGATCGAAAACAACAAAAAACTGATAAACAGAAACTGCCACACACTGACACAGTTCTCAGATAGTGCAACATTGATGAGTAAAGCAAAGGACCACCTGCAATCCTGTTTTTACCCTACCAAATTTTTTTGTGATGCACTTTTGCAAAAACAATCAATTTCCTATTCTTACCACATCTTGCATTACCTTATTTGAACTAAATATTGTCTACCATTACTATCGTACTGGAGAGCTTTGCAATTTTCTCAAATCCACTGCATCAAGCGCTCAAAGCAGTAGTTATGGAAATTGATGCCGACAACGTTGCCAAATAGTTTTCAAAAAAAGTTTCAAGATCCCAAGCTTTTATTTATTGAAAATAAGAAGGTTGTGTATGGCTCTGGGGCGAAAAAAAGTGGCTGACCAAAAGCTGTAATTTATGCTGGAAAGGTATAGAGCGAACACCAACGTTTGGGGTTATTTTGAAAACTAATGAGTAATTGATTAAGAATTGGAATGAATAGGAAGGTTGCACGCACGTGATCAAACGTCATCAAAATGCGGTTTCGAAAAAAGTGGCTGACTATTTTGAGTGATTTTGAATTGAATGGAATAGGAGTGATATCGTTTTATGCAAAGCAAATCGATAAACGTGACAGTTATTAAATGAACGTTGGATATGTTATTTTACTGATGCTAAAGAATGAATTAAGGTCAAAGTAAGATAAGAGGTGCTAAGGTTTGCTTGTTATTGCTAATAGTTGGGCTAATTTTATGGGCTAAACATGCAGGCTTATCTGTAGCCAGCTTCTGTGAGGGTTTCATATTCGATTGATCAGCGTGTTTGGGAATGCTGAGTTTAAGTTACTTGTAATGTGTAACTTATACAGTATATTTAGTGGCATAAGCATTCTAAAACGTTGAAAACTTAAGTTATACTGTAGCCTAAATGACAGGGCAGACTTCTGTACCGTTTGACATATGCTGGATTAGTTATTGTTGGATAAAGTCAGTAATTTTTTGAAATGTTTTGTCAATAGTGATTGCAGGCCAGTCATATTGATATGTCAGATGTAATTTTGTGACCTTAACTACTCCTTAAACAATTGTTTTGACTATTACCGAGGCTGCTGGACCAAGGGTAATGTAAAACTTACAGTACCGATTTATTCATTCATGCGAATGAGCTCACGCTCTGTTTGCATGTCTTTCGTCACACTGGGTCACCACGACAGGTAGACTGCTTGGCCCCACCACCTGTTTGCCACATAAAGATGGAGGCATACCGTTAAATGCCTTGCTCATGGACACAACAAGTAAGCTTGCCGGCAAGCTTACCGTACCGGCAGTAATGATCAAATATTGGTTGTTTTTGCTAATGTACCGACTGGTGTCTATTTGGTATAGTTTAATTTTAAGTGAGGAGCAAATGGTAGTTAGATGGCACTTCTCTTAGGGGTATTTTTTAAAAATTAGCCTACTGTGCTACGCTAGCCAACTGAAAAACCAAATCTTATGTCATTGCTTTTTGTCAAATTTATTTGTTTCCGAGGATCCAACTAGCAATAATTCATTCCAAATTTTAATCAAATTTTCATTAGTTTTCAAAATAACCTCAAAAGTTGGTGTTTGCCCTATACCTTCCCAGCATAAATTACAGCCTTTGGTCAGCAAGTTTTTTTGGCGCAAAATATGTGACGTCATATGCAACCTTCCTATTATTGCTAGTTTTTTACTTGCAAACAAAAAAAATTTAAACTAAAGCAATTTGGTTGAAATTAGGTCTTACAGTTGGCGAGTCTAAGCTTAGTATTGTGTGGCAATTTTCCAAAAAAATGGCCTCAAAAGAAGTGCAATCTAAATACCATTTGCTCCTCGGAAAAAAATACCGCCATGCGGAGTGGATACTCACAAGTGTCAAGTACATCAGCAAAAACAACCATTGTCTGATCATTACCACCGGTACGGTAAGTTTTTTCCTTAACCTTAGACCAGCAGCCCTAGGCAAAAGCCAAAAAAACTGTTTAACTCTTTCGCTCCCGCGATCATCGATTGATGATCTCGTGTTTTCAGTGTTTACCTCAAATTTTTTTAACTTGAGTTACAAAATTAGTTTACTAAAAAATCGATTTGTGACTTTATTTTTCATCCGATTTTCATAAAATTTTCAAAAGATCACGCTTATTTCCTCACGCATTGGAACATGTATAATTTGTACCCTAACTCTTGGATTTTTATGCCCAAAATGGGTTAAAAACACCAACAACCCAGTTGCAGACGACAAAATCGGCCAAATTCTCAGCACGTGCCAACTACACTAAAATCAAATTGAGATTACATCTTTACCACAACACCAAACTCTTTATCATTGACACAGCCTGAAAACTACTCTTTTGGGGCATTATTTGACAAAATTTCAAGCGATAATAATAAATTTTACTTTTTGAATTTCCAAATTTTTTAGGGGTCTCAAAACCCCCCCAAACAAATTTGAATGGTAAGTAGATAAAAGTAAATTTAGTGCGTAAAAAATATCATATGTTGCTAAATACCGGTCTCATTTGAAAGCTTAGGAAATTTGTTTTCCAGCTATATATAACTTTAAATAGTTTAGACTAAGTGGTATATGATATTTACTGATCAAAAATGAGTACTGTACATCATGTCAGTTCAAAACCCCCAAACATTTTTTGACCTATTTTCACTAAATTATAATTTTTACAAAAACTACACCCTTTAAAAAGATAAAATAAATTGCAAATGTTTCACCAATAAAGTCATCATTTTGTATCAAGTTTCCAAGGAGACAAGAAGCGAAATACAAGTTTAAAAGCTAGCACAAGTTTGTCTTATCTAAATCAAAGTTTGCTGTATTCCCCTTGTTTCTCAAGAAATGGGAAGGGTGTAAACAAGCTGCTGTTTCATTGTCAGTGACAGCATATTTTATTTAAATTTGATATTTTCTGAATCTTGAAGAAATTCCCTGTTCAAAAATACATGTTACATGGTTTAGGCTAACCTGTAGCAGATAATAACTGATCATATTTTAGGTACTGAAGTTAACTACCAAAATTTGGTACCGGTCGGTACCGGTCAAAAAAAGGTCATGTGCCTCAGAAAATTGCAAATTGTAGAAAACCTAGGCTTTTGGGTAGGTTTTGAGTGATGTATCTTGAAAGCATATTTCCTTAGCATCGTTTTGCAACCATTTCTAAAAAAATTGGTTGAAAACAAAATCTGTAGTGATCTTTGAGGTGAGGGTATTACTTTAATTTTGAAGACAACCCCCCCCCCAGTTGGGGGGGTTCATTTGCATATTCAAAAAAATGTTTTTTTTTCTATTTGAAATCCTCAAGAAATGTAGATTTCAACGATATATCACACTTAATGTAGAAGTAGACAGCTGAGTAATGATTTACAAACAAACTTGAGGTACATAATTATGATTACCATATATATTCAAACAAAGGCCCCTGCTTGATTAAGGGCCTGTTTGAATAAAGGCCTGGTCTGAAAAGCTTTCCAAAAAAATAATAGCCCGTGTTTGAATAGTCGCCCGGTAAATATTTCAGCTCAGCCCACCCTGACGCCAACCGTTTGTTCGGCAATGTAGCGAGCGATAATATGCAACTTTGTCAAACAAGCGGTAACATAATTGTAAATAAGTTAAATGTGTTGAATAGAGATGTTTGTTTTCGGACGCCGTTTTGAAACAAGAAATTTTTAAAAAAAAACGTTATCGCGATGTCCGTGTGGCACCGCATATTATTAAACGCCCTGTCCCATTTAGGCGCCTGTTTGTTTAAGCGCCTGGTTGAGACCCATTACTAAAAAAATAAGGGCCTGGGCCCCTTTTTGAGCATATACGGTAATTATGATTGATTATGACAGTTTTTTACGCTGCCACCTTACGGACATTTTTTTTCGCTATTCACGCGGGAGCAAAAGAGTTATGGATAAATTAAAGTCACAAAATTACATCTGATATATCAATATAACTGGTCTGCAAGCATTATTGACCAAAAATTAGTTACTTTTTTCAAAAGGGCATTTTATTCTCGTTTGATCACGTGCGTAAAACCTTCCTAAAGCCTAACAGCAGCAAGATTGGAAGGGATGAGCTCTAAAAACTAAATCACTTAACAACATCATATTCTCAAAAAATTTTCGCCTGTCAACAATTCACACAAAAACTTTCCAATTTGGAGAAATCCACAAAGATTTGCGACACCAAAGTCCTCACTTTCAAAAAATATTTTCTTCAAAGATCGATTTCAAAAAATCATCATTCTTCCATTAAAGTTGTTAAATTGTGAAAAATAATCCCTGTAGTTTACGCTTTTGCTTAGAAAGTAAAAACCATGCCAAACGAAATAATGCACTTTTGAAAGAAAACGTTAAACTTAAGGAGAATACCTCTAAGACATTTTGTTTCCATTCATGAAATATAAAATAAAGCAAGCCATTCTTGCCTGTTATGTGACAATCCATACATTGGTTGTTGTTTTTGCTACTAGCAATACACCATTGATTGGATTTTACAAAAAAACTATTTATCAAAATCAAACGTTTGTGGCGTTAGGTTTTGTCCTCAAAAGATTAATTCATAGGCCTACTAGTACATATTTTCAGCGTTACTAATACAAATCGTAAAATCCTAATCTCAGTAATTAGATTTGCCAATAATTTAAGGAAATGGTCGCCTGCAGAAGATTTAAGCGGATTAGAGAAAATTAACAGTCGCACTGAATGAAGAAAGAAATAAAAAAATAATCAGTTGTAAATTTTTGCGATTCAGTGTTTTTTGGGTATTTATAATTTAAACGATGTTAAATAGAAATGACACTTCGTTTGCACTCATTTGTTTGTTTCATACTGGAATACTGTTTTTATCACGAAAGCTTCATGGATTTTGTTTTGTACGACGTTTGGCATTTTCCAATTATTTTGAATTGCTTCATGTTGGGTAGTTGATTCATGCACGAGTGACAGCTTTTATATTTTTAACGGCGCTTCTGATCCTTTTCGAATTACTTACGTAATCCCTTACTCTTTCACTCAAATGTCGTACGAACGTATGTCAATGTATATCTCATTCACATCTCGTGAACATGAACTAAACTTATAAGTGATCTTTGGGCTTACTGCTGGAAGAGTTTGGCTTTTCAAAGAAAAGTATTTCTCCACCTTTATGGCTTTGTAAACAGTTGTTTTTTTTGTTTTTGTTTTATTTGCCATTTTTATCCTCCATTCACGAGAAAGCGAATTGTATCGCTATACTTTGGACGGGAAGTCCGCACTCGCTTGGGAGTTGCCTTTTTCGAGGTTTTATGGGCCACCTGTCTTCCACATAAAGGCGGGGGCATCCCGTTAAGTGCCTTGCCCAAGGACACAACAAGCGAACTTGCCGGCTTGTTCTCTACAACCTCCCATAAATGCCGAGCGCCAAGCAGGGAAGCTATAGATACCATTTTTTAAAGTCTTTTGGTTTGACTCGACAAGGGGAATAAACCCCTGGTCTACCGACTGCGAAGCGGACGCTCTAACCACTACGCCATCGCGTTGTTGTTTCCACATTGAGATGTTTGTTTACCAGTAGTTGAATTTGATTTCACAGTTAAAGAAAATTTTAGAAATTGAGTCTTTTGATCGATGAAAACGATTTTTTGCTCAAACGAAAGCCGGCAATCGGCTCATTTATGTGAGAGAACCACATTTCTTAACTCTTTCGCTATCACGGGACTAACGACAAAATTTCCATAAGGTGGCAGTGCGAAAAACTGTCACAATTTGTCACAATTAGGGCCATTGTTTTGACCTAAAAAAATATATTTTTGACTTCATTTTAGCAAAAGTTCGACTTTATTTTGACCTAATCGATTTCACTTATTATTTATGTCTTGTTGCACTTTTTTGATTAACAATGTTTTATAATCCGCAATTTACATAAGTTTTTAAAGAAGAAGGTAGCCTACTTTAAACATTTTCTCAATCACTCAGTCTTCAAGCTAATGCAAAAAAAGGGGCATATGACATCAAAACCTAGGATAACGAGCCATTGTGCGTACCGGTATCAATTAGTGTGTAATACAAAAAATGCGTTGTTATCGCAACTGTACTGTACATCAACAGTCTGTCTATGATGTTTTTAACGAAAGCCACACAGTATAATTACCAGGACTTTTTATTGTAATACAGCATCATATATTTTTTTACGTTCTTAACATCAAAATTTCTGTCTTTTCTCAGTAATTTACTGAGCATAGAAAACGACCTCTCAACAGCAGCAGAGCTTGGCTGGGCTTTTTGCAATAGTGCGTAGCTTGTTGGGTCAATTGTCAAGTTGGTGCAGTTTATAATTGTTTGTAAATCAGAGTTGGATAGTTGTTTTTTAATGTAATTTTTAATTGTGCACGGATCATCATCGAATTGCATATTTTTCACCAGCCCGTATGCTTCGGTTATCGTGCAGGCACTTCCTTCTAAGAACTCTACGTTGGCTGCTAGAGTCCGGTATTGATTTATTTTTACCAAGTCCGGCACCAAATCTTCCACATTGATAGCGTCTTTTGCTCTGCTGACTAAGAGGCCTGCACTTGTCCAATTGTTGACAATGGTATGAACAGCTGGAAGGTTCTCACTGTAATATAAGCCAGCTCTAAGCCAAGTTGCCCATCTTGTAATAACAGGGTTAGGAGATGGCAGACAAGCATCATGAAAATCTTTCTTGCGATCTTTGTTGATTCTTGGCTTACTGCAAACAAGCTTACTTTAAACATTGAAAAAACTAAAGTCATAACTTTTAAAACTCCTAATAGCCCTCCAGTCCCTCCTTATCTTGAAATCAAGCTAAATGGCAATGCATTAGACAAGGTGACATCTATTAGATTTTTAGGTGTAACAATTCACGAGCATCTAACGTGGAAATCTCACATGGAATTGCTGCTGAAAAAAATTAGAATGGGCCGTGGCATCATACAAAAAATAAAACCCTATCTTAACCAAAAATCACTTCAATTGCTCTATTATAGCATGATTCAAAGTCACTTTCAATACTGTATTTCTTCTTGGTGTTTCAACAACAAAACACTGATTCACAGACTCCAAAACACAACAAATAAAGTCATTCGATTAGCATTTAATGCCAAAAAAGATGACATAACAGCAGTTATGAAAAAGCATAACATTATGACAATAGAACAAACTGCTCAATTGGAGATAGTTAAGTTTATGCACAAATATTTTAATAACATGCTACCACATGCATTTAATAACTTCTTTCAGCACAACTATCGAAACTGCAATGCTGATAGGTCACGGTCTAAAGCTAAGGTATTTCCTAAATTTTGCAGAATTAAACTAACACAGCAGTCATTCAAATACAAAGGTCCTGTGCAATGGAATAAGCTTCCTCCAGCATTAAGAGAAATAAAATCTTTGAAATCTTTTATCAACCAATCAAGGCAGTTCTTTATCACTTCATAAACATTTAATCCACTTAAAATTTACATCTAGGAAATGTGACTGTTTATGATATAGTCTTTTACAGAGCAATGGTTTCTGTGTTCTTTTTTCTCTTTTCAGATGGAACCTCTGAAGGTTGTGACAGTGAAGTGAGAACAGTCAACCATGAACAATCAATTCATAAAGAGCATTGAACTACTGAAACTTCATCATTGCATATCAGATTAGAACGATAAGTTATTTTCGTCCTTTTAAGGTCTCTGCATCAAATTGGTTATTAATTTAGTTGATTAAATTTTACGCGAACAATGCAGCTGGGAATACCATAACGGTACTACTAACACGCAGTAACTTCTTTTTTATAATAGCTATGTTTTTAATCTAGTCCTAGGGGTATGACTTAAAACTACAACCGGCGACAGGGTTTATGTGCCTTGAGACGTAAAGCAGCTGTCTCTTAGCTGTCGTTGCTCCCAGGCCACCCTTGGGCAAGGTGTAGCACCTGATAGCCTCCCCTGTTGGGGTTACAACTTGACAGGTTTTTATTTTTACTGTCTCTAGCGACACTTTGTACATACTGTATATGCTTTTCTTCGTGTGTGTTTTTTATTTTACCTAGTATCTTACAGGTGCGATGGCCATGCCATTATCTTCACATTTATTCTAAATTCTATTCATGTGCATGTATTAACGTATATCGTTTTGCCATCGTCTCGTTTTTTTGTCCACTGCTGCGTAATTTATTTCTATGTATGCTGATTTGGACAAAAATAAAATAAATTGATTGATTGATTGATGATTGATTGTTGCTATTGTTTCATCAATATTTTTTAAATGAGCAGGCATATGCATAGCGCAGTTATGTAGTAAGTGCGCAACGCAGGTGACATGCATCAAAGAAGGGTATAATTCCTTTAATGTCTTTCCAGCCAAAGACATGTACCGAGCAGCATCAGTCAAGAACAATGAAAAATAATTCTCGCGTTTTATTTCAAGTTGTCGCAATATGTCATCCACAGTGTGCAGAATAATACTGCTATTAACATTGCTACCGCTGTCAAGTGGATGGCAATCAACGAGGAATGTCTGATGTGGGGCATCTAAGCTGCCCACAAGCACACTAATATACTTTTGTTTAGCAATTTCTGCTTCATCCACAATTAAAAAAATTTGTTTGTCTCGACGTAATTCTTGAATTTGTTCTTCTTTTTGGGATGCTAATTTAGCAACACAAGCCCGGGCTGCAGTCTCCGAAGGCAATACTTTTCCCATTGTAGTAAACAGAGACTTTAAAGAAGGATGGTTCAGTTTATGAAGTGGGATATCTGCAGCTAAGAATGAAGAGACAACCTGTTCCTTGAAGTTTACTATATCCAGTTGTAAAAAGGTTTGCTTTTACTTTGGGATTTGCTCTTTGTCTCGAATTTTCTTTGGTGTTGCTTACTTTTTCGGTGGCTTTCCACAAAAAGCTTTTTGCCGCATTTGACTAACACGTCGCAAAGGGTGCATCGAAAGTCGCGGGCAGGAGTTGCCGAAAACTCATCCGGATATTCCTGGCAAATTTGCCTAACTACGCTGTAGAAGATTTGGCTTGTTTAGGCATTCTTTGCTTTGCAGGCTACGACTTAAAAAGACCACGTGTAAAGAGCACAAAGGTTTTATAGGAATAAATTAATTGTCTAACAATTATGCGTTTATGCATCAACAATGACGATTTGATGCATAATAAGTGCTATTTCCTTCTCAATTACCACACTCTTTTTTACCATTGCAACTATTTGAAAAGTTTAAAATTAAACAAAACTGCGCATAAAATTTTAATAGCAGCTCAAAAATTGAAAAAAATAACAAAAAAATCTAAATTTGTTGGTTTTTGTAAGGAAATTTTTGATGAAGACAATTTTGACAAGTTTTGACTTTATTTTGACTTATAAAATCTAGCAAAACAGACTCCTGAAGACCTGAAACGAACGTTAGTACACGTTTGATCATGTAACAAGGTCCTGAAAAAATTTTGACTCTATTAACTTTAGCGAGCCCTAGTCATAATCAATCATAATTAATCATCATAAAATACCCCAAGTTTTTTTGTAATTTATTACTCATCTGTTTACTTCAACATCAAGTGATATATATCTTTGAAATCTCTATTTGTTGAAGAATTCAAATATAAAACAGAGAAGAAATTTTTTTTGTTTGAATATGCAAATTTTATGCTAATTGCCCCCCCCCCCCCCCAATAGGTGCTGCGTTGTCTTCGAATTTAAAGTAGTACCCTCATCTCAAAGATCACTAGCGATTTTCTTTTCTGCCAATTTTTTTAGAAATGATGGCTAGATGATGCTGTGGGGATCGAGTTTCCACAGCACGCCTAACTCCAAGAACGAATGTATTTAATTACAACACGACGTTGAAAGCAAGAATCTTGATTTAATCGAATCGAATTTGGATTGAAGGCAATGAATTTTGAACTTCAATTTTTAATCGAATGCATCGAATAGAAAAGAATAGAATCAATGAAACTAACAATGCTTCTTTTTATATGCTTGTTGACTAGGTCACTCCGCCGCACGTCAGACGGAACCACGCCTGGCCATACGGCTTAGTCACCCAGTATTGTTGCAGCATGATAGATAGCTATGTATGTTTATTTATGACCTGTTGTAAGCCAACGAATGATTTACACTAGCGATCACAGTACAACAACGAGCGCAGGAACAGAACGAGAACGTTTATGAGTCACCCACATGATTTCAGCAAAACATCAATGATCCACAGTTTGTTTTGTATCCCGTAAAGTCGCCATAATGCTAAGGAAATAAGCTTTCAAGCTATATCAGTCAAAGTTATCTGAAAGCCTAGGTTTTCTGCAGTTTGTAACTTTCTGAGGCCCATGATTTTTCTTTTGAACGGTATCGACCGGTACCAAATTTTGTTAGTTAAATTTGGTACCGGTGCCTAAAATATGATCAGTTATTATCTGTGTAGGAAATATGTTCCTTCGAGCAATAACGTGCTGACTGAATCCCAATTGCTGGGAACTATGGCAGTCACAAGGAAGAAAGCACTACAGCAATATTTTATTCCATCAATTCGCGCAAGCTGTGGCAGATAATCAAAAATCACGTCCTTCTGTCACGACGATCAACAACGAACGAGAAACATGACAGACAACCAGAACACGTCCGTCCGCCACGGCGATCGACGAAGAAAGAGAGCACAATATCTCCGACCACATGGTCGGTAACAAAATCTGCACGCGACACCAGGAATTAGGTCGCTGCACACGTCTATGTAAACAGGGCACTGCACACGTCACATTAACAAAAAATAACGGATAAACAACCTAATGGCGGGAAAGGCAAGCCGATCAGCGAGCTACCATGAGAGGACAAAAACAAAAACATATCTAGCTCTAATAAAAAAGAAAAATAAATGTGTGTGATTTTATACACAAGTGTAGCAAATAAGTTCCTTAGAGCAATAACGTGCTGACTGAATCCCAATTGCTGGGAACTATGGCAGTCACAAGGAAGAAAGCACTACAGCAATATTTTATTCCATCAATTCGCGCAAGCTGTGGCAGATAATCAAAAATCACGTCCTTCTGCCACGACGATCAACAACGTACCGGAAACATGACAGACAACCAGAACACGTCCGTCCGCCACGGCGATCGACGAAAAAAGAGAGCACAATATCTCCGACCACATGGTCGGTAACAAAATCTGCACGCGACACCAGGAATTAGGTCGCTGCACACGTCTATGTAAACAGGGCACTGCACACGTCACATTAACAAAAAATAACGGATAAACAACCGAATGGCGGGAAAGGCAAGCCGATCACCGAGCTACCAAGAGAAGACAAAAATATACATAATCTAGCCCTAATAAAAAAAGAAAAATAAATGTGTGTGATTTTAGACGCATACAATAACAATAAACAATACGCGTTGCAATATCACGGCTAGCTAGATTCCTGGCGTGAGGTTACATCGCCAGGCGTGCGGACTATAGGAGCACGATATACTTGAAACGGAGATAGCCGAGCGGCTACAAACCTGACGGTAGATACTTCGTCAGTTAACATTTGTTCATTAGCAAAATCATAGGGTAAAACAGCAAAGGTGCGCGAGCTGGGCGTCAAACTGGGGACGCACGAAGTTGCAAATTAGCAAACACAGCTGTTGCAGTAAACAACTAGAATCACACACATCAGTGGGAGCAAGGTGCTAAGCCACTGAAAGCAAACTAATAAAAAAAATGTAAAAAAAGACAAAAAGATGTTTGGCATGGCAGCTCGATGAAGTGCGAGGTGCGACACGCTACACAACTCCCCCCCTCAAGCACGCGCAGCCAGCGGAGACGTGCGAAAGGATGAAAGAAGAAAACGTTGTCGATCTCGAGCTTGTCTTCCAGGCGTCCAAACGATGAAAAGTAGCAGCACAGGATAACTGTACGGTAAGCTGGAAACAAAATACAAAGACGCATCAATGCGGCACATAGACGTTATATTCATGTGTTTACAAAATGCTAAGGCATGGCAGTGATCAAGCATATGTTAAGATTATAATTGAAGATAGCTTCTGACTAGGGCTAATAAAAAAATTTCTCCCAAAAATGAAGCATAAAACATAACTGCAGGACTAAAACAAAAGAAATAAAAGGGTGTACCAGCACAAGCAAAAAAGTGGCTGCAGTTTTACGTCATGCCCAGGACAAAAATGGGATGCAGTTTTAGGTCATGCGTAGGACGAAAAAACGGGAAGCAGTTTTATATCATGCCCAGGACGAAAAAGGGGGTGCAGTTTTACGTCGTGCTGAGGACGAAGGTCGGATGCAGTTTTACGTCATGCCCAGGACGAAGGCCGGATGCAATTTTATGTCATGCCCAGGACAAAAAAGGGGGTGCAGTTTTACGTCGTGCTTAGGACGAAAGTCGGATGCAGTTTTATGTCATGCCCAGGACGAGAATAAATTTAAAACTCCGTCGATCTCCTGTCATGAACCAGGAGTATTATGGTTTTACCTCGGCACATTACACTTAGTATGGTTACGTGGAAACTATACAAAGAAACACTGGAGAAAAGTACTTAACTTTAAATTCTTGCGACGATTTGTAAGTTTTCTTCGGCAAATTTGGCGGTTAAATTAATTCCTTTTTTATTTTTGCTGTTTTCATTCTTTCTTCCTTCAATCACGTCGGGGTCACCAATGTAGGAAATAAGTTCCCTTGAGCAATAACGTGCTGACTGAATCCCAATTGCTGGGAACTATGGCAGTCACAAGGAAGAAAGCACTACAGCAATATTTTATTCCATCAATTTGCGCAAGCTGTGGCAGATAATCAAAAATCACGTCCTTCTGTCACGACGATCAACAACGAACGAGAAACATGACAGACAACCAGAACACGTCCGTCCGCCACGGCGATCGACGAAGAAAAAGAGAGCACAATATCTCCGACCACATGGTCGGTAACAAAATCTGCACGCGACACCAGGAATTAGGTCGCTGCACACGTCTATGTAAACAGGGCACTGCACACGTCACATTAACAAAAAATAACGGATAAACAACCTAATGGCAGGAAAGGCAAGCCGATCACCGAGCTACCAAGAGAAGACAAAAATAAACATAATCTAGCCCTAATAAAAAAGAAAAATAAATGTGTGTGATTTTAGAGCATACAATAACAATAAACAATAGGGGTTGCAATATCACGGCTAGGTTGCCGGAAAGCCATGCAGGCTAGATTCCTGGCGTGAGGTTACATCGCCAGGCGTGCGAACTATAGGAGCACGATGTACTTTAAACGGAGATAGCCGAGCGGCTACAAACCTGACGGTAGATACTTCATCAGTTAATATTACAGTAAAATCATAGGGTAAAACAGCAAAGGTGCGCGAGCTGGGCGTCAAACTGGGGACGCACGAAGTGGCAAATTAGCAAACACAGCTCTTACAGTAAACAACTAGAATCACACACATCAGTGGGAGCAAGGTGCTAAGCCACTGAAAGCAAACTAATAAAAAAAATGTAAAGAAAGACAAAAAGATGTTTGGCATGGCAGCTCGATGAAGTGCGAGGCGCGACACGCCACATCTGCTAAAGGTTAGCCCAAACCATGTAGCATTTTTAGTAGTATTTTTGTAGCATTTTTAAACAGGGAATTTCTTGGCAACAAATTGCACTTTATTATATTGTGTTATTAAGCAGTAAAGTACTCACAATAAAGTGCATTATAGAATTATCTTAGTCCACATACTATTTTGTAAATGTAACTAGCTTAGCTATCATAATAAACTTTTGATGACTAATATTGATATCGGAAGAAAACCTGGAAAAAGAAAGTTTTTTGATATACCACAACAAGGTGCAGATGTAGAATATTATAACAATGACAATTCGTGTGCTCAAGAAAACGTTTTGCAGTATATTTCAAGAGATGTTATTGGAAAAAGTAATTCATTTTTGGGACCTTTTGGTCAAAGAGGGATTGTGTATTGTGATCACATTGCTTCCAGTCGAGCTTTAGAATCTATTGAATGCTATTTAAAAGATTACATTCTGCCAGAATATGGAAATACTCATACTACTACTTCTGCTACATCTTTGCAATCAACTATGTTTCAACAAGAAGCCAGGTTTGTATGATTGTGAGTTATGTATTTATAAGCAAAAAAACTAAATTAACTGTAACTTTCAGTTTCAGTTTATTATTTGGTTGGTTTATAAAGATGCGCATGCAAATATACAGTAATAGGATAATAAATATGAAGATACATACACAAAAAAGTATTTACTGACTAGGAGGTACCAAAAAACCATCAGGTTGTCATGTCAGGTATCTTCTGAGAATATCTTGCAAAAGTAGACATGTGCAATTTTCAAGGAGCTAATAAAAAATTGGAAAAGAGAAAAAGAAAAAGTATGAAAGCAAACAAAGGAAACATTTATTGGATGGAACCAAAAGTCTATTTGCGTATACCTTTAGTAACAATAAACAATCATTCAAAGACACAACATGATGATATAGACCTAGCAATAGAAGGTACAATTGGGTCAGGAAACTTAAGATAAAATAAAAAGCCATCTCTAATCATCATATTTTTCCAGCAGTTTCTTTTTTTAAGTGTTTTTTAAAGGAGATCCTGCCAAGACTTTTTAAATCAAGGTCTAGTTCAGACCAAAGCTTAACTCCAGCAAATGACAGCATTTTGTCATCAAAGCAAGTATTCACTCTGGAATTTTGCTGTGGATATTTCACTGTGATTGGCATGGGTTGCATTAAATGTTATGCAAGGTAGCAGTAGTATTGGTTATTTTGTGTGCTGTGTGACTTTGTCTAATAAAAAGGATAATAAATGTTACAAAGATCAACAATATTTTACTCTACAGTTCAGTTATATACAAACATTCATTTCCATTTGCCTTTTTAAGGCTTTGGCATCATTTTAAATCATCATGTTTGGCCAGTCTGCTGCATTGCCCTTACGTTTATCTATCCTGAGCATCTTCAATATTCTAAAAGTTCGTCTCTTCATGTCATGCTACGCTGATTCTGTTTTGTTTTCTTTGGTCTTCCTGTTCTGATGTTTCTCTCGCTTGTCTTCCCTTGCATTCTTGTTAAACTCTTGTCATTCATTTGCTCAAAATACCCCTTTGCTTCAGTCAATATCATCTAAGCTGTTTGTCAATGTCCTTAACATCTGTCCTTTCTTTTGAGATACTCTCATCAATTGTGTCCTAAAGGTTTTGACACACATTATTCACATCATTCTCATTTCTGTTGCCTGCATTTTCCTGAAATCAACCGTCCTTATTGCCCAGTATTTAGCCCCATAATATATCATGCTTCTCGCATGTGCTTTATATTGTTTACCTGCTAGTCTGTGGGAGAGCATTCTGCTACCTGGTGTATCCAACAATTGTTTAAACTTTATCCATCTGGTGTGTATTGTTTACATCACAGGCTTCCCAGTGCTGTCATATTTCCAGAGCATGTATATTTCCAGGTGATGAAACTATAACAAACTCATGAAATCTCAATGTCTTGTATTTTTCGTATTCATTATTAATACCCTTTATATCTGCCATATATCATTTCATTTATCAACCTTTAGATATTTGAAGATTTGTTTATGTATTTGATATTCTGATTGGTGACATTGGATAGAGTTCCTCATCACTCTCTTCTGTATTTTGCATAGATCAACTCCATTGTTGGCTAATTCTCTACATTGGTTTGGTCTAATTGCCATTGCTTTGATTTTATTGATATTTACTTTTAATCCCTTGCTTTGTAATGCTCTTTTTCTCCATGTAGCATTCTTCTCTTCTATTATCTTCAACAAGGACTTAACCATCAGCAAACAAATAATTCTTGCATTGTTTTGTAAGCATCATCAATTGAAGCATCCATAAAATTGCAAAGAATAGTGAACTAAGCACTGAACCTTGAACTACCTCAACTTTCACTAGAAACCATTCTGACATTTCACCTTTAATTTTCACTGATGTTTCAATAACTGCTCTCACTTCTGGTTCCAGACATCTTTCTTTCTTGGTCCTCATGAAATCTCTTCTTTGGGAAAACGATGAAAGACTCTCTCTAAATCCACAAAGACAAAATACAATCCCATTAATATTTTTCCATATTCCCTAATTGGTTTATTCCCAGAAAAAATGGTATTCACTGTACCTTTTCCTGACACTCCAGAATTTCAACTGTTGGATTCTCTATTCAAAAACTTTTTCCACAACTTTCATTGCATGTTCTAAAATTTTCAAGCTTCTGTAACTGGTACATTTCTTTGTATAGCGATTACCCTGGTACAGCAGTGTCAATGCACTCTTTCTCCAACTCGTAGGTATTTCATCCCATACATCATGTCATTCCTGATCTTTGCCAAAGCACATTCAATGTTTGACAGCCAAATCGCTTCAATGGGTACACTGCTAGGCCCAGATGCTTTATCTTCTGTCATTTTAGTAATTGCTTTTTTCACTTCCTCAGTTGATATTTCCTCAACAGGTCCTATGTTTTGCTTTAATTCCAAATGTTTTTCATCACCAAGTTTTTTTGCGGGTACTCTTTGACATTCCACATGGTTCCATTATGATTTTAGCCACTCTGCTGTTGATCTCAACCCATTTCAAATCTTTAGTGAATACTTTACTGGCTTTACTTCTCAACGCTTTTTGAATATTTTTTTTTAAATTTCCAAATCTTGATTCTATTTGTCTTCATCTTTTGCTCATGACAGATTTTTTAAACATAATAGCCATTACTATTAAACGATGTTGCATTGTTGCCTTTTCACCTGGGATTGGCTTCAAATTTTTCGCCTTATTGCTGATTAAAATATGATCAAGTCCCTGTCTTGTGTCCATCAGATTGATATGTTACCAATTTCTCCTCATCTTTTTTAAACCTTGTGTCACCAATTTTCTGTTCAAAGCCATCTGCAAACTCCAACACTTACTCTCCATCAGCATTTTTCTGACCATATCCAAACCCTCCATGCACACCTTCTTATCCATCACTGTCTTTTTCTGCATGACCTTTGGAATCTTCCAAAAGTACACATTTTCTATGTACTTTCAGCATTTCTGCACTCAAATTATAATCATTCTAAAACAAGTCCTTCTTTTCACTGCTACAATGGGGTTGAGGAGCATACAATGCAATAATCGCAATCAATTAATTTTCAGTTGTTAAAACAATCACTATCATTCTTCCACTGACATGCCTGACCTCAATTACATTTTACATCAAATCTGAGCACAACACCATCATTACAACCCCATCTTGAGCAGTAGGATTGCCTCTCCAGAACAATTTAGACAATCCTTGACTTCCTTTTTTTATTCTTGTACCATGATTTTTATATCTCTTCTCTTGTCATCCCACTGCATCCACTTTTCTTCTTTTCATCATGTTTACCACTTCCACACTCTCTTCAGTCAATAATCCTACATTGGCTATTGCAAATCTGAGACTCAACATAGCATTTTGGAAAGTTGCATCAGGAATTCCAGTCTCCAGAGAGGTTTTTCATAGTCTTTCATTCAGTCTCTTAATGACTTTAGCAGACACCTCCTTCCCCATAGCAACTTGGAAAAAGAAGTCAAAACCACCATGGAAAGCTGCTATGGTTCCATCAGCACCCACTTGGTCTTTACATCAAAGCGCATGCTGTCTGTGGCCCACAAGAATGTTCTACCTACCACTCAGAAAGTTCTGTCATATATGAATATAAGTGCCAATGTGATAGTCGATACATGGGGCAAACATCTCAATGATTACAGAATTGCATCAAGCAACATGTTCCGCAATGGCTAAGACAACAATTGACCCGTCCACGCTGATCTCAATTGCACAGATTGTGCAAACGAAACGACACCAAACGAGATTGTGACTCTGCCATTGGTCAACATCTTTTAGAAAATGATCAATGTGCATTAAACTTTGATAATAGGTAGTTTTCAATCCTACCCACAGCATGCAGCTTTTTCCACCTTAATCTCTCATAGGCTGCTTATATCAAGACCAGGCACCCGGTTTTATGCAAATAGAAAGAGTTTGTGTATGCTCTTAAACTCTTTCGATAATCGCGGGATTCGGCCTCCTGCTGTGCTTTCTCTAACTTTTGCTATTTCAAAATCTTTCTTTGGTGTGCTTTACAATAATAGCACTATCATTGGCTCGTCATGATTGCCTAACGTCCAAATTAAACACATACTCACTCTAGATCTTCCCTTTTGACGCAATTTTGCCACTGATGAGAGCATCAGGAAAAGCTTATGGCTCAAACAGCTTTTTTCAAAGCTATATTAATTTTTTCAGAGCAAGATCAGAGAAGTAACTAAGATAACCATTTTGCAAAAACATCCTATGTAAGTTTTTTACCTCATTATTAAACAGCGTTACATTCAAACAAATCAACTTTGCTCTGTGTAACAGGCACTTTATTAAGCCAGATTTTCAAATTTTAGGACAATTTGCTTGGTAGTTCAATATAAGATCGGTATTAGACTGTTTGTGACACACTAAATGTTCAAAACCATTGTCATAAATTTTAATTTCAATGTCTAAAAACCTTATTACTCGGTTGCTTTTTCAATAGTAAATTTCAAATGAGTATGTTGTGTATTGAGCTCATTCAAGAAACGTTCACCAGTACAATCATTGTCAAAAACTGCATAAGTATCATCGTACCTAAGGTATAATTTCGGTTTTGTTATGTTAGAATTGCTAAAAATCTTCAATGCGTTCTAAAAACAAATTGGTTAAAGTGGGTCCCATCGGGGATCTCATTGCAATTCCATTCGTTTGTTTGTATAACATATCATTGTGCATTAACATTCCTTACATGGCAATAAATATCAGTTTTTGAAAAATATATATTTTTATGGTGATATTACTCATTTTTGGGACTGTACGATCGATCAATAATCAATTCAATTGTTTCATTTAGTGGCACATTTGTAAACAGCGGGACAACATCAAAACTAACAGTTGTTTGTTTTTTTACTAAAATTACTCTTTACCACATTAATGACATGCTCAATTGATTTAAGTAAACAAGTGTCTTATATGAATTATTGACATTTCATTACCCGACATTTATTTTAATCACGGACATTTATCACTAGACATTTAATAATGTAGACTTTATAACATGACGACATTGCAAGTTGACTAGAATCGATCACCCTAACCCAAAGGTGATTAAGTGTCTCGTCCCTAACCCTATCGTGGTTAAGGCTCGTGTGATTAAATGTCTGGTGATGAAATGTCTGAACACCATCTGTTATATAAGGCTTAATGCTGTCTAAAAACTTGGCTAATTGGTACTCTGGCGTTCCCACCATTGACACCACAGGCCTTAAAGGTATTATTTTTTGTGAGCTTTAGTTGTTCCCTAAAATTGTGTGGCAACCTGCTTCAGTATATTCTTATCAATAAAGCAAGCAAAGGTATTGACTTCATAGCAAAACTGCAGACAGTGACACTGTTTCGACCTATCAGGTCTCTTCAGTGCAGTTGGTGACCGACAAGAAGCTAGAGGCTTTTAATAAAGCATAGCTTAGCATAAAGCATAGCGGTCTAAGCTATGCTTTATTAAAAGCCTCTAGCTTCTTGTCGGTCACCAACTGCACTGAAGAGACCTGATAGGTCGAAACAGTGTCACTGTCTGCAGTTTTGCTATGTGCATCGCTAGCCTCTTGCATTACTATGTATTGACTTCATTTTGGATGTTTTTTGCAGCACCAATTGGTGTTTCTATGGTGTGTCTAAGATTACATGCAGGTGGGGAAAAGGTGGTAACCCACACATGGTCATTTCTTCCAGTAAATGAGTTTCTAGCTGCCAGATCACCACTGCCAGGCTTAGAGGGAATCCGTACGTTTTGGCCTAAACATTTCGGCTGTAGACGTTTGGGCCTCAGTGCATCCTTTTTTTTTATTTGAGCAAATAATAAGCAATTAACTTTTATTTAATCTTTGCAAAATGCAATAAATGTGGTTAGCGTTAGGGTTAGGGATGGAACAACAAGTTTGCCTTTGTACATAACAAAAAATTCAGCCGAAACGTCCTAGGCCAAAAAAATAGGCTGAAACGTCCTACATTTGGCTTAGAGGAATCCTCACTGTCACTCTCTCTCCCTCACTAATGTCAGTCAATTCATCTTCTGCACTTGTATTTTGGCTATTGACAGTAGAAGAAGTGTCATCATACCCTTCAGGCAATAGTAGGTTTTGCTCAGAATCTTCTCTCTCAACAGTCTCTTCATCATCAGAGATTTCTTTTAAATTAGAGCAAGCATCAACTCACCCAGTGGCTGTTGCTGCATCCACTCGCCCTCTTGCCATCGTTCTTCAGATTCTTTTTCTTTCTTCTAGATCTGCTCTTTTGTACTATACTCTTTGATCTTGCTTTCTTCATTCTGGGCCTTCTACTTTTTTCTGGTAAATTCTTTGATCTCGCTTCAAACAGTATTAAGAATGCAGTGATTTGCCAAGTCTTATATTATTCGATTTAATTTAATGTTTGTGGTACTTCACAATTTACTGGCGAAAAAATAAGTCGCTATTCAAAAAATCTTGTACTATTACCTAAAATGGGTCTCTAGAAACTCTAAAGATGTTTTCTTCTAAAACCTCAATAACTATTTTATCAGCCGAATATTTTTAAAGTTATAAATGCTTTGAGAATACTGGTAGTCACACAGAATAGAGCCAGCTGCCCCAAGAGATCTGAGGAAAAATAAGCAGCTCAGGGCTAGTGACCCACATCGGACCCACAGGGTTAAAAGGGGGTAACCTATCGATCAGCTTTTTGTGCTAAAAAAGACAATACCTTTTTCTAAATTTTGCAAGGCATATGACATGGTTGTACTACTGAGATATTATAAGGTGGAGTCCACATATTTCAGCTGATATAATTTTTGCACTTGCCATTGCGATATTAAAAACACAGATTTAAATCGCTATATTAATACTGTAATATGTCATTCTGTTTTTACATGTGGCATAAAAGTGATATGCTTTACTATTTTGGTTTGCTTTCAAAATGACTAAGTAATTAATACAGCTGTTACCGGCTGTTGTTTTTACTGAAGTGGTATCGGACAGCATTATGATGTTACTTGGCAGTGTGACAAAACATTCCTTTTTTTAAAGCCTTCAAGAAAAAACATGAAAATAGTATTACTGAAAAAAACAATTAAATGCTTAATCACTTGTGGCGTCATCGATAAAGCTTAGATTGTTAAAGAATTACTTTTATCAGAAGCGTCTTGTTACTATCTCCCTATAAACCTTTCAACCGCATTTCTATACCTTTTGAGAAAATGAAATACCAAATTTAACAATCAGTGGTTATATAAGTGATGTCATCTTAGCTCCCAAAAGAGTAAAGTTTCTTGAAGTTAGATGCTGCTTTCGTTGAAGCAAACTCTTACTTTCCTTTGTCAAGAAATCCGAAGTTTAAAAAATTTGTCTTCAATTGTGAATCATCAATCCCTTTATGACATCCCAGAGTGGAGATCAATCGTGCCAAGGTACATGCTATATGTCCAGTAGTTTCGGTGTATTTAAAGCACGCACACACGCACACACGCACGCACGCACACGCGCGCACACACACACACACACACACACACACACACACACACACACACACACACACACACAGAGAGAGAGAGAGAGAGAGAGAGAGAGAAAGAGAAGGAATTGTAGTTTGTGGTATAGACCAGGGGGCCACCTCCTGCGATCGTATGGCTGCATGCGGCATGGGGTAGTAAGTTGAGTGGCCAAGCACATTTGCTTTAAAGTTGATTACCTCCCAAAGATTGATCTTACCTTTACATTATCGGAAAAAACTCAATTTAGAGCTTTTACATTTAAAATTTTGATCTCCAATTAGATGAAAGGTCTTCACTTTTGCATGAAACAAAAAAATTTCAATTTGATTTAGTGGTTGCTGTGAAATGCAATCAAATTAAGTTTGCAACGCGGCCTCCAGTAGTGAAACGGATGTGCACCCCTGATATAGATATTTCTTGATAAATTATTGTACTTTCTTTTTAAATTCTTACTGTACTGTGCACAAGTATCCTTACTTATATCATATGAAGATGCGTTTATTTACAACGTGTTGGTTTGTATGCTATTTATATTCGTCGTACATCATGCACTTGATCACGTTGGTATTGTGAAGTCTTTTCAAACTCATTCTTAAATTGCACTCAAAACTATTTTTATGGTACTGTGATTTATTTCAGAACGGTCGTTCGCAATGCTGTGAGAGCTAATGAGCATGATGCAGTAATATTTGTTGGAAATGGAGTTACATCGGCTGTTCATAAGTTGATCTCTGCTTTGAACTTAAGCTCTGCTCCTGTTGTATTTGTTGGACCCTTTGAGCATCATTCAAATTTGTTGCCATGGAGAGAAGCTGCTGCATATGTGAGGAAATGCTTGCTACTATGTTTTCTGTTCTGTTGACTTTTACTTATTTTATACTGCAATTCAAATCAAAGTGTTCAAAGTCTTCGGTAGGGTTATGTGCATAAGTTTCCGTGTCTATCGTATTAACACGTCCTGGCTTCTATAAGTAATTGAAAATATACATCCCAAATATGGTGTTTTATACAAGATAACTACATCCATTACAACCTTTTATGTGTGCCTATTGGTTTTTTAAAATTGCTTTGATGTATGTTTGTAGGTGGTTCCCATCAGTGAATCATCGGATGGTTCAGTGAATGAGAAGCATCTTGAATTTGCTTTGCAAGAATGGAGTAAATATAAAGTGCAAATGATTGGCTGTTTCTCTGCTGCATCAAACATTACTGGTAACGTTAATTAGAATAACCGATACAGTCTTTTCTGTCCACAAGTAACTTTTTCACACTCAGTTGGCGTTTAGCTGTGGTTGGTATTGAATTTAGAAATTATTGTTACCAAATCTAAATTTAGCGTTGCAGCGCTGATGTTTTCAGTATAAAGACATGTATTCTCGATCGATTTTACACTATATAAATAAATGGTAAATTAAATAAAATTTGCATTAATGTCAACGATTGAGTGACAGATAGACCAAAGTACAATTTGCGCAGTGTATGTGTACTTGAAGTTATATATGAATGAATGTTTTATTGATGCTATGTTTTTACCAGGAATTGTTACTGATACTATTAAAATATCAGCAACACTACACAGATATGGTGCTCTTGCTTTTTGGGATTATGCTACTGGGGGAGC
Organism: Trididemnum clinides; assembly: GCA_963675345.1. Taxonomy (NCBI): domain Eukaryota; kingdom Metazoa; phylum Chordata; class Ascidiacea; order Aplousobranchia; family Didemnidae; genus Trididemnum; species Trididemnum clinides. The sequence continues at coordinate 39,969,574 of OY776286.1, forward strand.
ATACCTTGACATTAACATGCATCCTCATTCCAGTGAAGATGCGGATAAAGATGCAATCTTTTTATCAATGCACAAATTTATCGGTGGAGTTGATGCTCCAGGTAGGAAAGAGTAGTATTTTTACAAAGATTGATTTGTCACTATTTTTCTTGCTTATATCTACATTTTTTCTTTTAGATTGCATTTTGGAATAATTAGTAATAAGTAAATCAGTATTTTAATATAAAACTTATTGCTTTTTAGGTGTGCTTGTTGCCCGGCGATCCTTGTTTCGAAACAACGTTCCGTCAGATGCTGGGGGAGGTTCTGTGTTTTTTGTTGGAAGAAATAATCATCGATATTTACAAGATGAAGAAATGAGGGAGGAAGGAGGAACTCCGCGTCTTGTTGGAATCGTTCGAGCTGCTCTGGCATTGGAATTGAAGCAAGTAGGTGAGTAGATTTGACCTTGTTCCAATATATGTTGTTCAACCATCTGGATATTGGTAGACCATTGGCACTAGTTTGATCATGCAAAAAGAAGAACAGTATTACGTTAAAGCAATGAAGACATGGAGGGACTGCCCTAATCTTCATCTACTGGGAAATTGCAGCACACAATCAAGCACAGGGCATCGGTTAGCTGTCTTTTCTTTCATGATTTTTCATCCGTTTTCAAAGCTTTATCTACATCACAACTTCGTTGCTACACTACTTAACGATGTCTTCGGAATACAGGTCAGCATTTTTGAAAGATTGAATTTTTTTTAATAGTCAAATTGAATTGTGAAGTGTGTTGTGTCTTTTTTGATTGCATATTATCGCTAGCTTGCTGTTAGGCTCATTGTTCACTGCTAGTTGACTTGCCATCAATAACTGCAAGGTCTTGCAAATTGGTCAGTAAAAATAATCCCAGTTCTCTTACACATTAACCTATTGCACGAATGGCCAAGCACTGACCAGTTTGGCACTTCTACTGGGGAATAGTTAGTTATGACACCTAGTAACTGAACCTTTATGATGTAACAAAACGGATCAGATGCACTTGCGGAAGATGCTGCAGAGAGTATCTTATCGATTTTGACACATTAAATCTATGACCCACTTGTTTTTTTCTGAATTGAGGTCTCATGTGTGACCCATTCTATTAAAAAGATTTGCCATCCCTGGTCTAATCTTCATATTTTTAAAGCATCAAATTGATATAACTTTTGGTGGTTTAATCCGCCAATTTTTTCCGTTTTATATACCGTATTTACTCGCTTATAAGACGAGAATTTTTCCTCGGGATTTCGGGCTCAAATTGGGGGCCCGTCTTATAGGCGAGTTCTACAGAGATAGAAAGTAGTTCACTCAGAACTATGCAGATATTTCACAGTTTCTGGGACCCGTCTTATAAGCGAGTAAATACGGGTTGGAAAAATTATATTGTGACTTTATATTAATTACAGTCGAGGGGTGGTTGCGCTTGTGCTGGTCCCTATGCTCAGGAGTTGCTTGGAATTGATGAAGATACAGCTGATGAGTTTGAGAAAGCTTTGTTAGAAGACAAGTAATTGAAATAAAATTTTTTTATATCAAGTGTGTCTTTAAAAAAATTGCGCCTTTTAACATTTTGAAGATATTTAGCCATGCAAGTAATTCGAAAGAGGTTCTGTATGCAAGCTTATCTGTTTTTTGTGTATAGGTTGAACGTAATTATTACATGTTTTATCATCGATTAATGTTTATTTTGCGGTTTTGATAAATTTTTCAATGATTTTTTAAATAAGTATTTCCTTAGTTTAAGTTTATTTTCGTAGCTGTGTTCCTGTTTAGCCGGCTTGATCGCACTCATTTACGACGGAAAACGGAATACTCGCACCATGAAGTTTTGCGGCCAGGTTTCGTCAGATTAAACCTCGCGTATTTCGCCCCACTTGATGAAGTGGATTACGTCATTAGAGCGGTTGCTATGGTAGCGAAACAAGGATGGCGATGTCTCCCTTCTTATAAGTTTAATCCTGAAACGGGAGAATGGAGGCATATTAAACACAAGGTACGGTGCCGCCTTTTCTTTTAATCAACAGTGTTGATAACTATTTTAAACGGAACTTTTTTCGAAAGGGTCTGCATTGTGCAACACCGTTGCCCGTCGTTTCATTTTGGAATTTAGTTTCAAATGAATTCAAATCAATTGCATGTAAACGTAATTTATTAATTCCTCTGCCGACTAAGCAAAATTATGTTAGCAAAGATCGAGCAAAAATATTTTGAAAGGTTGCGGTTCATGTCGGCCATAACATTGCTGACCTATTTATTTCATGTACAAATGCCCTAGGTTCAGTGTCGGAACGCGGGGCATTTGCGCCATCTCGTTCTGTAGTTTTCGTGTTCGAACTGCTTGGTATTACTATTCTGTTAGACTGCGCTGATCAGAGAAGCATCATAAGAAGCTTTTCCAAGAGCATAACAACACAGCTCTCGTGAGATTTGAACTCATGACCAATTGATTATCGTCGCTTCAACAGAGTGCTTTCAGTTACGCTGCAGTTATCTTTGTTATGCGATTTTGCAGCGGTCCTGAACTGGCTTTTGATTCTCGCGCAGTTTAAAGTAATACTCAAAACTTTGTTTTAGTTTACATGAGCAAAGCTCATGATATCGCTTTTGCTAATTAACTTGGCGCTAATTCTATAAAGGGAAATTAGCAATGCTGAAGGCTTGGCATTCTGTTGCATAACTGATACAGCAACCGGCTGGTAATTAGGAGCTGTGGGTAGGAATTTTATTTAAATGGTTGATCTTGTACAGCTCGATAGAAAGCCTAATGACCCCAGCGTGCTCATAATGTGATTTGGTGCAGATGTTTGCTGACCGATTGTGGCTGGGTCATGCGAAATTCACCCAGCGTGGATTAGTTGTTGGCAATAATCGCAAGAAATTGCAAGCTCCACATAACTTTGATGAGCTTTTAAAAATGGGAGAAGATATTTTCAAATCTCATCCAAAATCTGTAAGCGATTTACTGATAGCTGTTCATAATTCACTCATAAGTAATTGTTTCTGCCTAACTTCTAAAAAGATTATGCTTTGAATAAACAAGAAATAGAAGGATAATTGTATTTTGCTGTGGTGAGAAATTGTTTATTCATATCTGCTACAATAAAACATGTGATGGTTACTTCATTAAAGTGTTGCTCGTATGGAAAAATTGTAATTTTACTTTCTCGACGTAAATCTTGCTTTAGCTAGTATTATACGCATGGATAACGCCGCTGTTGTCCGATTCTACTTACTGTTAAATACTCGCGAATTTTCTGTGTTGTGCTCCTGAGAAAAGCGATTGGAGATAATTTTCTCTGCTTAATTGCAGCGTGTTCGAGAAACCCCAAAAAGGGTTTGAACAGAACTTCTTTTGTGTTTAGCAAACGGTTTTTCTGTGACAGGAAAATTAAACTATTAAACTCTGATTTATAGATCAACACCGCATCCCCGTCCGATCACAGTTTAATGTTTGATGAAAAAGTTGAGCATTTAAGATGGTTTCTTCTTCCCTCAGAAGCTTTCGCTTATCTGAGCAATAAACCAGTTGCTTGTCTTGCTCACAAGTGTGCTATATCAGTGCGAAGAGATATCAAACAATTATCAAGAGAAGAAATTGTAGAACGAACCAAGATACCTTCTAACATTGTTGACGCATTGCGTAGTATAGAGGAAAAATTTGAAAAATTAAAAGTAGTTTCATCTGCAAATGATAAGCAATCCAATTCCGTAAGCTCGAATGCAATTACTGTGTCTACTTCTTTTTGTGTATTGAAGCCAAGAAGTCAGTCTAACTCATCGCCATCCCACATATCATGTGCCTTTATTGCACCCCCAAAACGATTGTTCAAGTTAACGACCGAGGCAATTGAGGAATTTGACATGATCACGAATAGTGATAAAGTGCTCGTGTGTCTATCTGGAGGAAAAGTAAGTGGTGAGGTTGAGATATAATTCTTTTGATGGAAATTCTCTGCGGTCGTGCTTGGAATGCCGTGTTAAGAGCGGCTTCGTAGCAGCCATGACAGCGCAAATGAGGAGTAGAGGTACAACGGCAGACACTTACTGCATCCTTGTTTCGCCTCCCAGTATCACTGATCTGTTACGGACGACGGAACAATGAAGAGGCATTTGACTCGTAACCATCATAATCCTTAAACAGAAGAAATGCAGTTCCTCCGCAACCAAGCTGAGCAATCTTTATGTATTCTTTCAATTTTTGCCTAACAACGCCAGCATTAAACCCACTTATAAATGAAAGCACAAGTTGCAAAACACTGGTTCGCTTTCTAAGCTGAAGGTTCGACAGATGAGATCTGACTCAATTCCTCGAACACCAAATGAACGAGTTTACGAGACCGCAAAGTGGCCTTGCTGCTGACGTCGCCTTAAGCCCATGTTTTTACCTCCACTCTAAAAGGATTGGTAGAGTATTAATTTAACTCACGCTTGTTTGCAGGATTCTTTATCATTACTGCACGTTCTTCATCAGTATCAGTACTATGCCAAATCAAAAGGAATTTCTTTCGAACTTGGTGCTGTTACAGTTGACCCTATGACCTCTTCATACGACCCTTCACCTTTAATACCTTACTTGGGATCGCTTGGTGTGACGTATTTTTATGAAAAGCAAGGTAAGTAGTAAACGTTGCTGGCTTGTACAACTAAGAGAAACTTGTTCGACTCTTCAAACAAAGTGTATCGCAGAGAGTTCTATGAAATGACTGTACTGTCTAAGCAGCATCCATTTAGACGTTATTACAGTTTATGTTGTTGTTGTTTACCCAACCCCTTCCGAGGGATGGGGGCATGGCGGGAGACCATGGAGCCCCAGAAGCCGACAACTCCCCAGGGTCTGGACCAGAGGTCGTAGAGAGACGGAGAGTCGCCAAAGAGTGAGCGGCGCAAAGTGTCCGTAGCTTGACAGTGCAGAATGAGATGAGAGGTGTCCTGGGACGAGTGTCCACAGGCGCTGCAGGAAGGATTCTCGATTCTTCCAATCCTGGAGAGATAAGAACCTAAAAGAAGGCTGTGTCCATTGCAGCGAAGACGAGAGAGGACACAGCGAGCATGACGATGGAGCACAAGTTCCTCAGTGGAAATTGAGGGAACCTGTGTGTCAAAATACTTCGAAGAGACAGTACGCCTCCAGTCCGAGAAAAACAAAAGTGGATACGAGAGATAAGAGGAGAGAGACTACAAGGGATTGCGGAGGGCGCAAGTAGCGCTCCCCGTCTGGCCAGCTTATCAGCCGCGTCGTTCCCCGGAGAAACGAGTGTCCGGGGACCTATTGTAGTCTGATAGAACAGAAGGAGAGAGAAGACAGCTCCTGCCAGATCTGCCAGAGAGATTGAGGTAAGAGGAAAGGAGAAGAGGACAGAGCGAGAGTCAGATAGTAGGAGAAGAGAAGAGAAGTGGCAGACTTGTTGGTACTGCCGAGACCAGCAAAGAGCGTGCGGAATGGCGCAGGCTTCAGCGGAAAAACTTGAGCGTACTGGGCCTGCCGAAAAGGAAAGAGTGGCGTCAGTGCCACAGAGAGAGCAGTTGGCAAGTACGCCAGAGCCGGTTTTGCCAAAAGCAAAAGGAACAGAGCCGTCTGTCCAAAGCACCAGATCATGAGGGGGAAGAGAGTCAAGGTGGGCGAAAGCCGCACCTTGGCGAGAGAGGGGGATCAGAGCGAGAGCAGGGAGTGGAAAGGGTGGACTCCACCGTGAACGAAGGCAGATTCCAAGGAGGACAGGGAGGGCAAGCAAGGAGAGTCTCCCTAGAACAAGTAGAAGGAAGAATGAGCGGGTGAGTGGACGCAAAAGCTCTCCAGGACGATCTGCAGAGTCTTGGTTTTACTCCTAGTCTGGCCAAACCTAAAATGGGAAAGGAGGTTGGGAGACGAAGAGCCCGCTCATAAGATAAAAGAGTGGTTATAGTTGATGCTAGCCAAAGTTTAAACTATACGTGAGCTTGAAAGCAAATGCTGGCGTAGCTTGCCGTGCCACTCTACCCCAGATTACATGGGGCTAGTTTCATTCTGCCGGCAGATCTACCTTCTAGTCTGCAACGATGGCTCAGCGGAAAAGCGGTTTCCCGATCACACCTTCCTCACGCTCTGGCTTCTGCGTTGCGCTTGGAAGAAATGCACTTGCTAAGTTGTCGTGTTTGTGGTGTAAGCGCTCTGCGGAAACAGCGCTGGTTCCTCCGAAGCAAGCTTGAATACTGTGTCGGGGTTACGTTGGACAAAGCCTCGTTTTGTTAGCCGTGGTATTTATTTTTCGAAAGAGTTATAACTTCTTTCTCAACTACTCTTACAAAAAATGTTGGTTGTGCGACTGCCTAAAGAAAAATTGTTACGAGTCTCAGGCATGGATTACACTGAGCCCAAGTGCGGCATATCTCCAGGCTTGTTTTATTTTGGCTCAATCGCAAGTCGATAACCGCAGCGATTTTCTTGTCATGGTAGTTTAAGAATAAATGCAATGTGAAAAACGCGGCGAGATATTGTTGTTATGCTTTAGACATTGTTGGCGAAGCGATGCGAACTACCGCCTCTTCTATTTGCGCTTTTTGCTCGCGCATGAAACGTGGCAGGATCTATGCATGCGCTCGCAGAGAGGGATGGAATGTTCTTGCATTTGGTCAACATTTAGACGATCTTGCTGAAAGTTTTCTGATGTCAGCTTTTCACAACGGGTTGCTTCGAACTATGAAAGCAAACTACATTGTGAAGTTAGTAGATTGCTTGCTTCGATCGCTGGTCGTAAAAGGACTACTTGACGCTCGTAGAATTGTAATAGCGACGCCAAGCGTGGCACAGTTACGTTTCCACAGTACTTTTAGAATTACTTGATATTTGGAGGGAATCGTATAGTGTCTTTTATGAGGACACGGCAACACTCATTTGTATTCTTGATCATTGAAGCGATTATTACCTATTAATTGCTTTCTTTAAAACCGCTTAATGAACTACTACCAGTAATTTAGAACGATATGCAAAGTTTTAATTAGGTAACTTTCGCGAAGGCAATAGTTATAAACAATTGAACTCCTGATTTTATGCTGTATAATTTGCATTTAATTTTCTGTTCATTTGCCTTAATTTTATAACGTGCGTTTACCACGAAGTGATATAGGGAAGGCGATCTTCGAGTCATTCGTCCGTTCGTTTACGTGAGAGAAACCGACACCAGACAATTTGCAGAATCAGCGAAACTGCCTGTGATTCCAGAAAACTGCCCGGCGTGCTTCGAAGCACCAAAAGTAAGTTGTGCGGAGTGAAGAGGTTGTTTAGTTGCATATCTTCGCTCCATTCAAGGGCAAAATTGACGGTTGCGTAATGTGTGTGCACTTGTGTTCAAGTCCACATCGGCATTATCCTTCAAAGACTGCTGCAGTGCGGCCCGATGGAGCAAGCATCAAACTTTACGTCCAAGTGGACAAACTGGGAGTTTTGCTTTTTAGCACTCAGTTTGGGTTGAAATATGGGACAGTGACTTAGTGCTTTCTTGCACTCTCCATAAGTCTTGCGTTCAACTAGTAGACAAATTCTCGTTTTGCTGGAACACTATGTTTATGAGAAAACGATACTAGCTTGCTCCAGCCAAATAGGAAACGTTAACTGCCGCAAGAAGCGCATGCGACCGCTAAACTTGATTGCGCTAATTGTAAATGATTATTGCATTCAAGGAACGCCATCGCATCAAACAGCTGCTGGCCTCGCAAGAAATATTACATCCTCGTTTATTCTACTCTCTTAAAGAGGCGATTCATCCGCTAATGGCTAAAAACAGGACTGGAATGGAGTCAAAGCATAGAACGGAAACAATGCTGGAAGATGAGTAGAACTATCACGGTCAACCGAAGGAACGTAGCCATAAATATGGTCCACAAAGCTCCCGCGTGGAAATGGCGCTGATGTTACGTATGAAAAAAAATGTTCGTGTTAGAGGATATTTCAAACGCTGATTGTTTTAAGATTGCTTTACCAAAAATTTCATGTCAATAAAAATCAGGTAAAATATTGCAAGTGTCTTACTTTTAGGCATTGATGCGCGACTGACTGGGGGGGAGGGGTCCAAACTTCATGGGTGGTCTGCGATTTACGCGTTTGAAGCATTAGTTTCATGCAACTTGGTCTAAGGGAAATTAAGTTTACAACCCAGCTCGAGCATTTGAATTAAAACCATGGCTAGCGCCGACCGAATTATCTTACATTGGACTGTCTACGACTCGAAAACCTGTACAGTCGTTTTACAATCTACCAAGTTTTCTGTGGGTTCAACAATGACTTTTTAATGCACGGTAATTATTAGTGCTTGTTCCAATGGGGGTCTAGACGTCATCTGCCAGGAAATTATTTGCCAGGCGGCATCACCATCGTACGTATTTATTGCACAAGAAATTATTGGCACCACAAAAATGTGGTTAAGCTAAAGCACGTTTAATGGCCATGGCATTTTACTGACGTGTGCGGAGATAAGAAGCGCCCATGCCATGCTATTTAAGGATTTTATTTGAAAAATCTTTCTGCAGGTGTCAACTTGCACAACTCTAGGTCTTCATGAAGAAACGCTACATTTGCATTGACATGAAAATGGAGCAGAGTTTTAGGCTACATTTTATTCTCAACTTTAGGAAAACCTATCAGTTTTACATTGAGCTTGTGTTTGACTCCATCGGTACAGTGCGTTTCTCCCACAAACACTGCAAAGCATAAAGTGCCTTTGCCTAGTACGGTACAACATAGAACCAAGAAGGTAAATGAACTTCCAACTTTTCGTTTGCGATGCCAGATGTCCACACGGTTGCTGTCGCAGCCGAGGACGCCTGTACTGGCTAGGGGCTCGGTACGCACTTTTTAATCACGACTTGGTAAACTCAATATTCATGTGTCATCCTTCACATTCGTTCTATTGCTAAGCGTTGGGCAGTGGATGGGAAAATACCATTATTAAAAGTCTTCGGTACGACTCGAAAAAGAAATGGAGTTTAGGTCTACAAAGAATACTGACTGCCAAAAAGGACAAGTCCTTTTTATCGCGCCGACCGATTAATTACCACACAAGTGAATTTTATCGACAATTTTTCATACGGCAATTGCGCGAAACGCGCATAATTAAAAAACGGCTCAGTTGTAATACATTAGCAAAAAATACGCATAATACTTAACGCAAAATAAAGTTGGTAGTACACTGGCTGAAACGCAAAAACAAAAAAAACAATTCACCTTGATCAAGCGCAATTACACAAAAGTGATACGTATCATCTACTCAATGACGTGGATTGTTTATCAGATTCTTGCGAACCTTTACTACTTTCCTTATCAATGCTGTGATACAGTTTTTCTAACCTCTGCAACAACTTGCTGAAGACGAATGTTCCATGATTCCAACCAAATGGATCCTGAGAAAAACGAGCAAGATGTAACTTAACATAAAACAACCGCAAACTTTCGACACGCACGTCTCTTCAGTATCTACTGAAGAACTTGTGCTTCCTCATCATGCGCACGGTGTTCTCTGCCTCCGTTACTGCAACAACCACATCCTCACATAGCTCCTAGTTTTTCCCCATGACCTCATTTCAAGCTTAGGGTAAGGTATCAACAACAATTAATGAGTTGCCTGTGCAAGAGAAAGGGACTAGCTTATAAAAGATTATATGTTCGGACAACGCCAACCGAGTTACATGCACATTATGATAAAAATAAGCCGTTCAGAGCTCGCGACCCTCCATAACTAATCTTACTTTTTGAAATACTAAGAAATATTGCAAAACGACGATGAAAAATGAGATACGAGACGAAAACAAAATATTAGCCGCCGTGGTGTAGTAGTTTTGTTACGAGCTTCAGAACGAAAGGTCTAGAGTTCAAAGTTCTATAAAAACACCATTGGTATGCTACGTTGCTCCAGAAAACAAGTCTGCTTCGAAAACGAGTGCGTAGTGATAGATATCCTGAACCAGCACGTCTGAGCCTGTGAATCACGAAAAAAAGACCTAAAATCGACTTTCTTTTTTTCTTACATGCCATTTGCTGTTAACAACTTGATTGAACCAATGGAAGAATTACAAAAAATCTGCCACTATTTGACAAGTCTCCATCAAATTCCGAAAAACGGCAACATAGTGAAATGCGTTGCGTTCAACTGGGTGGGAAGGGCTGGACATGAACTGTAAGAAGCTAACTTGTTTTGTACAAGTAAATTCAATGGATGTAGATGGCACTGTAAAGGCTAACGCAGCAATCGGTTGAAAAATACCACATTCATGACCGGTTTCGTTCCTGTTAGAACTCATCAGATGGACTCAGGTATTGAACCTCATGACATTGGTCTATACCAGTGGTTCTCAAACTGTGCGTCGCGACGCCCCGGTGCGTCGTTTCAATTTTCCAAAAGCGTCGCGGGATATTTTGGTTTTGTGCCATTAAGTCTAGGTTTTATTGCGTCAAAAGAACTCTGATCGTAGATTCCTTTCTTACTTTCTTCTGACATTTTCACAATAGTGTTTTTAATACACTGTTGCAACGGTTGACTTGTTATTCAAGAATCAAATTGCAGAAGCTTAACTTAATTGGCGAAAAACATATAAAGAATAAAGCATTCAGTTGTATGTTGGACGAAAACAGGAAAGATGAGTTACAAATTTAGAAGAGCGTAATTTTACCATTGAAGATGACAGACCAGTTCAAAATCTCGGGAGCATAGGGACAGTTATTTATATAGATTATGGGTCACATTTATCTCGCAGTACGGCAAACTAAACTGTAGGATGCTGTCTGGTGCGTCGCAAAGTCTCGCAAGCTTTTTTAAACGCGTCGCATCGCAAAAAGTTTGAGAACCACTGGTTTATACAGTCATCAACCAGTGTTAGCCTAGCACTTGCCCGCGGTAGCTGTTATAGTTAAATAAGTTGAGTTACTTTTGCTCTAAAGGTTGTGGTATGGAAAGGCGAAACGCGAGCTATTATCTACAATGCTACCACATCTATTTAACTAGTGAACAAATAATTTCTTGGTAATATTAAACTATTTAGAGCTATACTTTGCAAAACCATCACTCAATTCAAGATGTTTGCAAATTACTCAAAACGGCACAAGGGGTTAGTTTGCGTCGAAAGCAATATTTAATTGCCGGCTGCCTATCCCATTGCAAGGGAACACCTTAGGCAAATGTTCACCAAAGGCCACTAGATCCGTCACCAAATAAGTGAAATATAGCTGGTTTGATGAGCTAAAAATAATTTTACCCGAAAGTTTTTCCCATCCCATCTCATTTTCTCCTTGCACACTCCAATATAATGATCGTAGTATTCCACGAATAATTCTTTCGACAAAGCTCTGCGAGAAAAAAAGGTTATCAGACGGAAGTTGCGATGAAACTATAGCCGAGAAACACGTGTTCGGACCGGCTTCGGAGTTGCTAGCAATGCCGTCACAGTATTTTAAACCCTTTAACTCTTTTGCTCCCGCGTGAAAAGCGAAAAAAATGTCCGTAAGGTGGCAGCGCGAAAAACTGTCATAATCAATCATAATTAATCATAATTATGTACCTCAAGTTTGTTTGGAAATCATTACTCAGCTGTCTACTTCTACATTAAGTGTGATATATCGTTGAAATCTACTTTTCTTCAGGATTTTAAATAGAAAAAAAACAACATTTTTTTGAATATGCAAATTTTATGCAAATGAACCCCCCCAACTGGGGGGTAGTTGTCTTCAAAATTAAAGAGGTACCCTCACCTCAAAGATCACTACAGATTTTATTTTCAACCAATTTTTTTAGAAATGGTCGCAAAACGATGCTAAGGAAATAAGCTTTCAAGGTACATCACTCAAAACTTACCTAAAAGCCTAGGTTTTCTACAATTTGCAATTTTCTGAGGCAAATGACCTTTTTTTTGACCGGTACCGACCGGTACCAAATTTTGGTAGTTAAATTTAGTACCTAAAATATGATCAGTCATTATCTGCTAGAGGTTAGCCTAAACCATGTAACATTATGTATTTTTGAACAGGGAATTTCTTCAAGATTCACAAAATATCAAGTTTAAATAGAATATGCTGTCACTGATAATGAAACAGCCGCTTGTTTACACCCTTCCCATTTGTTGAGAAACAAGGGGGATACAGCAAACTTTGATTTACGAAAGACAAATTTCTGCTAGCTTTTAAACTTGTATTTCACTTCTTGTCTCCTTGGAAACTTAATACAAAATGACGACTTTATTGGTGAAACATTTGCAATTTATTTTATGTTTTTATAGGGTGTAGTTTTTCTAAAAACTATAATTTAGTAAAGGTAGGTCAAAAAATTTTGGGGGGGTTTGAACTGACATGATGTACAGTACTCATTTTTGATCAGTAAATATCATATACCACTTAGTCTAAACTATTTAAAGTTATATATTGCTGGAAAGCAAATTTCCTAAGCTTTCAAATGAGACCGGTATTTAGCAACATATCATATTTTTTACGCACTAAATTTACTTTTATCTACTTATTACTCAAATTTGTTTGGGAGGGTTTTGAGACCCCTAAAAAGTTTGGAAATTTAAAAAAGTAAAATTTATTATTATCGCTTGAAATTTTGTGAAATGATGCCCCAAAAGAGTAGTTTTCAGACTGTGTTAATGATAAAGGGTTTGGTATTGTGGTAAAGATGTAATCTCAATTCGATTTTAGCATAGTTGGCACGTGCTGAGAATTTGGCCGATTTTGTCGTCTGCAACTGGGTTGTTGGTGTTTTTAACCCATTTTGGGTATAAAAATCCAAGAATTAGGGCACAAATTATACATGTTCCGATGCGTGAGGAAATAAGCGTGATCTTTCGAAAATTTTATGAAAATCGGATGAAAAATAAAGTCACAAATCGATTTTTACTAAACTAATTTTGTAACTCAATTTAACAAAATTTGAGGGAAACACTGAAAACACGAGATCATCAATCGATGATCGCGGGAGCGAAAGAGTTAAGGATCATAAGATTCTAATTCATAAAATTGGAGACAATTTCTTGTTTGGTAAAAACAAAATTGCAACGAATTTCTGAAAAATGGTTATTACGTCATAATAATGTAACAATTAACAATCATGTAATATATGTGTTACATTATCCCGCACAGCATTTTAATTAGAAGAAACTTTTTTCAAAAGCACAACGCAAAACCACTGCCACATTGACCGACCAGTCTGCTGGGTGTCACATGGCATCGCTGGTCACGACGTGCTGTTATAGCCACATCAATGGGGGAATCGCAATGGCTAATCGGCAAAGTACCGCCTCGATCAATGCTAATCAAGAATGTCATGAGGGTATACTATATCAACTTACAATAACGACTGAGGCCACATTTGTCCCCTTCCTTCCAGCACTTCGCACACCGCCACTCTGATTGTTTCATGTTCAATGCATTGGTTAAATGCATCACTTTCACCAGGGTTCCGCTCCTATAATGAAGTTCTACATTCATTCAACAATGACCACAAGTGGCGGTTCTTATGGGAGCAAATAATTGAGCGTTAAAAATAAGAGTTGTATATTCATCGGCGAAGTGAAAAAGAACATCGTCACTTATCCCGGTGCAAAACAATATTTGCAGTCGAACACGGTTGCTCAAATCTGTTTATGAGATGCCCAAAACTGCCGAAACCGAATATTTCCACCACAAACACAGCAATCACGCAGGTGAAGTTGCTATAGAGTACCTTCCTCATGTCGATGACAACAGAAACCATATTAACATCGCAATCTTAAATTCCGCAAGGCAAGGCCATATAATCGAGCTTTAAAACTGATCTCACAATCAAACATGTATTTCTAGAGCTTGTACTGTTAAGTAGTTTTTCACGGATTTATTCAACCGATTTTTGAAACCAATTCAACGTGGCTTTGGTGGTCGCAATCATACGAAAAGATCACGATGAACTCACTACTTCATATCCAGGTTCATTGTGATACGGTTTTGCATTCATGAGCGATTGAATTGATATTAATACCGAGGAAAGAGTTTGAGCAGGTGTCCAACCAGGTCCCGTCCACGTTCTAAATGTAAACGGTTAAAGAATACTTTTTCGTTCTCCTGCCAAGAGAAATCGTTGTCTACGTAAATAAAGAACAAATGTCTACACCTGCAGTGGAAATATTAAAACTGTGGACACAGTGCTTCTCTTTTACATGCAGAGGAAGTTGATGCGAAGTTCTTGTTATAAAATCAAATTAATATACCACACTCATCCCACCTCTAGCGGAAACATTAAAACTGCTGACATAGTGCTTTTCTTTCACCTGAAGAGGAAGTTGACGTGAAGTGCTTTTTATAACATCATCCCAACTAATATGCCACAGATACCGAACCAGCGCTTGCCAACCGGTGGAACACGAAACATTTCAAAATGAATTTCGTGAAGTTGATTGGAGAAAAAGGGGACCAAAATAGGTAAAAGTCGTCTTGTCGAAGTTGATCTCGAAAAAAAAGATCATTTAGTTAAGACACTGCGAGATATCGATAGAAATTAAAATAATTCTTTTCTTGAAGTTGACCCCTCCCACATAAGGTCCTCAAACTTTCGAAACCGCGAGACGTGGTCCTAAATCGGTAAATTAATTGTCTCCTTAATGTTGATCGCAAAAAAATCTTCAAAAAAAGGTCTTTGTGTGGAAAACCCACGTAGTGATTCGCAAACTGAAAAAAGGTTTAAAGGCTCTACTCTAAACAAAACCACACTCAAACATTTAAGTTTCAACAAAACCCAATCTGCAGCATTCATAATTATATAAACATGAGTTCACCCTAGTATGCTGATGCAAACTTTTCCACTTTTGTACCAATTCGGATTAAACCTCACTTGATTGTTTCCGGTGGTTAGAAGCCGCACGCTTGGCGGGCTGTTGGGGTAATCGAAAGGAAATCGCACAGCAAACAAAAACAAGCCTCCTTTGAAAACAAATCATTTGAGTTACGTATTTTTTATTTTTATGTAATGGGAAAATCTTCAGTCAGTTATATTAGAACATGTTTGCGTTCCTAATTGTTACGGCGTCAACGAATATCGCCAGCACAGCTTATTTCTACAAAAAAATCAAGGAATTCAATTAGGTTGACGGCGTGAACGTGGATTGCCGTTCCTGCCGTATCTCCATCCAGAGGAGGGGTAACAACAACAACAACAACATAAATTGTCTTTCCCAAGGTAGCAACAACAAAGCCTTCGTGAGGTATTATTGTCAAAATCGAAACTTGCTAAAAATTGAATACAGTTTGCAGTAACGTGGAAACTTAAACAACGCACAGAACGACTGGGGTTCAGGCCTGCTTTGGAGTCGCTAGCAAAGCCTGCACAGTTCGTATTCCAACACTAGCACCAAGCGAAATCACGGGAAATAGCGTTCATGCCAACGCAGTTTTACGTCGACATATCACATGACGAATGCGAAAGTAAATCGTGCTTAACTACATTGTGCACAAACGAATCTGCACACAATTTTCAAACCAACAATGGAGTCTGGCTCCAATTTCAAACTGCTGCAAACTGCCGCGGTGCACGAAAAAGTGATTAAATGAAAAGAGAATTCAAGTAGAAACAATTTTCAAGTGAACAAAGCTATTTAAGCATTGGCTTGGTGTGATACTGAACCAGTCTTTAGTTAGTTAGCAGATGCAGCGATTCTGAGTTGTGTAAAAGTACCGCACATGGTGTTTCAAAAGTAACATACCAAGAGTGCATCTCACATTAACGAATAGACGACAAGCTATACAGGTTAAATAACGTTTATTCATCAAAGAGAACGTGACAGATCACCAAAATTTAAAATATACCATATACATTGGCATATTCTTTGAATATTTGATACATTAATCATTGCAGTTGCTGGAAATGTGAGCCATTCATGGAGACAGAGTTTGACTCGACGACGCAGGTTGTTGAAGACTCGCGGCAAATTCTCACATCTGATGTCATTAATGATTTGTTGACATCAGTGAGATGTTGAAGATCATTGATTGTATGGGGATTGTCAGCATAGACCAGTCCCTTCAACTTTCCCAAAAGGTAGAAATCCGGTGGCGTCAGGTCTGGTGAGCGTGGTGGCCATAAGTCTCGTGAAATGACGCTTTCACCAAATGCCCTGCGGACGGCTGTATTGTAACTGGTGCTGTATGAACCGTGTCGCTATTATGTTGGAACTAATTTCTTTGCTTCTCAGATGCTGAAAGTTGTTCACAGAATGGGACAAAAATGCATGACATACCGATCAAAGTTAATGTTGCTGTCAAAGACTGGTGCAATGATGCAGCTCCTGGATACACACACCAAACTTTAGGTTATGAAGCGGCTTCGCAAATATTTTATGGGGATTTTCAGTAGCCTATGTTTTCGAATTCTGAGTTTTCACTTAGCCAGAAAAATGAAATCATGCTTCTTCAGTAAAAAACGTGTGATTGAAGATATTTTCTCCATTCATGTCGATGAAGAAACCAAAGATAGAAGATGACGCGCTTTGCGATGTCTTGAGCCTTGAGTCCATGAACGACACTAACTTCGAGAGGTGAGAACTTCTGCTTTCTCACTGCTCTGTAGGTTGACGTTAGCGACGTACCAGTTCCCTGTCAAAGACGTCTCAAAGATTTCTGCAGGTTCCGATTAAGCTTATTTGTGAGATCATGTGGTGCTTCGTTAGTTATAACTGAAGGACGGCCACTACAAGGTCGATCCTGCATGCTTCCAGTTTGCTCAAATTTCTTCATTTTAATGCCACAACACTATGTCGATTAGGAAGGCGTTTATCTTCAAATTTTTCTTTGAAAAGATTCTAAACTTCTTTAGAATACTTTCCACTGTACACTTCCTTAACCAAAAATATTCGCTCTTACAAAGACAGTGCATTCTGTACGATCATAAAAACTGGATGATGGGCACTAATTTTAATGCCACTTTTATACTGCATACGTCGCAAATAATGATACCATGACATTACGAGTGATGGGACGAGTACTCGGAATCGGAAATCGAAAATATCGGAACTTTTTTTGGTATCAGAATCGGAGAATTTTAATCCAGTTTCCGATTCTGGAAACGATTCTTTGGAATTCGTATGTTTTCAACTTAAATTACAATCTAGTATTGGGACTTGAATATGAATAAATACCTTCAAGAAATTTACTTCAATATTTTTTTTCTAAATATTTACACTTTTCATTTCAATTTATTATATAAAAAACTTATTTTCTTTTTTGCTGTAACAAAACCATTTATGTTCCTTCTAAATGCATAATTAATAAAAGTACTTTGTATAAAAAGTATTTGTTTCTTAAACCAGCTTCAGGGTCTGAAAATTATCATGAATTCATTGCATGTATCGGAATCGGGACTCCTATCGGAATTGTTGTAGAATTTGGTATCGTCCCATCACTAAACATTACATCCTGACGTCATAGAATGACAATTCACCATAAATTGAAACGAACACTTGTTTTCACTATAAAAAATATATTGTGAAGCAATAAATGTAAACATTTTTAGCGTCATATTTACAATCGTTGTCATAAAATATTCCAGTAATTAACGGGTATGTTACTTTTGAAACACCCTGTACTTCCAGGGCTGATGCTCCATAAGCTTTTCAGTAAAAAAGCTTGTTTAGAATAGGTAAATTATGACTTATCGAACCTTCATATGGAGTATCAAATAATCCAGTAATCAAAGCATAAACAAGAGTGATATCTCGTTCGTCAGGACAAATAATAATGCCACTGGTTGGATCAGAAAACATCTGCATGATGTCCCTGCAAATGAGCAACAATCAGTGTTGATACTGTCAATAGTAAATCATCATCTTTAAGCAATAGATACGCGAAGCAGATACATCAACAAAGAAATAAGAACTGGCTTCATGGTTGCTCTACACCCATGTTCAACAAATCACAGAAACGCTACTTAAAAAAAAAACACATGTTGCTTCTAGCAGCTTAATAAAGCTTCCATTCGCTGTACAAACGGCAGCTAACATTTTTCTGTAATAGTGTATATAAGTAAATACAAACTTCTATATTGATAAACAACTATTTTGCTATAGATCTCCGAAGCAGCAATTTTATTACCTCTTAATCCTCACAGTAGCAGTTGCAGACATTTGATTTCTTTTTTCTATGTTTTGAAATCGCTGAGAAAATGGGTCCCATGCGTCGGCATCCTGACCCAGTGCTTTATCAGAGGGGGGCACAACATCAGGGGTATCTGACATTCCTCGTTATCAAAAAATGTAACAAATGTATACAAAAATTAATCAAAAATGTCTGAAATAGAATCTTATTACACGCTGTTACTGATGGTATAATAACAGACCGTCCTAACTAGATTTTGTTTGTTTTTACACGAAACATGAAAAGCCTAAAACATCTTAAGATCAAGCGGTAACAAAACGATTTTCTGGAACAGAAATTAGAGATAGCTTAAATAAAGCTCTGTCACAAGTGTAAGCAAATGATAGTTCAGTTCGGAGGGGAGTTTGGAAAGTGATGCTATTGGTGGTGAGCTCCCAGATATATGACAATAACTTGTTCAGAGTAAATCGTCGCTTAACATCAATGTTAAAAGCAGTATTCAAAAAAAATAAATTCAATAATAAAAATCAATAAAAGCACGAAACAGCAAAATTGCATCCACGATTCCAAAAAATGACCTTGCAAGAGCAACGTGACTGAGCATTAAAGTGATAAACTACCAAGTGCTAAAGTGGATGATTGAAGGGCTATCTACTGCCCATATGGTTTCGGCAATTCACCATGTACCCTTGAAAACGCAGTTTATATTTATACAGCTGCAGAGCTTGTTGTGAAGTAATAAGTGCAGGGCCAGCAGAACAGGTTATTCCAAAGCAGATCTGACACTTATGCATGGACATAAGACTTTGTATTGTATTGAAAAGGAGAGTTAACAGAAGGAAGAACTTTTTGCAGATTAACTTCTCAAAATTGATAATTTTCCGATTTGCCTCAAAAACGAACTTTTTTTTTTATCAATTTTTTGAAATTTATGGAGGACTGAAAATACTCTGGAGGGTGAGCTTCATCCCTTGAGCCCCCTGCCTTTACGCCTATCAGGTATTCTCTGCTACATCATAATATTACATTATAACTACATTAATACACCACAAAAACATGGGTTTGGACACATCTATTTTCAGGTAAAAATAAGATTTTTGTTGAAGCATTTAAATACGAAGCACTATGTCATCACCAAATCGCTTTTTTAAATAATCAAGAACAGAACTTTTAGTTTTCAAACAATTAAAAACACGTTTTTCTGCTTTTGAATGAATTGCAGATAGCATGTATATAAGATGGTTGTGAAAGCAAGTGAAGTGAGTGTCTAACAACGAGCAGATCTTGAGCCAATCATTGATACATGCGATTGGTGTCTTATCATAACCTTTAAACAAAGCTGGGTTGTTCAGTATGCCACGAGCGACCATCACACCATCACAACCTGCAAAAATAGACATCTTACAATTTAGATAAATAGGTCCTTATTAAGTGGCTTATTTGATCTAAGCAAAACATAAAAACCTCATTTAGCCTATTTTCTCCCATTGTTGCCACACGGCAACAAGCCATTTTAGAATATGACGTTGTGGTGGTGTAATCAAGAAATAATGCCTAATATGACAAGTTCAGTTGATTTTGACCAGAGATATTCCGCCTATCCAACTCCGACATATCCGAGCGATTCCGTTCCTGTTGCTAAGAACTCAAAAGATATGAATGGAAAAACTAAATCAGCTCGAAACTTTATTTATACATTAATACGCTAAGACAAATGCATTTCGCTATAAAGCATCATCAGTACTGTAAAAGAACAATAAAAGCAACTAAATCTAAGGTTCCAAGCAATAGCTGTACTGACAAATCTACACTCATCACATAAGTAATTATATATCCGGCGTATCAAAACAAATAATTTCATATTATAGTATAGAAGTATTACACACAAGACAGCAGACCATTTTGACGAAAAAAATAAGATCAAAACGCAGGCTAATTGTAGACTAAATTTAATGTAGTAAAAACATTAAAGCACAGTGAGAAATAATACTAGGTTATATGCGGGGTAAAATCATTTTATTAATATCTATTTTAGCATTAAGTATGCGATACCATTTGGCTTCATAAAAGTTTCAATTTTCAAATTCAGGTTTTATAATAAAGAAAACGAAAAAACATTGCGCTATATCAGGTCTATCGGTAAATATTTCCTTATGATGTTTATCATAATGTCTAAGTAGGGCCGAAAAATCATTATTTTCAGAGTAGCAAAATTTGTTTCATAGTACTCGATGTTTTGTCCAACGTTGTGAGAAAGATGTCATTGTTTGACCAACATAGTAATTGTCACAGTTTTTGCAACATGCCGCGTAAATACCATAATCTTTGCAGTTTAGTTTTTGGGTCAAAGGACGTCCTCCATTAGGTGTGTGGATATGTTTCATCAACGGGACCATAGAATTATGTGAGCCATGATTGCAACATAGTGCACATTTTCCACAGGGCCCAGATATGCCCCATCCTTACCCTCAACAGGACCAAATGAAAGCTTTTTATAGCAAGTGACCAAATTGCCCAGTGTCTGTGGGCGCTTGTATGCAAGCATTACGCTTGATTGCAGACGTTTTTCCATCTGGCTAGACCGCAGTAGTTTTGGAAACTGGGTAACCCATACGATTTTTTTCTGCTTATTTTTCTTTAATTTGCTGTTGTTAATAGGATAAAATCTATCCACCCAAGACTTGGCCTGCTCAATTATCTTGAATGTGAGAGTTTTAGGAATATTAGATTTAAAACATTTGTTTTTTAGGTATTCCAGACTAGTATCATAGTCAGTTTTGTCTGCACATATACGCCGCATTGCTTCCGATACCACAATACAGTAGATTCCGCTTAATCAGGTCACATCGGGACAAGCTCCATTTGGCCCGAATAAACGGCTGACCCGATTATCCGAAGTCTTGCAGTATCTGTGCAAGGGTTGTCCTTGGTACACCGGCTATTTCAGCTAGCTGGTGATGACTAATGTTTGAAGAATGTCCTCTAATTTTTCTTAGAACAACAATCTTTTCAACAATTGCTAAATCTTTTCATGGCATTTCTGCTTGGGACTTCACAAAATTTGCAACAAAACACAACAATTACGATGTCCAAGGGCATGAAATGACAAAATAAGTTGCTCTTGTATTGTTCAATTGTTACATAATAAAGTTGGCTTTGTGATATTGAGTTCTATTACATTACAAAGGCGGTTTTGCTATTACACCGGTGTATGTCTGACTACAGTTGTGGCCCGATTAAGCGGAATAGTGGCCCGATTAAGCGGATTTAACGTAGTGCATTATCTTTGATTGGATTTCGTTCTTCACAATTTGGCCCAATTAAATGGCTGACCCGATTAAGCGGCGGCCCAATTAAGCGGAATCTACTGTAGATTGAAATACTCGTACGGGGTGATATGAAGTACCATTCATAAAAGTCCTGTCAAGGGCAGTTTTTTTGACATAATTACTCATGACAAATTTAAATGGTGAGTCCGATGAGTGCTTGTGGAGAACGTCTAAAAATTTGACTTGCTGGTCTGAGCATTTGGTATTGAACAATTTAGTGGTTATTTGAAGTCCAACTTTTCCAAGACTATTTTCTATTGCTTTGATTATATTTTGCGTTGAGTTTTCCCCAATAGCAATAAAAATAATGTCGTCGATGAATCTTTTATAAATAACTGCTTTTTTTAAAGTAGGGAATGCCACAGTTGTAGCAAAATGCATAGCTATGTTAGCAAGCGAGACTGAATGGTTGTCACCAGTAATTATGCCCTTAGATTGTTTACAAAAGTTCTGTCCATGTTGTATAATAATATATATAATATGTATGATACATGTATAATAATATATATATAATATGTATGTATGACTATATATAATATATATAATATTCTGTCCATATATATATAATACGACTAAAGGCTTTTGAATGTTTCACAGCCACACCACTTCATTACAGTCACATCAGTTCTTAAAGTGAAGAGTAATTTTGTCTTTCTTCCACTAATAATTAGCTAAACGCTGATTAATCAAAAATAATGATCATGTTTCAACATTTCACTGGCAGATAATCTTGTCAGTTGATCATTTCTCATATATAACTTCAACTTTTCATAGCTTGCTCGTAGGAGGATGTAAAACTTTCTGATTGCAAGCTACGTCATTTTTGATCTTGCTGTTGCCATATGGCAATAGTAAAATACATGAATTAATATTAACATCATCGTAAATGATATCGCAATAACTTAGTCAAGATTAAAGCACGGGCATCCACCAAAACCTTTCCAGGAAAAAATTTCTGCATAATTTTGTTATAACCTCACCCACGAGTAGAGATGTAAGGGAGTTTGAAATCATGCAAAATTTTTGCATAAACCAAAATGCCGGGGGGGGGGGGGGGTTACCAGATTGTCAGAAATTTTACTCAACATGTAGTGCAATTGTTACCGCCAAAAATTTAGGGTTTAAATGCCCAGTTGCCCCTTTTTCCCAGCAGAAGCCCAATGGGCCAAAGCCCGCTTTGAATTGTCATATAACCACAGTAAATAGGTGAAGAAAGTGTGCAAATTTCCCCCTATATTTCAAATTGAGTGCAGCAAACATCTTTGCCCAAACTGCTCTCAGCTAAATCATACACAGTAAAGTTATTCTGAGTAGTTGTGCATGTTTGTTTATTCTTATTGTATACATGCTTTGCTTTGAATGCAAAAAGTGTGCTTGGTGTTAAAATAAACAAAGCGCATACAAAATATTACTCATTTGCTTTTGAAATGACAGAAAGTAGAGTATTCATTCTCGAAGCTTTTCGTCTGACACTTTTCAAGAGAATCCGTCAGAAATGAGTGAAAAGGCGAAGTGAGTCACTTATATAGAGACACGGTTGACGAAAAAGAAAAAAGGGAAAAAAAGGCTCTATCGTGATTGGTAAAAAGAAGCGACCAATAGAAAGAGCGGAAACTAATGTGCGATATTTAGACCATAAACCAATTCCTTTTGTTTGCATAAATTTGGTTTGGATGTTTTAATGTACGTGGCTTCAAGGGTGGAAAGGTGAAAAGAAGTACGGCCACGGGAAAGAATAGAAAATTTGTTGTCATTGTATTCGTGTGCGCATGTAGGGTTTTGTAAAAGATGTTGACCTATGGCAGAAAAGGAAGTTTCAGTTTTAAAGCTTCTGATTGGCTTGCAAGAGCGGGCCAATGTGCTTCGGTCCTGAGAAATATGCTTCTGGAGTATGGTTTTCGGCACGTGCTGCTTAATCCTCTGTTGTAGCCTTCGAGACGTACGACCCACGTACCGACTATCGCAGTGGCACAGAAATTGATAAACAATGTTGCTTTGATGAAAAGCGGGTAGTACATCCTTTTTGGCTACAGGCAGAAGTTGTCTGGTGGTGTAGACAATGCATGGTTCAACTGCAAGTAACAGCGTTTGACGGCTGTTTTAATTTGCATTTCGTACCTCATCGAAACATTGCCCAGCCATGGCAAGTGAAGATAAACTGGGCATTTCTTCGGACCGAATTGCGTTGGTCTGCGAAATTGATTCATTTTCTTGGTTATAACAGTGTTGATGATAGCTTCAGGGTAACCGTTGTTGATAAGGATTGATCGAATATTGGAAAGTTCATTTTCAAGAGTTGATTTCGAACAGATAACTAGAGCTCTGTGGACTAGAGTTGAAATCAAATTAGTCTTCCGCTTCATGGGGCAAAAAGAGTTCCAGCGAATGTATTGGCCAGTGAAAGTCGGCTTCCTGTAGATCAATGTAACAAATTCGTGATCATTCTTTTCTACCAGGACGTCAAGAAAGGGCAAAGTCCGATTGCATTCCTTTTCAAAAGTGAAACGAAGCGATGGATGGAGAGAATTTAGATGAGAGAAAAACTCATTGCATTCGTCTTCATCGTTAAAAACTGTAAAAGTATCATCGACGTATCGATAATACATAAGTGGTTTGTGTCTTTTTACCAATCACGATAGAGCCTTTTTTTCCCTTTTTTCTTTTTCGTCAACCGTGTCTCTATATAAGTGACTCACTTCGCCTTTTCACTCATTTCTGACAGATTCTCTTGAAAAGTGTCAGACGAAAAGCTTCGAGAATGAATACTCTACTTTCTGCAATTTTCAAATTCTGTACCACAAATCAACTCTTGAAATGACAGAGTTAAGTTGAGCGAATGCGCTATAATACCTGCAATTTTACCCCACCACTTAAAATTCAAGTCGCAAAATTTCACTCTTTATGTGCACAAATTCTACTGTTGTTGCCACATGGCAACACTTCAGTATGACGTTATTGATGACGGAATAAAACTAATGGTAAAACTTGAAATCGTTTGAAGTAAAGATTTAATCTTTAAAGTAACACAAAAAAACTAATTAGCAATGCCAATTTCAATTAAAGGTTAACTCAATGTTTCCAGTCCAAATACCCAGTCACCAAAAGTCTGAGCTTGTGCCTCCAAGAAACTGTTTTGAATCCCATGCAAAGTCAGTTTTTATTGATGAGCCTTATAGTAGTGACTTAATTTTCTGTACTTAACCAACAGCACTGTCATTAAAAGTAGTTTTGGGTGTACAAGCACTCCTATTCATCCTTCATTCCACTAAAAAAGAGTTAACATGTGTTGTTAACTACTTGATGCTCTCAATGAAAGCTAAAATGGACTTTTTTATGAAGTATCAATCTTTTAACAGAATACATTTTCAAGCTCTAAAAACAGCTATGCGACCAATTATTTAAAACATAGATAGCCTACATAACAACCTTTACTGCATCTTTACAATACAGTTTGCTGGTGCATAACAAATAAAAAATAATTACCAGTTGTCTCAACAACTTTATTTAATGATGATAATGAAGTCACATCTCCATTGGCAATAACTGGAATTGAAACTGATTCTTTGATAAGTTTTATGACATCGTAATGCACGGGTTGTGTACGTTCTACAGTTGTTCTTCCATGAACAGCAATAAATGAAATTCCAATTTTTTCCAATCCTTGGCATAAGTTAACAGTATCTCTGACACTTGACAAGATTCTTATTTTTGCAGAAATAGAAAATTTAGAATCACTAATTCGATTACGAGTGTACTTTACAAAATCCAATAAACGTTCTGGAGTTTTTAGAAGTTGTGCACCATAACCTTCTTCCATTGCCCATTGTTGTGGACACCCACAATTTAAATCAACACCATCAACATGCGGATAAACAATTTCAGCTGCAGAAGCAAGGTCAGAAGCATTGCTGGCAGCAAACTGAGCAATTAAAGGATGATCTGTATCACTAGTTACCAATTCAACTTCTCTGCATTTTTGTGACCTCACAAACGAATTAGAAACTATCATTGGAGTGTAAGTAACATCACAATCATATTTTCGCACTAGTGTGCGAAATGGTAGTTTAGAATATCGTACCATAGGAGCACACACTTTTGTTGGTTGATGACTCTTAAAAAGCTCTACTACATCAACCTTTTGGTAATGTCCACCACAAATCTCTATGCCCATAGCACTAAGAAGGTTCGAAAACTGTATAACAACAAAGTTTATGCTACATTACAAATCATCAGCATTCCTGCAAGACTATATACATTAGGTTGTTCAATCTTCTGAAAATGCAAGCGATTATATGACTTACAGGATACCAGGACAGAAACACAATACAAAACTGCTTTTCTTGATATTAATGCTTTGATGCCCTGATTGGGATTGAAGGTTTTGGGGGAATGCAAAACCCAATTTTGCAATAACTCGACAACCACAGGAATAGAAACCAGACATTGGTGTCAAAACATTCACAAGGTCCTATTTCCTATATGTTATCAATACATTAGTTATACCTAGAAACAACAAAAAAAGTTGGTTCTTATTTAACTGCTAAACATAACTACTGCCACCTTTTTATCCAGTCTTTATCATCATACTTTTCCACTATTCTGACATAATATGAGTTATTGTAAAACAGAGGTTCCCAATCTGCGATCTGCAAACCCCTTTTGGTGTCTGTAAGAAGGTTTCAGGGGGTTTGTAAATGTTTTGGCGAATATTGATTTATTTTGATCATATTTATGAAGGTTTGCATAAACAACAATGACCATGATTGTTAACTGTGGGTCGTGACCCCACCCAGGGTCACTTGTGGTTATAAAAAGTTGATCCCACCCAAAGCATGGTTTTCACATCCATCTGTTGAAGAAAATTTATAAATCTGAGCTTAAGAGTATATCGATCTCTTTTTCAAAAAGTCTCCACATCCATCTATCAACAAAAATTCTAACTTTATACCTTGAATACATTGACAGCATGAGAATACTGGCCCACCTAAACTTTTGCTTGGATCCAGGTCACCTAAAATAAAGCTTTTGGACCATTAATCTATGAGCAAAGTCCTGAATTTATAACATCGGCAGTAGATAATGTGCTAAAACATCAAAGTATTTTAGATATCTGCAATAGCCTCAATATCAAATTTGTCTAACATATCAAGTGGAATTTTGTCGGTATGTGTACACTTTAACACCTACCAAACTATTGAACGCAAAACATCTAACTTGGCATGATCGATTACCATTTTGAAATGAGTGTCATAAAGAGGTTTGTGATGTCGTCATGATTGAAGATCTTTTCTTTTGATTTGCCCTTCTTGACACAAAACAACCATTTCTTGCTCAAATAAAAGCCAGCCCATGAAATATCATCTTACATGAAATTTCATCCTTTTGGGGTCTAGATGATGCCACAATCAACTCTTGATTATGCAGTTCGTTCTCTATATTTTCTCACAAATTACTGATCATAGAAATGCAATTAAAAGTTTTTCAATAGATATTAACATGGTGCTTTCAATAAATACAACTCAACAACAATTTAAGGAGATTTGAAGATGCAATGAGCAATTCTTTTTTAAGCATGCTTCTTTTCTTTTTCTCTTGCATGCTTCAACTTGCTCTATGATGTCACAATGCTGTCTGATACGATCAGGACCAGTATTAGATGAACTAGGCAGCCACCTAGAGCGTAGCTTTCAGAGGACACAGAGCTAAGTTTTTCACCAGTTTCAATACTTGTTAAAAAATTTTTTTTAATAAAAATTTTCTAATCTTTACATTTTAAATTGTAGTATTTTACTCGGATTTAAATTATATATTCTAAAATTAAGTGTAGTTATATCAAGGCAAAGATTTCCCAGTAACTATTTATGGATGAGCGATAAGTTACATCAAAACTGCGTTTATTTCTGCTCAAAACACAGCGTTCTTTTAACTGCAATTATCTGAAGTTTGCAAACTGCTAGTAGTTAGTTATGCTACGATAATTGACAGAAATAATACCCTATAGCAGGGGTCGGCAAGCTTTTGTTAACTGTGTGCCGACTTAAGTTTTGAAATCGTTCAGTGTGCCAACCTCATACATTTTAATACATTAATATACAATAAACCAGACATAGTCCATATATAGGGTTACCATATTTAGAAAAGCAAAATGCCGGACAATGGATGGCAACCTTGCACCAGGCCAAATTTATGGGCTTTTCAACTATTGTCAATACAAAATCGGCACGCCCAAAGGGGTGGTCTCCAAATAAAAAAAAAAAAAAGGTCTTCTCTCGATTTGCAGCGGTTTTGGTGTCATTCATAGGCCCAACAGTGCAAAAATTTCTGCAATCACACAGGTGCTGACCTTTTTTTTTTTTGGAGACCACCCCTTTAGGTTTGCCAGATGTTCGACCAAAAAGTCGGGACAAGCCGTGTGAATAAAAAAAACATTTTGTGCAACTTGGGAAGGCTCTGCGTGCCATTGGAAATTGCTTGGCGTGCCGTAGGTTGCCGACCCCTGCCCTATAGCATAGTAACGGCAGATGGATGGACAGACTGTAAGTAGCAGCTATGGTAGCAGTCTCCTGGTAGAACTTAGAACACTTAATTTCATCTTGGAACTCAGTGGCCATGAATTGAGTCAGTGCTCACGAATTTCATTCTGACAAAAAGATCTTCTATAGATCAATAATTTTCAATTAGATACATCTTAATTTCTCGGCTAAAATGCCTGAGTCTAACACAGACTGCAATAGAAAAAAATAACTTTCGGACACTTAGTATCAAAAGTGGAATGCAGTGAGAGAAAAAGCTAAACAATTTTAAGCTATATCAAAAATTTTTCATAGCAACCAACATGACAAAGAAGGGCAGGAAGCTTATGATAGTCAAACCATTACTGCAACTAGCACAATTAATATGACGGAAGAGCAAGAAAGTATAGAAATATAACAGCAACTTGCAAGAGAAAAAATGATAGAAAATAAAGTCCAGCTGCAAAATGATGATAGACAAAACAGCACCATTTGCTCCAACGATGCTAGTGCTTTGTCTGACTTTGGTGATCTTGGTAAATGGCCAAAATAAATAAGTAACAGTGAGTGATAACCACTAATTGAAGAACGTGCAAAACCGATCCAATCACATTACTTTCACCGCTAAATGGGGATGAAGTTTGTGGTGAGTAGCTGGTGTGTTCTGTGACAAATAATGCTCTTTTCTGCATTTGTTATTTATTACGCAAAAACTTTGGCATATCAACTCTGCATGTGGTGGTTTAA
This sequence comes from Trididemnum clinides, assembly GCA_963675345.1. NCBI lineage: Eukaryota > Metazoa > Chordata > Ascidiacea > Aplousobranchia > Didemnidae > Trididemnum > Trididemnum clinides. Next base: position 39,998,259 of record OY776286.1, read on the forward strand.
AAGAATGGAAAAATATTGGAGCAACTCTATTTTCTCTCAAGAAAAATTACCAACATCTAGAAAATTTTCATATTCGGCAAAAATTTGAAGTAAGATCATTGAAGGGCGAAAGAATTGATACTGTTAATTAGTGGAAAATTTGGAAACAAAAAAATTACTGGAGACAAACATTAGAATGTTTGATAGCTTTCGTAATTCTTTCGTGAAAAATCTGGCGTTTTGAGGCAACAACAAATTTTGCTGGCATGGAAACTTTTTGAAGCTTTTGAAATAGTTTTCTTTGTATTATTCTCTCATGAACCAGCCTTTGCACAAAGTTCATAACAAAAAAATGGTGGTTCACTATTAACATTTTCCAATTTTTTTTCCATTTCAAGAGACAACTGATGCTTTTCTAACAGAAACACTTTTGTGTGAACTTGAGTAAATGGGCTTATTCATTGGCCATCTGCATGGTCAAAGTTATGACAATGAGAGTAATATAAAAGGTAAAAAGAATGGTGTACAAAACAGAGTTTTGAAATCAACTCAAACGATTTTTAGTGCCTAGCAATTCACATTCCTTAACCTTAGTTGTGAATGACGCTGTTAACTCCTGCCCGGAAGAAACAAACTTTTTCAATCTAGAGCTAAAACTTTGTAATAATTTCTCAGCCTCTACTTGGTGCTGGGAAGTTCTTAGATAACAAGTTTCTGGTGATATCACTGCCAAGCCTTAAGCAATACAAGATGCCAATATCTTTTCTGCAAACTGCCCAAGTCATAAAGAATCTTGACATGATAAATCTAATGGTATTTCTTGTCCCACTAGCATTTGCATAAAACAGTGTTTCTCAACCCCGAGTCCGCGGAAGGGCCTGGATGAGTCCGCAAGCACAGTTGCTTTTACTAGTAGTCAGTTCATATTGTATTACAAATAAAACGTAAAATACTCCTATTTCACCAACTTTATCTTTGTGATGTTATAATAAATTTATTTCGTCTTTCTTATCAGCCTGAGTGTGTTGATCAGTGTACGGTACGGTACGGTAAGTTACAGGGTTAACGTACAGTACTTTGTGCTAGTCAACGAAAGCTCGCAAAGATTGAATAGAATTACTTAGCCTTAAAGGCACCACTGATTTCTTTCAGACATTGATTAGTGTAGTTACTTAAAATGGCTAAAAGAAAGCAAGTTTTTGCATATAATGATGAATACTTAAAGCTTGGATTTACTTCGATTGAGGTGAATGGCAAAGTGAGGCCGCAGTGTGTGTTGTGCTTAACAGTCTTAGCTCACAGCTCTTTAAAGAAAACGAAACTTCGTCGGCACCTAGAATCAAACCATGGAAATTTTGTTAACAAATCTCTTGAAGTATTTAAAGAAAAAGAGCATCAGGTGAAGCAAAGTCGCATTGATCGCCCAACTGCTTGGGGAGGAATAATATATTCTCACAGTCATGCAGTGAGTGCTTCTTTTGCGGTTGCATGGAAAATTGCTCGTGCAAAAGCACCTCACACAGCTGGAGAAAGTTTGATTAAACCAGCATCTGTTGAAATGGCCAGGATAATGTGTGGTGATGCTGTTGCTAACAAATTGGAAATGGTTCCTTTGTCAAACGACACCATGAAGCCGCGTATCAAAGAACTCTCAAGAAATGTTCTGCAACAAACAATCGCTGCCATAAGACACTGTGAAAGATTTAGTTTGCAACTGGATGCGACAACAGATATCAGAAGTGATGCACAGCTCATGGTGTTTGTGCGATATTTTGACACAAAATGATTTTGTTGAGCAGTTTCTGTTTTGCCGTCCACTTGCTAAAAATACCACAGAAGAAATATTCAAGAAAGTGGATTTCTTCTTTGAAGAACATCAGCTTGAGTGGTCTAATTGCGTGTCTGTTTGTGCTGATGGTGCTCCAGCCATGATGGGAAGTAATAAAGGCTTCATGAGTTTTGTGAAAAGGAAAAACAATAACATTTCGGTTGTTCATTGTCTTCTCCACAGAGAGAATTTGGCAACAAAAAAAATACAAGAAAATCTTGCCATAGTTTTCAAAGAGGTTGTATCTGTGGTAAATTATATTAAATCTCATCCTTTGAACACTTGTTTATTTCATGCTTTGTATGACGAAATGGGAGCGCAACTCAGTGGGCTTCTGTTCCATTCAACTGTTTGTTGGTTGTCACAAGGAAAGGTGCTTGAGAGAGTGGCTACTCTTAGAGAGGAAACCTATGCTTTTTTAAAAGAGCAAAATCATAAACTTGCTGATCGCTTTCGTGATGATGAATGGATTGCAAAGTTTCTATTTTTGGCCGATGTTTTCAGCCATGTAAACCAACTGAATAGTTCTATGCAAGGAAAAGAGAAACTATTTTTTGATGTTTTGGAAAGTATTGATGCATTCAAAGGTAAAATAAAGCTGTGGATGCATCAAATGAAAAGTGGGAGGTTAGCTGCTTTCCCAGGATTGAACTTATTTGTGGAAGAGAAAGATATCAATTTGGGCATCATTCTTCCCATCTTTCTTCAGCACCTCAACACATTTCTTTCTGAATTGGATCGTTATATTCCTTCCAATGATTATTGCAAGATCTTTAATTGGGTTCGCAATCCTTTTCAGGTGTCAGCGCTAGAAGTTCATTCAGATATGGACTGCATTGCTGAAGAGTTGCTTGAATTGCAAAGTCGACAGATGTGGAAAGACAAGTTTAAAAAGGCTTCTTTGACTCAATTTTGGGAAAATATGCAGTCGATAGAGCCTAGTCTTTCAGATCTTTGCAAGCAAGCTGCAACGGCTCTTTTGCCATTTCCAACCACATACCTGTGTGAATCTGGCTTTTCAACTCTGACGATGATCAAAACAAAGTATCGCAATAGACTTCAACCGGAAAATGACATCAGATGTGCATGGGCAACCATAATTCCGGAATTCGATAAACTTGTCAAGCAAGTTCAAGGACAAGGCTTTCATTGAGTGTGTGTTGAATGAAAAACAGTGCTTGTTTTTTTTTGTTGATACCGTATTAAACTCTCTTATTTTGAGAAATACTGTGCTTGCGTTTAGGACCTAAACAATTTTAAAAAACTTTTCAGGAAAAGCTCTATTTACATTTAACCTGCTGTATCGAACACGTTGGGAAACAATGCTTTTCCACTGTTAGGATTTCGTCACCCTTTGCCAAGAGGTTTTCCTCTTGGATAGAAATCAAAAAACCTATTTTTCATTAATATATACTAGCTTGAGTCCGCAGATATATAGGCGAGCTTGAGAATGGTCCTTGGGCCAAAAAGGTTGAGAATCACTGGCTTAAAACAAGAATTCACTCATTTTTTGTATAATGCAGAGTTATTTATAAGTATGGTACTAAAAACCCAAAATTGCGCAAATACCTCTCTCACTAAAGTGGCCCCTGTTACCTCAAGAACTGCAAATCATTAACTACTTTCCAGTACAGTAGGCGCCGCTTATTATGACCATGGATAATATGACCAGCTGCTTATTATGACCAATTTGGTACGGTCAGGAATTTCTCCATTTAAAATTGTCCGTTTAATATGACCACATTTCGGATAATATGACCAACATTTTCTCCATTTCTCTTATTACAGTACAGTATTTTTTCCCGCCATGCACTTATAACTTTGCCTTTCCAACATGCATGTTTTCTGTTTGCATGCCTTTTCTGTACTGTTTCTGTACTGTACTTTGTTTTACTGCCAATGTCACACTGTTACATCAGTTAAACGATAAATTTGATGGTGTTTAGATTTCTTGTGGCTTACGGCATCGATTCAGGTGCGGTTTTGATGGCTTTGTTTTTTATGACCATTCGGATATTATGACCAAAATGGTCTGGTTCCAAAGTGGTCACATTAAGCGGCGTCTACTGTAGTACCAAAAAAGCATACTAGGCATAGTGGTAGTACTAAACAGGCGCAGTAGGCATAGTACAAACATAGTAGACCTAGTACAGGCATAGTAGTCTTAGTACAAGCACACTAGGCATTGTGTGGGCATGGTAGGCACAGAAAGTATAGTGATGGCACCAAGATTTGGTTACAATGTGAATCAAAAATTCGCTGCAGCTTTTAATGAGAAATCTCATTATATACACTCAATGCTTAAATCCAAACTCATAAAATTAAAAATTAATTTTTTTTTGAAAGGAAAGAAGGCTTTGCTTCATTATATTAGTGCCACTGGTTTTTGGTCGCACAAAAAGAGACGTGAATACTATGTTCTGCAACATAACTGTACTAGGCATAGCACAGGGTTAGGATAAGGGTAGGCCCAGTAGGGTTAGAATTAGTTTGCACAATGCCTGCACATTGCACAAACCCTGTATTATTCCTATTTATAACCACCCTAACTAATGTGACCATATAAAAATGGTAGTACTAAACAGGCATGGTACAAACATAGTAGGGTTAGGTTTAGTTTGTACAGGCATAGTACAGGATTGGAGTTAATTTGTACAGGCATAGTAGAATCGGTGTTAGTTTGTATTATGCCAACTATTCCTGTACTCTGCCTATTACGCCTGTACTATGCTTATTATGTCTGTACTATGTCTACTTTGCCTGCCATGTCTGTACTATGCCTGTGCTAAGCTTGTACTACAGCTTGTGCTATCCTTACTATGCCTGAACTATGCCTATTTATAACCACCGTCTTTCAGTTTGTGGTTGTTTTACAAGTGCCTTCCTTGACTGCTTGCTTTGTGCACTGGAATTTGATTACTTTGTATAAAACAGAAAAATACTTAATTTTATAAATTGCTAGGACTAGGGGTTTTTTTTTGGACATAGACTGATTTTTTTGCGCAATATTTGAAAGTTTTTGAGCTATTTCGGTCAACAAGACCGAAAAATATTTAAACGCTATCAAGGGATAGCAAACAAATTTTGCAAGCCATTTTGTCCATATTTGTTAAAAAAAAGTTCTACAAAAAAGCACAAGGTAGTTTTGGCAATCAGTTTCAGGCAACATGAATCGTTTCAAGTCTTTCCAAAAAACTTTCGAGCTTGTTGTACCAACGCTTTTTTGAAGCTTGGTTAAATTTTAAAAGTGCCAGCGAGAAGTGTGCCACGGTATTTTGAGGAAAATCTAATCACCGGAATATGTAATTGATCCCTACATTTCTTTTGAAGTTTCATTGCGACTGCTTCTTTTATCACTAAACTCCCGCTGCATCGCAAATAATAATCACACTACCGTACCTTAAATTTTAAAAAACTTATTGACGGTTAAAAATCAAAGATAGATAGGAGGAAGTCATTCAAAAGCAACTAATCAAAAAAGCAATCGGCTGATAATGAAATCTATTTCCACAAGTTGCGCTTCTTTAAAATTGCAATGATACCTTTTCTTCAATGCTCGACTTCCGTTTAATTGCAAGCAATAAATACAAATAAAACTGTTGGAATTTTTTTTCCTTTCAACTCACGGTTAAAAATGAAAGGCAGATCAAAGGAAATCATTAAAAGGTAGCACCGAATTTATCAAAATCATAAAAAGAAAAAGAATTTGATATAAAAACAGTCTAATTTTAATCACGATATGTTAGAAAGTAAAAATGGAGCACGAGGGACTAGCTTGAAAAAAAGCAAAAAGTGTGACAGGTAATTGGCTTTTACAACGTGGATAGGGAGAGTGCTTGTGATGAAAGGTGAAATTTCAAGTACAAAGTAATGATCAATCGCTATTCAAATGACATCTGGCGCAAAATATTAACTATCGCGGCAAAGCGTAACAGAGACTGACCGACGCTATCCCAACTTGCAAACGTGCTACTCACATTCAATGCAACAGTCCAGCACAGCTTCAGTCTGCTGTCCAGACTGCAAACTCCTACAAGAAATCGCTTGTTTTCATCCACTGCTGACAAGTTGATGCGCTTACAACTTAATGCTGCTTCATACAAAACAATTAATCATAACGGAGTATACTCGTTATGGTTACAAAGTTCTACCCCAGGGGTGGGGAAAGTGTGGCCTTTAGGTCGCATGCGGCCTTTTTGAAGAGTTTGTGCGGCCTTCTAACTGTTTGCTCACTTCACCATATTTTTTAAATTATGTTTTGCTCGTGTGTATAAGGCATACTCTCAAATAAGTCCAGACATAGTCATTAAATGCTACAAAATTGCTTTTGTGTATTTTCAACTTGTTTATTATTTTTTATGCATGACAAATTTGTCTATGTGTACTGCTGTTTTAAGTTGCGGCCTAACTGATTACCTGTGATTTGAAAAGCGACCTTTGACTTACAAAAGTTTCCCCACCCATGTTCTACCCGCTCTCGCTATAATGTTAGTGGCACTGTCAACACAGAGACTGAAGTCAACAAAATAAATATTTATATAATCGATAGAGCCTGATGTTTTCTAACAAAACAAAAAAGTGCTTCAAATATGGTATTGTCAAGTCGGTCATCTAATTTTAATTACCAGTGCTGTTGTTTCATTGCTTTTCATTAAACCGTATTTTGCAATTTATTTCTTGATAAGTGCAATGAGAGGGGAACTTTAAAGAGATCGTCAGTTGGCAGTTGTATTGTTAAAATAAACTGCCCTAAGCTTTTCAACGTTAGACATGTTAAGTCACTTTAGCTTACATTTAGTTTAGTTTATTAGTTGCGCAGCTAGGAAATACTATTAGTAAAGACTGATCGAAATTTATTTAAAATGTTCGAAATTTTTTAAGGCTTTTCAGACAAATGTCCGAAACATTTTGACGAAAAAAAAATCCAGGCTAGGACACTACTTTTGCAAGGTTGATAACCCAGCACCTGGTGGTATGTGGTCTAATTTTTCATATGTCTTATTTTTTGTATGTTTGTTTCTTTATGTAAACAAATTCAAAAAAAATTTTTTTCGTTTGCTGTTTCTTGTGTAGCTATTTTTGAAGTGCTTGTTTATTCTCTACATATCTGTCATTAATATGTCCTGCAGTACTCAACGTACTGGATTAGGAATAAACAATTATTGTTATCATCATCAAAATGCATTCATAAATTGTCCATGATTTTTCTACAAACAAGTTTTCAAATAAATAATAGAACCTGGAATAATTACTAAACCTGAAACAACATTGAACTTTGGAAAAAAATCCAGTCCTTAACAAAAACCTACAAAGCCTGATTGCTAGTCAGCAAGTTCATAAAAAGTGCGCAAATCTCGCAACCCTAGGGCAGAGGTGATCGGAGTCAAAATTTTTTGACTCCAAATCTACTCCTGGTCTGAAAAATTTGACTCCTGCTCCTGTTGCAGCATAAACATTAAACTCTGACTCCTGTTTATGGTGATTGGCTGGCTAAGTACTGTACAAAAAATATATTTCTGAACTTTTAACTAAAAAGTCAGAGTATGCAGTAGGTACTTTCTTGCTTTGACTGCGAATAATATGATTTTCTAATTTATTTGCAAATTTGTAAAAAAACTGCTGAACTAATTTGAACATCTGCACTCAAAATGTTTCACTCCACTAAGCTTGCTTTGCTCACTTCAGCTAGATTCAATTTATAGAATCAATAAAGGCTACAGATGAATGACAATATTGTAGCTTTAACTTACTGTTATTCTTATCTAGTAGCTAACTAATGCTGAAATAGTTTACAATCAAATCTTAAAAAGTGCAAAATGAAAGTTTATATTTCAGTTAAATCATAAACCATAAGACTATTTTGACAGCATAAAGCAGTTCAAATGAAATTGGCTTACAGTAAAGTGATACTGGTACTTGGTAACAATAGATCACAGTTCAATACTAAAATCTGAAAACTCAAAAACTCCTGTATGACACATGTCATATTTCACTTAAAATAACCGGCAACAATAACTTAACTGTTTCATATCAAATCACTGCACAATGAAATACTGAAGGTACTTTTTTCTAACAGATTACTGGGTTTGAAATATTGCTAAGCACTATTAATGTATAGTAATGCAAGAGGCTAGCGATGCACTTAGCAAACTGCAGACAGTGACACTGTTTTGACCTATCAGGTCTCTTCAGTGCAATTGGTGACCGACAAGAAGCTAGAGGCTTTTAATAAAGCATAGCTTAGACCGCCACACTTGTGGGACCTATACTAGATCCACTTGGTGGAAGGTCTGTCAGTACTCTGTGAAGCCGTATCACTTGTGAATGAGTGGCGGTTGTCACAGGTGCACTAAGTCTAGCAACTGCTAGAACAATAGTGCTATCACAGCCTAGTGGTCACAAGGTCTTACATGTATAGTAATGCAAGAGGCTAGCGATGCACTTTAGCAATATCATTCACGAGTGATACGACTTTGCAGAGTACTGACAGACCTTCCACCAAGTGGATCTAGTATAGATCCCACAAGTGTGGCGGTCTAAGCTATGCTTTATTAAAAGCCTCTAGCTTCTTGTCGGTCACCAATTGCACTGAAGAGACCTGATAGGTCGAAACAGTGTCACTGTCTGCAGTTTACTATTAATTTACTTACAAGATTTTAGAAGGCCATACACACATTATTGGATTCAATTGTTTATCTACCATCAAAAATTTTGATTTCTTTGTAAAAATATTGTTGCAAGAACACAGTGCAGCATTTGTTTTTGTCAGATACCAGCAAAGTAATAATAAACCACTGCTCTACCAAAAAACTGAAAATCTAAAACGCTCAATCACATGAACAACTGAGCCATACAACACAACTCACAACACTTAAAATAACCAATGGTGATAAGCCAATGCAACAAAATACTGAAGCAGCATAAAAATGATTGGCTACTGCAATGAAATACTAAAGCAGATTTTTTGAAAACATTGGTGCTTTGAAGTATTGCAAATCGACTTTACAGTACCCAACTACCCATGCTTCATCGAGTTGGAAAAGTAAAGCTGCTCACCCAACATGTCGTAAGAGGTGACTTTTGGGTACCCAGCAATGGCAGTCTGCCTTGGCAGTGGGGCTACCAGTCAGCAATTTGCATTCATGACTGGTTCAGAATGGGCTGGCACTTTTCCCCTAGCCTGATGGCATGAACCTGGATTGCTGTTCACGCCATACCTCCATCCCAAGGAAGAGGAGGCATAAACCAACCAATCAACCAAATTTACAGTACCAGTAAGTCTTGAAAAACATCATTAACTCTCCTGTCACTACAGAAATTAGTGTTTCTTCCAAGGTTTAAAGTTTTAAACATTCGCATAATTATTTTTGTATAAAATATGTACTTCACTAAGAATAGGCAACAGCAACACACTCTTGTCTCAACTTCTTGCAAAAAACCTGTAACAACATTGATCTACACTAAAACTAAAAATCTCAAAATGTTCCAACATATCTAATATAAATAAAACAACTGCTCTGTATGACACAAGTTACTTTTAATTACAAATAAGAAAATTATAGAATAGTAACTTAAACAGCATGTTACTGCACTATCTAACACTGCAAAGCTGCTTTTTTAAAAACAAAGTACTGTCTGTGAAGTATCGTTAGACACAACTTATAATGAGTATGAGCTCGAAATCATAATTAGCTATTTCTAGAAAATTCAAAATTTTGTAAATATATTATTGGAAGTACAAGCATCACTCATTTCTTTCAGCTACTTAGTGTAATATTAATTGGCCTGTGGTGCAACGGCAGGCATTTGACTGTGGTCCAAGTTAAAATAAGTACACTCCATGTGGCGACTAGTCACTTCCATCATGATAGCTACTGAACATAGATGGCGATCCATATATAAAGCCAGGTGTTGTTGGTGACTTTCTGCTTGTTGTTTGTAGTTGAAGTTGTTACACAATTCCCCTCCTCAAGCACGTGCAGCTAGCGGAGACATGCATAAGGAACAAAGAAGTTGCTTAGGTCGCAACATGCCTTCCCCAACAATGGCGAAAGAGTGAGGCTTGCTGGTCAAAGTAAGTGAGATTCCCACCAAGACTTCAATTGGAAGGCAGCTTTGTCATTAGGGCTCGGTGACTCGATGATGCTTTGTGCTGCTTGACTGAAGACACTGCCGTCCAACTACATGGAGGGAGATATAGCTTCTTTGTGGGGTCACCATTGTCGCACAACAGCAGGCATCTGACTGTAATCCAAGTTAAAATGAGTGCACTCCATGTGGTGACTAGTCACTTCTATCATGATAGCTACTGAACGTAGATGGCGATCCATATATAAAGCCAGGTGTTGTTGGCGACTTTCTGCTTGCAGTTTGTACACAATTCCCCTCCTCAAGCACGTGCAGCTAGCAGAGATGTGCATAAGGAACAAGGAAGTTGCTGAGGTCGCAACAGGCAGTGCTGGGCACTGCAAATTTACATTCAATTCTGCAACTGCAAATTCCGCAAAGCTGCAAGAGGTGTTCTGCAACTGCAAATCCACAAGTTTGTGGTAACTTTTCACACTTCCACAACTGCAAATGGATATTGCACTTCTGCAAACTTAGACAGCAATATTTACTGTTGTTTTGTCCTCGAGATGACCTCTTCTCTTTTTTGGAGGTCAAATTTTGCCGTCACCCAGACGTTGACCTCCAAAAAAGAAAGGTCATTAACACCTGGATGTTAACCTCCAACCCATAGCGTCTACTTCCAAGCGGTTTTAGGATTTAACAGGCAACACTGCCTATTGCTTTGCAGATTTGAGGTAAATTTCAATTTTTTCACCACAAATATTTGCAGCAGGAAATTAGGTTTGCAAATCTGCAAATAAGAACGGGAGTCCACAATTAGCAGATTTGCGGAAGTGCCCACCTCTGGCAACAGGCCTGTCAGCTGTAGGCCTAAACCTTTATGTTACACCAGTTGTTGGAAACCTGATAACGATAGCTTGACTTGCTCTTACAAAATCTGTAAATCACGTAATGCCTAGTCCTACATGCGATCATAAATCTATGGTTAGTTAACTAGCCAAATATAGGCCTGTAGCCAAGGTATCACAGAAACAAATAAGCTACTGTAATTGATAAACGATGTTATGGTGATACTGCATCAAAACTGTCAAAACGGCTTTCACCTTATCTCTGGCTCTCTTTTAGATGCTTAACAAACTTTAATTATAAATATCACTATGGCATGCTGATCGCCGTTTAACAGTGCCTACACTACAGAGCACTGCCTAGCGCCTACTAGATGGACTAAAGCTAAACTCATCAGTCAGTTCTATTCGATTTGACCCAACAATAAGCTTTTGCCAACAAGCTTCAAATGTTAAAGTTAGAATGAGTCTGCCTAAATTTCAGTGCACAACTGAGGCTGACACTTGACCCAACTCCGGCTCCTAGTCTGGTTTTTGTGATGCTACTACAACTCCTGCTCCTGCTCTGGCTAAAAAGGCCAAACTCTGGTTGTTGATCACCTCTGCCCTGGGGCAGAGGCGTCCAGAGTCAAAAATTTTGAATCAGACTCCTAATCCCAATCCAACAAATGCAAATTTGAATCCAACTCCAACTCCTAACAAATCAAAAATTATAACATAATCCGAATCTGACTCCAAATCCTGAAAATCAAAAATTTTCATATTTGCTTTTGATGTTATAATAACAAACTGTAAACATCAACTGTTAGTTCTGAAATAATGGGCTTAAGTTTATTTTTTTTAATTTGTGCATAAACAAACCTACACGGAAAATTACAAAATATATGATTATATCATCATTAGGCTTTCCAACATGCACGTTAACAGATGTTGTCATCACTAATTACCCATCAGTTTCACCAGAATCACATATACTGTAGTTTAAATTGCAATAATCTGAGGCGTGAAACAAGCTTTCGGTGGTAAAACATTGGGAGGAATATCTTTCAATGAAGAGATAAGAGTTAGAGGTTTGAATTAATTATGCCCTTCATCTAACCCCCAATTTCATTCCTACTGCTGTACTAGCTTGGTGGAAACAACACCCTAAATTCAATAAGACATTTTAACTATTTCCAATTGAAGTTGGTTTGTAAATGTCATATATACGATTCTATTTTCAAATGAAATTCTAACTGTTAAATTAGGCTATTTTTTTATTTATTTAGACTCCACTGATGTACACAGAAATTTTTTCAGCTGGTGACAGAGTCTATGATTAATATTTACCAAAAATATAATGATTGGGCCAACGGAGGGGTTGAATCTTTCTCTGCACTCACACCTATTTGACTCAATAAATATACAAATACTGTAAGCAATCAAACAAGTAATTGGTTAAACTTTAAAAATACCAGGACCAAATTCTTCATTGTTTTCACAAGCACATTAGCCAAAAGCCACCACTCACTTGACATCAAATGACACTACTGTATTGTACACTGTAGCTGTTTTTAGTAACACAACTTTCTCTAAACTCTGATAGCTTAACTAAAAACCAGTAAAAAAGAATACTTAACGAAAGTGCAAAACAAGAACAGCTTATTTAAATTTACACAGCACACTAAATTTTCAAAAAATGGACAGAAAAACACCTAATTTCAAAAAATACTAATTAAAAACGCAAAATGTAATCACTGTAGTTTGCTATGAAGGCTCAAACTCAATTAATTTGATCAAAGTAGCTGGAAAATGAGCTTTTAAATTTATACCAGCATATATAATATTATACAAGAAGGGTCTCACTGAGAATCTACCCACCTCGAGTTTCAACAATGATTCTTTTGCATTCCAGTGTTGATGGTTAGGTTCATTTAGCTTCTACCCCTACCCAAACTCTAATCTCAAACCTTACCCCAATTTGAATCCCAGCCCTAACCCTAAAACCAATGCAAAGTTGTGTTGCATAATAAGGGCAAACTATTAACACTTTCGCTGTGGGCGCTTCATTGCCCGCATTAACATTGCATTCCAGACATTTTTGCTGCGAGTTGCAGATTGGTAGGATCTTGTATCCCCATAAACACTGTTGCTGGCAGTTGTCTCCCTGCTGGACACCAATTGGGGTGCTGCTGAGCAGTGTTCCCTTTAAACGCAAAAAAAGTGCGAATTTGCGAAATTGTGTCCGGCGGATTCGCAGTTAAAATTCATAAGTGCGTAAAAAGTGTCCGGCGGTTTTTGGTAACTTTTTCGCTTTGTTAAAATTTTTGCAATTTTCTCAGCAAAATCTTAACCAACTGTTAAATGCATGGGGGACAGTGAAAAGAAATCCAAGTTAGAACAGAGGCTTTTTTAAAGCAGTGCAACGTTTCACGCAAACATCGCGCAACAGCGAGTGACGGCGACTTAACATATCGCGCGCGCCATTGCCACTTTTTTGTATAACAAATTATCTTTCCAGCAATTAACCTAAAGTAAAACCAATTTTTTTTGTTTACTTTTTCCCAGCCGATTTCAATCGTAGCTAAAGAGCAGCAATGGCAAGCAGCTCTCAAACTTCAGTTTTAACACAAGACATCATTTTTCGCGGGAAGTTTGAAACTAAACTTGCTTGAACTCTTCATGTTTTCTTTACGTTTCAACGCTAACTTCAATCGGGCTTGTTAAGATAAAAAAGCACATAGTTCTCGCTTTCAGTTAAGCACAAAAAACACCATTTTTTGAGGGAATGGTACAGTTTTTGTACGTTACGAATAAATAGCCTTCTTTTACTTGCCATTTATTACCCTAAAAAAAAAAGGATATGACTTCTAACCAATTTTAGTTTTGAATTCTCTTCAACTATTTTCAGATTTGAGATTGAAAGTTTGCTTGCAATTGCAAAAACCTGTTGTTTAATTGATTACGATAGAAAACTGTAAGTTGTTTAATTTTTATTTACCGTAAACAAGCAACAACTGAAGTTCGCAGTAATTTTTGTTGTGTCATAGTGTAATAACCTATCTTATATCACATTACTTTATAAAAGTCCTATTTCTCATGCTCATGTCGAGCGTCGGCAAAGGATTAATTTTATTTACGCGCATTGTTCACCTGTAATTCCAAAGTGCTTGCGAATCACTGTTGCAAAGGCTGTAAAGTTTGAGACCAAATTTAACCACAATTAACTTACTGAAGAAAAATAGCCCGGTATTCCCCGCTGCCTTATAATAACCGATTGGCTATAATAATAATAACCGATTGTTTGTGAACATTTTGGAGCTGACAAAGTCACGCTAATTATTACGTCACCGAAGCGCATTGTCACAGTTCTGACTTTCCTTTTCCTGCAAATTTGTCCGGCGGTTTTCGTACATTTGCTAGCAATTTCGCACTTGTGCCGGCGGTTACGCACTTACTAAAATCTTAGAGGGAACACTGCTGCTGAGCTGTCCTGGCCTGAGATGTAAGCAGCTGTGAAGATGATGCAGCTTGAACAGCATGATCATCACTCTATGAATCGCTTGCCTGAATATCGAAGTCATCACCACTGACATCAAGATCAGTGTTATTCGAATTACAATTCATAATAATATTACTAGTTGTGAAAGCATCCGTAGCGGTTATAAACTAATAAGTAAATTTAAGCTTTTCTAAATAAAAGTAAACTAAAATTAAAATAAATGTAATTTATAGCAACATCAAGCACTAAATGCTATTTCAAGTCTGTTTTACTTCTAATGTAATTACCACTACAACCGCAAAATAAAATTGCATTATCAATGTTCTGTTCTTAAAAATAAATGCTTTATTTAGTAACGAATTACGCATGACTACCACACACCAAACATGCAATTTGCTTGTAGCTCACAATGTAGATCTACGGTTTTGCAGTAGCAAAAATTGGAGCTTGGCACTCAACCAATGTGATCAACCCAAAACTGTAGATCTGTGTGGCTTGGCACTCAACTGTTGTAACGTTAAAATATAGATTTACATGGTTTGGCAGCAAAAATGTTAATAAAATCTTACAAAAATGCAAAGCACAGCTGAAAAACTATCAGTAATACTTAAATGAAATACGATTCACCAGAAAAATTAGCATTAAAAGCTTAAGCATAGTATCTACAGTGCACACGAAAATGCAAAGCTCAGTAAAATAACCAAATGCTTAAAGAAATTTAGAGCACTATAAATATTACTAAATAAATTCTAGCATAAAACTGCTAATTACAATACCAAATCAAAAGGTTTTCTGGTGAATGCATTAAAAAAAAATATAGTTGCAGCATTCAGGTAAGCAAGCAGAAAAGTAGCTCACTCTCAATCATAAACAGAGTTATTAAATTACTTAGCAATTAGTAGAATTCAAAACCATTATTGAGTTAACAGTGGAAGATGAGAGCTGTGACCTACGCTTTGAAACAGTAGTGCCACAAATGCTAAACAACCTTTCACTACTGACACTGGATGATGGAATACTGAGAATACCAAGGGCAAGCTTGTGCAACAGGGGAAACTTTTCTACTATTGTCAGAGACAACCAGAACTCTAAAATGTTGAATCTTCCATTCACTGAAAAAAAACCTGTTTGTCAACTCATTATCAAACACTGCATCCTTGTAGCAGGTTACTTCATCCAAATCAAAATTGACAGTTTCATCACAACAGTCTTGCCATTCTAAAAATTCGTCATCAATATTGGATATGCTTTTGTTTTGGCGGCATTGTGCATTAGATGTATGATCCAATGATAATTGAGTTTGAGTAGAGCAACTTGAACCAATCAAACTTGAAGTCTTTCGACTGGTTACTGAAAACTCTGAAAGAAAGTTTCTGGCAATGTTCAAGAGTTCATTTCTTTCATTTTCCTGTAGAGCATGCATGCTTTTAAACCTGGGATGAAGAAACATAGCAAGTTTATGTATTGCAGTAATTTCAAACTTTTCAGTAAGAGCACATAAAGCTCGTTTTTTCAGAAACTTCACAAAAGAAGAATCAGAGTAATCTTCAATTACAACTCTTTTAAGCTTCATATACCATTGATAAACATGGTGAATAGTGGGAAAATCATCACCCTCCAATGCTTTGGTTGCATCATGAAATGGTTGCAAAAACTTTACAACACTGTCAAGGAGAGCTAAATCAATATCAGCCAATCTTCTTTCTTGTACAATGACACATAGAATCTTTTTGGCTTCATCATAAGTTTTGATCAATGTAGCCACTATGTAGGCAAACGTTTCACTGCAACTACATTTTTTGGAATACTTTCAGATATGACATGAGGCCATCATTGCTTTGCATTGGAAGAATTTGGGTGCTTAAATGCTCCAACTTCAAGGTATGAGGCAGAACAGTGGCGATTATGTGACAAGCGCATGGTTCTCAGTGGTGGCTAGTTAATGCTGCTTTAATATTGCTGCCTTGATCTGTTACAAAGTACAACTTATTTTTCACCATATCAAAGGGTATACCAAGATCAGTCAGTGCAGATATAATGCTCTTATGTAAATTATAGTTTTCACTTCTTCAAACTGATACACAGACAACACAAACTTTTTAAGTTAATTATTTTTTGCAAAATGGACTGTCAACCTTATGAAATGTCGCATTTTGATATCACTCCACAAATCAGTCGTTACTCCAACCATACCATTTTCCTGTGCCGCAATTTTCATATGTGCCACAATCTTTGATTTCACAACTGTGGCTTCTTCATCTAATTTTCTTTTTACTGTGTTTCTGCTTGGCAGAAGCTTTTTTGCCGAGATATTTCCATGCTTAGCCCCAATATTGATTGCAGCTTGAACTAATTCTGTCATTCCCTTTCCTTCAATTGAGAGCAGTGGCCTTAAATCCAAAGAAACAAAACCAATAGCAGCTTTCTGCATCTGCTTTATTGCATTTGTTGGTGGGTCTGATTGACAAGAAAAATATTTTGTGATATTTGACTGCTCAGCAAAAATGTGCTCCAGGTAGCATCCATATTAGTTGATCAGCATGTTTTCAAATGAAGCCGTAAATGTGATGTCCCACTGTTTGCTTTGTGGTGCTTTAGATTTGAACATATTTTACTTTTAACACAATCAGCATAAATATTGGAATCCTTGAAGTGGACCATTGAAAATTTATCCCAAACATCATTTTTCTTCTTAATACAATTTTCTTTTTCATATAATTTACCATCTTTTAACAGTTTATTAAAATTTTGCTTATTCATTTCATCAAGCTAAGCTATTATTCAGAACATAATTTAAAGCAAGTGGCTATTTTGCCATTGACAGCATTTTACCCTTGGAGACTATTTTGCTGTAATCATTCACCTGTGTTTGTATTGCCATATCACTACCACTCTGCCAGTGAGGCTGTGGTGTAGTGGATAATGCACTTAGTCTTGAATTGCTATGGTTGTGGGTTTGAATCTCAGCTGGCAGGGCACTAAAAGAAAGGAAGTGTACACTGAAGGGGCAGCTGGGCAGGCCCGGCATGTGAATGTACAGGGTACTGTACACTGAAAGGTACAGGATGGGAGAGTGGAAACCTGGGGGTGAAAATTTTCTTTATTTGCGTATTAAAATTGACCAATCAGAAACGACCAAAAGTCACATGTTTAGTACATTGGTAAGATTTACCAATCACAAATAACTCATGACAAAATAGCTTCTTATTGTAAAATTCCATTGATGGCAAAATAGTTGAGCTGCCTAATTAAAAAAAAGGAATAACACTCATATACTAACTTCATATCAATAATGCCTCTCTTTGGGGTCTTGTACTGGTAACCGTGTCAGCATAATTTTAAGTTAATTTTCTCACACATAGTAACCTGTACAGCTATGGATAAAATTATGTCTCATAAAATCAGAAACGTCCTATAGCCACTTTTACAACTTTAAAGTCTTTGATGCTGTACCAGACTCAAACTGCAAAGTAGCTGAGTAAGCCTATCACAGTCCATCAGTGTTGGATACTAGAATATCTTTTAGTCTTGTAAGCCTAATGTGTGTGGTGAAAACCAATTGCTGAACTGATCAATTGATTATTACAATAACCTCGAGACTAGCGGTACTCCACCTAGTTTAACGTATCCCCAAGCTCTTCCACACATATTGATAGCCTAGGGTACAATGTCATAGCCTCTTCCTAGACTAGACTACTTCTGACTTCTTAGTATGGTACCTTAATCCTTTTAACAATGAGTAATCTGACTACTTGCGGTTACCCGCCTAAATGACTAGTGCCTGTGGGAGTGGGAGAAAACAAAAACTTTGAAATTCGTATCCACACTCCATATCACATGGGTAGAAAAGTACGACCGGTAGTTCTCCACATCAGAGGTGTACATCGGATCCGGAGCCGGATTCAAAAATCAGGATTATCCGGTTTTTTTGTCGGATTCGGATTTGAAATTTTTGAAATTTTCGGATTCGGATTTTGGTTTTATAATTTGGTCAGAATAAGCCGCCAATGGAGGTAAAAAAGTAGCGGTCAACAACAGGCAGCTGTGCCTGTATTTTGGGTCGGAGGTACTGCCCGGGAGGTGATGACCTTTTTTTTTTTTTTTTTTTTTTTTTTGGAGGTCAACGCCTAGTTGATGGCAAAATGGCTAAAATTGCGGTCCAAGTTTGCAGAAATAGCGGTTGCGGAGTTGAGTGCAAATTTGCGATGCCCAGCACTACTTATTATGACATCAAAGGCAAATATAGGAATTTTTAATTTTCAGGATCCGGATCCGGATTCGGATTATAATTTTTTGGTTTGTTAGGAGTCAGAGTCGGATTCGGATTTGCATTTTTCGGATTAGGATTAGGAGTCGGATTCAAAATTTTTGACTTTGTACACCTCTGCTCCACATCCCGTAACCGCTCTTTCACACCAAGTTATAAAACCAAAATCCTAATCGGACAATTCAAAAATTTACAACCTGAATCCGACCAAAAAACCGGATAATCTTGATTTTAAAATCCGACTCCGGATCCGATGTACAACTCTGCCCTAGGGTCCATCGTGGACATGGATCGTACATGTCAAAACTAGGTTTAATCACAGACCCTACAAAAACAACCTATTTTCTGACCAAGGATTCAGAGATGAGTGGATATAGGTTTTTTCAGATCCTGATCCGACTCTAATCCGAAACATCAAATCCTAATCCTGAATTTGGAAAATGTTAAATCCAAATCCTTATTCTGAAGTTGTAGAACCTGCTTGCAAAATTTGAAATTGATTTCAAGCTTTACTTCATTTGATCATAAAGAAGTTAAATCCTAAACCGAATTTTCAAAAACTCTAAATTCTAATCCGGCTCAAATCTTTAAATCCGCCCGAGTCTAGATCCTGATTCTAATCCGTCCTGATCTCTGCAAGGATTCCTGTAGAATCTATATTCTCACCAAGCTTATTTCAAGAGCATATATATTTATTTGAAAAGCACACGGAGACAAAACTAAAACTATACAGCTTTGTCAACAATTTTTCTTAAATCAGAGATCAACACTATCATTTGGCAATTACCAGCAACCCACCAAATATGAGCCAAATTTTGCCAGAAAATTCGCAAAATTTTAATTTCCTGCTGTAATACATAGCAACACCAATTGAAAAATACTTACTTTGTCTAAACCAAGAGTCGCAACTTATGGCACTGGAATTGCACGCAGCTTTTTTGATTTTTTCGGAGAGCACTTTTGCTAAAAAGTCAGGTGTGTGTGCCTTGAAATTTGGCTCGTAGCCACTAATTAATAGTAAAGACCTTTTTTCTTTTGAAATCACATCACCCTTGATTTGATGTGCTATGTCAAACAAATTAGTCCAAATACAATTTTTTGTGTTCTCTTTTCTGTGGAAATCGGTCATCAAAAATTGCTGATCCCTGGTCTAAACTTTAAACATGCACAGTTTTGCGAAACCAATCACATTTTTTGGCAAAAATGGTTGTGTTTTTGATAAATTTAATGTCAAATTTTGATTGGGCCTTTCACCTCCACATTGCGGAAATTGTACTTTGCATAATTTACTAGGTTTTTGGCCTAAGCTTTATCTTTTCAAAGTATTGGATATTGCAGTGCTTACTCTTCAGTTGTTTTTTGTCTTGGCATACACTGCCCGTGTGATTTAATGTTGTCTCCGTTACAATTGGTATTTTTGTCTACACATTTATTCTCTTTGGATTTGGCTAGTTGTTCCAAAGACCAAGTTTTGTAAATCCGAAATGATACACTTATTTACAATGCAAAGAATTTTTTTTTTTAATTTGCCATATTTATCCTCCATTCACGAGAAAGCGAATTGTATTGCTATGTTTTGGACGGTAAGTCCGCACTCGCTTGGGAGCTGCTACTTCCGGGTCACCTGTCTTCCACATAAAGGTAGGGCATCCCATTAGGTGTCTTTCCCAAGGACACAACAAACAAACTTGTCGGTTTGCTTTCCACGATCTGCCACAAATGCCGAGCGCCAAGCAGGGAAGCTGTAGATACCATTTTTTAAAGTCTTTTGGTATGACTCGACAAGGGGAATGAACCCCAAAGTCTACCGGCTGCAAAGCGGACGCTTTAACCACTACACCAGCGCGTCGGTGGCGAGTTACTGGAGGCAATTGTCGAGTTATGTCACAGTAGTGTTACATTTTTCCTTTATATAAATAACCATGCACACGCACATGATCGCTCTCTATTTTGGAGTCGGTTGCTCAAATGTGGGTCACCGGAACAGCAAAACCAAGTAAAAAGCCGAAGACTTACCATTACCATACAGAGTGGGAGGAGGACTTCTTTTTCATAATGTCATTTTCGAAGTGTGTTTGCCTTATCTGTCAGTGTACAATTGCTTTACCGAAGAAGGGAAATGTGGAGCGTCATTTTCGGACTGCTCATAAAAACTATGACATTGAGTTTCCTCCGAAAAGCGAGTTGAGAAGGAAAAAGTTGAAGGAACTAAAATCTCAATTGTCCGGACAGCAGTCATTTTTCACATAGGTAACTTCAAAGGCAAAGGCAGTCACTGAAGCATCATTCCCAGTGAGTCACTTCATCGTAAAAAAAAAGAAATCCTTTCAAGATGGAGTAATGGTAAAAGAAGCATTTATTGAAGCGGCAGACTCATTGTTCAGAAACTTTAAAAACAAACCAGAAATACTAGGTTCGATCAAAGCTCTTCAGCTATCAAGAAATACAGGAACACGGCGCAGTGAAGCCATAGCTGAGGATTTGACCCGGCAACTTTGGAAGGACATCGCAGATTGTGAGTGTTTCTCACTTCAATTGGACGAGTCTACAGATGTGAGTGACACAGCACAATTGTGCATTTTTATTCAAATGGTTTTTACTGACATGACTGCAAAAGAGGAGCTGTTAACAATACTGCCTTTGAAAGAACACACACGAAGAGAAGACATATTTAAGTCTTTCAAAAACTTTATTGAGAAAACTCAGTTCCCAGTCTGCAAACTGATGTCCATCACCACGGATGGCGCACCCGCCATGGTTGGTCACTCAAATGGATTTATCGCCAAGTGCAAGGAAGACGATGATTTTCCAGACTTCCTCAATTACCACTGTATTATACACCAACAAGTATTATGTGCAAAAATGCTCAACATGAAAGAGATAATGGATGTGGCAACAAAGATCTCCTGTTCTATTCGAGCTGGATCTCTTCAAAGACGACTGTTCCGTGCACATCTGGAGAAAGCTGACTGCGACCACATGGAGTTGTTGTTGCACACCGATGTGAGATGGCTAAGTCGGGGGAAATTCCTGCAAAGATTTTGAGAACTGTTGCCGGAGATCAAGGAGTTTCTTCGTGAAAGTAAACATGCAGATTATATTCAACTAAATGACCATCGGTGGCTGCTGGACTTAGCATTCTTAACCGATCTGACCAACATGTTGAATGACCTCAATCTACAGTTGCAAGGAAAAGACAAAACTGTGATTGATATGATCAGCTCAGTTAATGCTTTTAAACGAAAAATGCAACATCTCTCCTCAAAGCTCCACCGCCATGATTTGGCAAACTTCAAGAACCTCGCAGCAGAGCTGGAGACACAAATGCAGTCATGTGCGCAGCTTGACAGTGCGCGCTACATAAAGCAAATTGACAATTATCTTTCAGAGTTTCACAGACGCTTTCAAGACTTTGCTTTACTCGAGCCAGTCGCTACATTCATGTGCTATCTGTAGACGCTGCTTCAAGCTTGGAAGGCGCTGGCAGCGTTTACTAGAGGAAACCAAAATCTGCAACGCGCTCACCGTGAATCCACTGCTGTACTAAACATCAATTGCCAAAACTTGAATTTATTAGCACAACAAAACTTAAGGAAAGCGGTTTCAAATTAAATTGTTTCTTCCAACTGACATGCTCCAAAAAACTGCGCGAAAACAGCAAACTGAACGAAAACAGATTGTCTCAATAAACTGTCATGTCAACCTTTTCTTTTTCCAGCCCGCTACACTCGGTCACGTGACTAACAAAAATTATTAACTATTTACAAGGGTTTCCTGCGTCAGTTACACTATCTTTTCCAGGAAGATGTTGTGGTTGTTTCACTGGCGTCAAAAATTACAACACTGTTCCACCTAAACTCTTCTGAAGTGGAAGATGAGATTCTGACACTTCAAGCCAACCTTCAGATTAGGGCTAGAGCTCATGGACAATTCTGGAACTTACTCATAGAGGACAAGTACCCAAACATTAGGAAATGTGCTACCTTCTTGACTGCATTATTTGGCTCCACTTATTTATGTGAGTCAACCTTTTCCTACATAAAGATCATCAAGTCCAAGAACCGTTCCACCATGACTGATGAGCATCTGGAAGTCTGCTTAAGGATGGCTATCAGTAGCTACTGTCCGGACTATGCATCACTGGCTGATTCCATAAAGTGCAAGTCATCAGAGTAAGGTAATGACAAAAAATGTACAGAGTAGAAATGTATAGTTTTATGCAGTAGTGCAAGGTACACCAGCATATACTGTACATTGTACAAATGAAAATAAATAATTCTCAATATATTTATAAATAATATGTTTTGCATTTTTAGTAGGTGGTAGATCTTTTTGACTTGGTCATGTCATAAGTAGCTCTCAGGCTGAAAAAGTGTGGGCACCCCTGGTGTAGAGGTTCAGAAGTGGTACGTCGTTTCGATTCTTTTTGCTACTTTGTACATGTGTGAAGCTGGCTTTTCTGATGTTGCGGTTGTAAAGACCAAGTACCGCTCTACTATAAATAGACGTCGAAAGAGGAATGCACGTAGCGTTATCAAACATCACACACCGATTTGATGCGCTATGTCAAAATAAGACAACAAATGTACCGTTTTTTTCGGACTATAAGGTGCACCGTATTATAAAACACAGTATCAATAAACGGCTTCTAACGCTTTTATTTTCAAACATAAAACGCATCGGGTTATAAGGCGTGCAGCGGTTTCGAACCCGCTTTTTATGTTAACAGTGTTTTTGATCTAAGTTGTCTTGTATCACCTTATCTTTTCAGCGCTTTTGGTTGATTTCTTTGTTTGCGCAGTTTAGTTAATTAGGACACATTTTAAGTTTCTGGTTTTGCTTTAAGCATGTTTTGGACTTGTTTTAAAATCATTTGACTTTGTTTTTACGTTAGTTATTCAATGCAATACAACTCGGTTAGTCAATTCAATTCAATTTAAAGTCAGTCAAAATGCGGTTCACTAGTTTTTTTGTTTATCTAAAATCGTCAATAAATGGATCAATTCGTTTGCCTATATTTTGATCAACCAGAAAGAGCGGGCGCAAGGATTTATAGTTTTGTAAGTTAGCAATTATTAGTCATCCAAACTAGCCTTTGCTACAAGCGTACAAAATGAAACAAAAACTCACTTTGTATTTTACTTGTATTTTATTCAGAAGAAACGATCAAACGAACGAACAAACACGTTTATTGCGTAACTACACGGTCTGTTTACAAAACAATTGCTGTGGTTTTGGATGCACGCACTGTACATGCACGCACACACCCTCTGGAGAAGAAGATTAGTTGAAGGAGGCATCGATGCATTCTACAATCTGAGCTTCACTACTGGCAATGGAAAACTACATACCGGTACCGACCTCAGAAGTGACATTGCTGAACATCTGGGCTGTGTTGAGAAAGAATTTGGAAAGTATTTTCCAGATCTTTCCGGCGACAATCCATGGATCAAAGTCACAAGAAATCCTTTTCTACGTCAAATAAAAAAAGTTCCAACAGCAGCACAAGAAGAATTTCTTGAACTTATCTAGGACCATGCGGCAAAAGATAGCTTTGAAAGCATGGAACTGTGGTCTTTTTGGCTGCAAATTGAAGTTTATGCTTCCTCTCCGAAGTGAAGAAGCTTTAAAGTTGCTGATACAGTTTTCAGCAACTTACCTCAAGGTTTTTCTTCGACTGTTGTTATTAAGACCAAAATTCGCAACAAACTAGAATCGGAGGATGACTTACGCTGCTCGCTCTCTACCGCTAAACCTCGCATCGAGATGTTAACGAAAAAATAACAATCGCAAAAATCACACTAAAATGAACCCTTTGTTTTTTGTGTTATGATATGATGTGGTAATAAATTTTTAAGTGAAATCATTTTAATTGTTACGTTATTACCCGTAGCTTATAAATCACAGTTAGGGCTAATAGCCAATACAAGCTATAAGGCGCTGTAATACATTATCATTAAAAATAACAGAGTGGGAAATCTGAGCTTGGTGATTGGGTTCAGTGGGAAACTGAATTAAAAAGGTAAATTACCGCTGCTCTATGAATTAATGAAATCAGTCAGGCTATTGCTAACATAACGCGAACCCCTCCTTCTCAACCGCGGGCAAGGACTTGCTTGCTGTGCCTCACAGAAAAATACGCAATTCTCCAAACATGCCCCACTACATCGTTGAACAGGACCGAACTAATGGGAAAATGGCACTATACCAACAAATTCAATTTAAAAAATTTTCATAACCCCATCATTGTTTTCGATCCCGGTTCACTCAAGAGTTCTGAGGTTAATAATCAACCTTCGCCAGGCGCTTCATCACTTAGCACCACTGGCGGCTTAATTGTTATCATTCCTTGTTTCTGAGACGAGCTGCATTAGTTGCTGGATTTTCAAATGCACTGCACTGATTATTAGTTAAACAATTTAGCAGTTGGCAAGTACGCCAGAGCCGTGTTTGCCAAAAGGGAAAGGAACAGAGCCGTCTGTCCAGAGCACCAGATCGTAAGGAGGGCATTCAGTGTGAGAGAAGTAAAGAGAACAGCAGCAAAGGAAAGAAAAAGAGACGAGTATTCCTCTGCAGAAGGACAGTGAGAGTCAAAGTAAAAAACAAAGTCATTTCAAGGAGCTTTCCGAAAATTCAAGGAAGGGAGGCGTTCGTTGGTACGAAAGACCGGAGAAAGAGGGACGGTTAGTAGAATTGGTAGATGATCAAAACACAGGTTCTGAAGCACCTCCCAGGAGCAAGATAGGGCGAGAGAGAAAAGAGCAAAGGAGATGTCAGGGTAGAAGCTACTGCCAGAGGAGCGATGAAGAGGAGTAGGTATGTCAAAGTCATTGAGGGGAAGGAGGTCAGAGGAGGTGACCCGATCGAATGAAAGCACTGTTCTACATTCAACACGACTTTTAATACAGTAGGCGCCGCTTATTATGACCACGCACAATATGACCAGCCGCTTATTATGACCAATTTGGTATGGTTCGGAATTTTTCCATTTAAAATTGTCCGTTTAATATGACCAAATTTTGGATAATATGACCAACATTTTCTCCATCGCTCTTATTACAGTACAGTATTTTTTCCCGCCACGCACTTATAACTTCGCCTTTTGAACATATTGTTACGTACTGTACTTAGTTTTACCGTCACTTGTGCTGTTTCAGTACTGTACTTAATTGTTTTACTGTCAATGTCACACTGTTACATCGGTTAAACGATGCATCAGACGGTATTTGGACTTCTTGTGGTTTACGGCATCGATTCAGGAGCTGTTATGGATGCTTCGGTTTTTATAACTATTCGATATTATGACCAAAAGGGTCTGGTCTCAAAGTGGTCACATTAAGCGGCGTCTACTGTATCTGAATAAAAGAAACACAGAGTAGTTCGGACAGTGCCGTAACTTCGTCATTTGGGGCCCCGGTGCAAACATCCATTATGGGGCCCCGGTGCAAACATCCATTATAGGGCCCCATTTTTTAGTACAAAACGTTCAACTGGGCTACTTTTTGCAGTACAGGAATCATTGCGTTTCTTTGGGGTTTTTCGACGACTCCGCGCTATAGAAACATTTCAATCGAGTCATTTGATATTTTGCAACATAGCAAGGAGCTACAGTAATTACTAAGTAAATCTGCGGCATAGAAATCAAAGTCGCAGGCAATCTTTATGCCTATACAAAACGAAACTCAGCAGTGAAAATCTGATAGGCTACCGTAAATGTGTAACGATCGATGAATGACGAGTCAAATAAGCATGTGCAACCTATTGGGGCAAGCTGCTAAGCATAAACGATATTTCAGTCAAGTTTAGCTCAATAAAAAGTGCCCTGACAATTGCCCGTAAGAGTAAGACATAAAATAATAAAAACTACAGCACTTTGATGAAAATTGAGCAATTTACTGGCAGCAGCAGTTGCGGTGGTTATACAGACTAAAAATTCTTCCGTATCGCTTTTGCACTAGCAAACTGCTTGATGGCTTTTCTAAAATCCAAAGTTTTAGCTCGTTCGTGTTCTATCGATAACAGAGACAAACCACTAAGTCGCTCTTATGACATGGAGCTTCGAAGAAAGTTCTTGATGAGTTTCAGTTTTGAAAAAGATCTCTCCACTGTAGCAACTGTTACAGGTACTGTCAGATACATCATATAAGCTGTACAAACGTCAGGATAAGATGTTGCAAGCGATGCATTCTCTATAATCAAAAAAGAAGCCATTTTCTTCGCAGATTTTAAATGTGCAATCTTTTCTTTAAACGACGTTTTAATGGAAAGCATTTGGCTAGGAAACAAGGGAGAGACGTTATCGGTAAATTTGTAAGAAAACTTTTTTGCTTCCTCCTTAATATTAAAATGAGAAGCACTTGATAGAAAACTTGGCTCTAAAACTTGATATGCCATGTAGTAGTTAGTAGTTGGCAATTTATTTCGCTTCTGTTTTCTCAACACAAAAAAAAAAAAAAAAAAAAAAAAAAAAAATTCATTCCTTCAAAGCGATTAATAAGTTGACGAGAAACTATGTCCATCAATGGAAGAAAGACAGTTAGGCGAAATCGCTTCACAGGATCACTTAATGCTATCCCTTCGGATAGTTCGTCAAAAAATGTTTTTGTTTTCTTTGTTCTCTTGTTTGAAAACTGTCTTGGCAAACCCCATTGTGACGAAATACTGGAAGCGTCGTTCATTACCGCGTCAAAACTCGTTCTGAGTTCAGCAATGTTCTGAGCAGCTTTTTGCAAAAGTTTATGCTCAGAAATTAAGTCAATTGTTTTACATTGCATAGCTTTCGAAGGAATATTGACGATCCAAAATCTTACACTGGACAACCAGCATAAACACAAAGTCGAAGTTTTCTATCTGCTTCTTTATTGCCATAGCTTCATCTCTTTCTTTAGGTTTCGTGCTGGTAAGTATTATGTGAGTCAAGCATTTCATAATGTCAGAAAATCTTTTCTTCAACGCATAGAAAGCATCATATCGACCGGACCACCGAGTTGGATTTAAGACTTTCAATGTAGGATTTGAGGAAGAACGATCATGGATATTCTGAAGCTTTTGCCACCGCACAATGCTATGTCCGAAAAAAGTATATACTGACTCAATCGTGTAGTAAAATTGACGGGTCTCAGTCACCCCTTCCATGGCATCTTTTAACACCAAATTTAAATTGTGCGAAGCACAATGCACATAGTAAGCATGTGGAGCAACATCTTGAATCTTCTTTTGCAAGCCGGAGTACTTCCCGCTCATCACTGCAGCGCCGTCATATTTTTGTCCGCGGCAGTTTTTTATATCAAGCCCTTTTTCCTGAATGGAATTAGTTATTAGTTTGTGCAATCCGATCGCAGATGAAACTTTGACTTCGGTAAACGCTTCAATAACTTGCAATTCGCGTGGCGTTCCATCATCATGGTAAGCGATCTTGACGTAACGAAATACTTCACTTAATTGGTCTTTTTTGCTGACATCCTACGTGGTATCAAGAATGATGGCAAAAAACGGAGCGCTTTGGAGTTCGATTTTAATATCCTGGAGGACTTGTCCAGCCAGTAATGAGATTAGTTCGTTTTGTATCGACGGACTTAGATATTTTGGAGAACCTTTAGGAAATTGTAAAAGTTTGTCTAATACACTGTTATATTTGGCGATGAGCTGAATGATAGAGAGAAAGTTGCCCTTGTTTTCGTTCGACACTTCTTCAGTGGACCCACGAAAGGGTAAATTACACATTGCCAGCATCAAAGTAACATTTAATAATCTTTCCAAAATCTTTTGCCAAAAATTTGTTTTTTCCAGTAAGGACACGTGCAATGTTTCTTCGATTGTCTTGTTGTTTCGCCATTGCTCGTATACGACACATGCCTCCGCATGACTTGCGGACGTTTCGTGACTTCGAATCCGCTGCGATAAATGACCCCAGTCATTCAAACCCGTTGTGCCCCATGGGTTTTAGTGAGAAAAAGAAGTCCCTGGACGGCTTGGCGGGGCATTTTTACACGAAAATAACCAACAGGGCTGACAATAAACACGGTCGATGCTTTGTGAATAACACAACCAAAATCTCCGTAATGTTACACCGGATTGCGTTATAAAGCTGTAGTAAGAATTAGAAAATGAACGACCGGTTTGGGGTGGATCTTTTGGGAAAGGTCCTTCAGGTTGCGTCGGACCTGCCGCAATTATCGCTCTTTTGATTTCCGGGTTTGTAATAGTGGTGGGAAAGTCACTATCATTAAGACTCACTAAAGCTTCAGGATTACAACTTTTTTGTGGAACAGTTTCTGATTCTGTGCTTTGCGTTGCTGTTGTGCTTACATCTTCGTTAACCAGCTCGGCCTCCACTGTTGCCGAACTAACCTGCTCAGCCTCTGTTGTTGCCGAACTAACCCAATCGGCCTCCGCTGTTGTCGAACCATCTCTATTACGCGCAGCTTTTTCGGATGTTTCTGATTGAATGCGGCGACTCTGATGTCCTAACCACGAGCTCAAGCTCCGAGAACTTCTGGCAGCCTCAGCTAATTTCTTCTTCTTATCACGCTGTTTTTGTGCGCCACTTTTGTAAGTTCTTTTCATAACTAAAGTTTTCTAATACAGTATTTTATGTTACTCAAAATCTAAAAAGTTTAATGAAATTTAGTCAATAAATTAGTAAAGTCTTGAAACTTCATGAACTTTATTCATTCAGCGTCACTTTGCTGGTCTATACTCTGCCACCTGTACTAACTCGAAATGAAAACGTACGCGTGTTGCAACTGATTCTCGTGAATCGTTTATTTCGTCACAAAGTATTAATCGCAAACAATACAAAGTACGTATTAGAGTAATGGCAAACAATCTAACGTTCCAAGGGGCTCCGTAAGAAGGCAACGAGTCGACTAATGGCATTACGCAAGACGCAATAAACTCAAATGCTGGGCGAAAAAATTACACGTGCAAATTAAATGAAAAAATAAGTTTTACTTAAATAAAAAAAATAGATGAAAAAAATAAGTTTTACTTTTTCAACGTAATATTTTTATTGCAGTAAGGGGCCCCTTTACTCCGGGGCCCCGGTGCACCGCACCGCCTGCACCGGTGGTAGTTACGGCTCTGAGTTCGGAACAATAAGCTCAAGCGAAGTAGGTGACGTAATAGCAATAAATGAAGGTTTTTGTTCCCTCAAAATGATAAAGTGTAGAAGAAGGCAGGCTACAGACACACAAAAGTTAAAAAAATTGTCAGCGGTCTTTTTCTTGTTTTTTGTTGGTTGAAGCGGAAGCGGTAGGTGTGGAAGCGGAAGTGGAATCGGAAGCGGTCGAAAAATAACCGCTTTCACATCCCTGGTTAGTACGACCGCATTTCCCATATATGTGTTGATATATACATAGGCATGTATATAGGAGATAATCACTCAGCTTTGCAGTCTTAAACAGCAAAGTTGTCAGAGCCGCGATATATCTTTTTGTGCAACTACGGAATAAACACTAGAACTACAATAGTTGTTTCGCCTTGAGGCTCATCAGGTGGTAGGCTACGTCATATTCTATTTGAATTTACGTCTTGTTGTCTTTGAACAAGACCTATCATCTGATGAGTCTCAAGGCGAAACAGACTGTTGTGGTTTTAGTGTTTATTCATTAGTTGTGTGCAATTAGAGAGAGAGAGAGAGAGAGAGAGAGAGAGAGAGAGAGAGAGAGAGAGAGAGAGAGAGAGAGAGAGAGAGAGAGAGATTTCCGTTTTTCCGTAATTTGGTTTTGATGAATTTCTGTATTATCTGATTGAGTAGTTTCCATATATCTGTAAACCAGGACTTCAATGATTTGATATTGCTCAATGGACCATACAGTTTTGTAGATTATTCGCTTAAGTTTGGTATTGTGAGGTTTCGTCGATTAAATGGAAGTTGACATTTACCCAAGTTGAGACCTAAGAGAAAGACACTGATGTGCAAGGTCTTCAGTATCGCCTCCGATTTATTTAGCTTATTTATTTTTTTACTCCCCATTTGTGAAAGAGTTAGCTTTTTCAAAGCATAGTTCTACAGGTGAATTGCTGCTTGGTAGATTCTTCATTTTTGTTAGGCCTACTGAAGAGTTAATGGTGAAACGTGATATCTTGGACTTAAAAAGCATGTTTTCATTTTGGGCGGTTTAGAATTTTTTGCATTTGCATCAGTTTGAGTTAGTGGTTTTTCTAAAGTGTCCTAGTGAAGGCTATTTGTAGCCTATTTGTAGACCAGTGACCTGTAGATTTCACAACATGAAAAAGTTTACATGTTCAGTAGTTAAGTATTCTTGATCTAGGTCTATGAAGCAGTTTTTCTAAGAATTGGCAGCACATCTCAAATGGAAGCAGCCACCTGACTTTCTAGTCAAAAGGGTTTCTGAATCCAGCCCAAGTGCAGAAATGACTTACACTGAAGAAATAAAATGAAAAAGAAACATAGCAAATTTGATCTAGCGATTGGAGAGATAAATTGCACAACATACAGGTATAACATTAATAAACAAAAGGAAGTGGCTAATTTGATGTCAACGGGATTTTACCCTCGGACTAGTATGTCAAAATCAGTCACATGTGTTGATTTTGCCATAATCAGAGTGATGCTGTGGCATGTGGATAGTGCACCATTCTTGAAATGCAATGGATGTGGGTTGGAATCCTGGCTGGCAGGACACTTAGTGAAAGGCAATGTACACTGGAGGGGGAGGCCCAGTGTGTGAATGTATGGGGTAGTGTACATTGGAAGGGAGTGTACAGAGTGGGGGAGTGAATGCTGAGCGCATAAAATTTTTTTAATCATTAATAAAAATTGACCGATTGGAAGCGACCAAAAGTCACGTGTTCAATACGTCATTAAGATTGACCAATCATAAAAAACTCATCGCAAAATAGCCTGTAAGAGTAAAATACTGTCGATGGCCAAATAGCCACTGCCTAAACAAAACAATATTCACTGTTAAGCTCAAGTCATTTTAGCTTTGTTTTCAGTTTAAGAAGGAGAATCTAAATCTACAATTTCAATTGGCCACTTATTCTACACTAGTGCTGTGGTACAACACAAACAACAAAATAAATTGTCACCATACAAACACTTGAATAATTAAGAAATAAAAGATTAATAAAATAGAAAAATAATACCAAGAAATAGAAGAAAATAATTATAATAATTAACTGGTGAATAGAACAGTAGAAGAATATTTACTGATTAGAGGAGAATAAATTGTTGCCTTTAATGTCAGGAAGTTCCCAGCAATATTTTTGATAATGGTTTTGAATCTCATCAAAGTCAAGTATTATAAATCTTCATTAAGTTTAACCCAAACCTTTGTGCTTCAAGAAGCCAACTGATTTTGAGCAAAAAATTTGCAATAAATGGCAGAAAAAATAGATAACCCGGTTTATTGGTGTTATATTGATGAATGTTTTGTATGGCAAGTAGAATTTGTCATCAAAGTTGATTGATCTTTATTGTTAACTACATTGTGTTTTGGTGTCCCAACTTCAAGTTTATAAATATGGAAATTGAACTGATGGAGGCTCTTGTGCAGCTTTGCTGAGTGGCAAAGTTTTTTTCCTCCATTCAATCATTCTTATTGTATTTACCTTTTAAAACAAATTGCTTAGCCACATTTTATTACTAGAGGTTTTAGTACAAGTTATGAAATAGACGTGGCTACTTTGCTGTTGACAGCATTTTACCCTTGGAGGTTATTTTGCCATCACCATTCACGCATGTTTATATAGCCATAATTGCTACAGTTCTGGCAGTGATGCTGTGGCACACGGTAGTGCAGCTGCCTTGAAATGCAGTGGTTTTTGGTTGGAATCTTGGCTGGCAGGGTACTTTAAGAAAGGTATTGTACACTGGAAGAGGTGAAGGAGGTTATGTGAATGTACAAGGTAGTGTGCACTGGGACAGAGTATAGACTGGGGGTAC
Source organism: Trididemnum clinides (assembly GCA_963675345.1). Lineage (NCBI taxonomy): Eukaryota > Metazoa > Chordata > Ascidiacea > Aplousobranchia > Didemnidae > Trididemnum > Trididemnum clinides. The sequence goes on from OY776286.1 coordinate 40,030,641, forward strand.
TAATTTTTTTTAATTTGTAAGTAAAATTGACCAATCAGAAATGAGCAAAAGTCACACGTTTAATATGTTATTAAAATTGACCAATTACAAATGTTTGGTGACAAAATAGCCTCCCAGGGTAAAATGCTGTTGACAGCAAAATAGCCACTGCCTATAAAATATGCAAAAACTTTTATGGCCTCTTTACCAGTAGGCTTGTTTGTAAAATAGAGCATTTCTACTCTATGTGGAATAAATATTTAAAGAATAAAGCAACACTGTTATTGCATAGTTTAAATGCATGATCATTCTATTATTGTTGCCATTTAATGCAGCCTAACCAATTTAACCTCTTTGCTGTTTTGTAAACGCTACAGTTTGACATGGCTATGAAGTGAAATATGAACGTATTCAATACATCAATAACAAGAGAGACAAAGAATTTGGGAGGCCACAAAGTGACTTTACAATTTTCAAATTAACAGTCATTCCTACATGTAACTGTAGGTAGTGCAAACCATACTTTGAACTAAAAACAGGGCATTTTTTGTGAATGTAGATTCTGCCCAGTCATAGCACATGCAATGTGAAGCCCTCATCACCCAATCCCATCCTGTCATTGGCAAGTCTTGTGCTTAGTCCATTTTGCCATGGCACTATCAGTAGGATGTCATTGTTTATTTGTAAATTGTCAAAAGTACCAGTTGATCTAATCTGATAATCTTAAATGGCTGCCTTAGTTTGATAAAAAAGTTTGAGCTTGATTGGTGCTGCAAGGTAGAACATTTGCTTAATATGCTGTTTAGACCTAAGCCTAGCTCTAGTTAGCTAGTTAACTTAACTGAAAAGTGCCAGGGTGTCTGGCACCCTTTACAATACCATTTTGACTCTATCCAATGGAATTAGGGTTCACTGTACCACCTTGAGGCGACTGCTGATTAATGCAGGTAATAACATAGCCAATGTGTATTGCAATACACAGTTTCTTTAGTCTCCCTTCTCTTCTCAAATCCACTCATCTCTTCTTTTGGACTGCTGCTGTGTTGTGTTTTGAAAAATTTTTTGATGCAATGGTCTTCTCAGTGTCTACTGAAAAACTCATGTTTCCTTGTCATCATGGATGTATCCTCTGTGGTTTTTGCTGTGATGGACACAGCCTTCTGTAAACTCTTATCTGTCTTGATGTGGCAAAATGAAAATACTTAATGTAAGATGTAACATTTGCAATCGTTTGACCTGGACACTTATCTCATTCTGTCCTGTGCAGCTGCAGACTATTTGTGTTGCTTGCTCTTTGATGACTCCTTTTCTATGTGCAACGTATATTGCAGGCCTTGGGGAAATTTGCAGCTTCTCTGGCTCAATTGTCTTCTGCCATGTCCCCATACAAAGGAAGGAGTCTGGTAACAACAAGTTAAGCAAACGAAACAAATATCAAGTTATTTTTGATTGTTTGCAGGTTGTTTAGTTGTTAAAAAATGTGTTTCTAACTGACAGAATGTAAAGATGCTTTCAGGCAAGAAAAAGAAACGTTTAAATTCAGTTGCTACTAATAAAGGATTATTAAATCAACCTGGTGAAAATAACTGTTTTCTTAATAGTGCAATTCAGGTCAGAATTTCAATATTTTTTCTCAGTATTTAAGTGCATTTTGTTTGGCTTTCCATTAGTTGGTAATGCATCTAAAACTAAATTTTTTCCAGTCCAAGTAGTGTTCTGCTAATATCATTGATATAGGTTGAAGCTTGGGTGTGCGTAACTTTTAAATATTAGCTAATTAAAAAACTTCTATCACTTAGGCTCCAGAACATAATTTAGTGCTTTTGATTACGATGCTTCTGAAAGCGTTGCTGTGCTGTTTAAAAGTGCACCTGCTGCCGTCTTGAAAACATGTGCCTTAACATAATTTTGGCTCATCTTCAAATAAATTGCCAGTTTACCTAAAAAGTTGTTTGATGAGCTATAACTACTAGCCATATGCTGTTACAACGAATAAGTAAGCCATTTGTTGTAACATTTGGTTTAGTATACTAGAGTTAATGCAATCATCAAATTTTTTATCTTTCTAGGTATTGTGGCACTTGGATGTATTTCGTCGAAGTTTTCGTCAGTTGAGTGGACATGCCTGTATGGGAGCATCTTGCATATTTTGTGCCTTAAAAGACATTTTTGAACAATTTCAATACAGTAAAGATCATGCTCTGCCTCCCAATGTGCTACGGAGTGCTCTGGCTGAATCGTTTCAACAACAAAATCGGTTTCAACTTGGATTAATGGACGATGCAGCTGAATGCTTTGTAAGCATAAATTATACTATTGTTTTAAAGTAATAGGTTTCTTTTTAACAAGTTGCGTGGCGTTTATTGTGTCTTTTTTAGGAAAACATTCTTAATCGTATCCATGTTCATATTGGGAATCCTACTCATGAGGATGTGTGCACAGCGCGGTATTGCATTCCACATCAAAAGTTTGGTTTATCATTGGTAGAACACTGTGTGTGTCCTTGTGGTGCAACTTCAGAACCATTACCTTTTATTGAAATGGTCCATTACGTTTCTGCAACAGCTTTGTGGTGGGTGTTGGTATATAATATTTTTAGAGTGATTTTTTGGCAAGTTATTTGAGCTTATGCTCTTTGTTGGTTTTATTGGACCTAAAGTCTGAGGCTTAAAATTTAATTTTTTTGCTAAAATGACGTTACCTGAACTTAAATGTTGGATACCGTTAGTTTTCAGTGCTTTGCTTTTAATGTATCTCGTTTGTCGTTTGAAGCAGTAAATATATCTATCTTAGTCAAAATGTTTGGGCTTAAGTTGCCAAACGCTTTTCAAGGAACAATGGCGAATGATGATTTAAGGTATTGGGAAACTATTTTTGTAAATACCACTTTTGAAGTTTTGATGATTTGATTACATTGTAGGCTTGATTACATTCTTATGTTAAGGTTTGATTTATCCCTGTGTTAAACATAATTTTGTGAATTCTGCATTATTATGTAGTTTAAAAGGAGCGCACCAAGATCTCTTTTTCGTAATCAAAAATTGGATGTGCAGAAAAACATCAACTTTTCATTACTTTTCACACAACTGCCCGCTGGGTAAAGCCAGCGAAGCCGGGCAAAGCGGTATTTCTAACCCCGACGTTACTGATGGGGGCTCTGCAGGCGACGCTATCAGAGCCGGCTTGTAGATACCAAATATTTGTTCAAAATCATTTCTCTGGTAACTACCATTTTATCAAATCATCATTTTGTAGTGTTGAAAATGAAGCAATGAGCTACAGATACGGTACTACTTCCATAACTTCACAAATGTTTGGTAAACTTATCCGAGTGGCAGGGAGTTACGGAGGTTTACGTCAGTGCCCAGTGAGTAATGTTGCTGCGCAAGTTAGTTTCGTCCTTGGTACTGGTGATGCACTTAAAGCAATGCTAATTCTTGATTAATTTTAAAATAATGACTAACAAATCCTTATGATTTGTTTTGTTTGTGTTATCTTCACGCATATTATTTTAATTTCTTTTACCTGTTCCAGTTTGAAAAGTGACTTAAATAGGTGTTCATCGGAAGATCAAGATTGTATGTAAAATGAATTGTACTTGTTGAATTTTCTTTTTGAGACATTAATTTAATATTGTTATGTTTGGTCATGATTCGTTGTTTCAACACAAGCATCTGACGTTAACGTTTAGTTCGCTGGCCAGAGCTTACCTAACAGTCTTGGTTTACATGACCACTCTTCAGCACATAAATTTCGCTGGACCAATGGAGAGATGATGTTTTTTACCAAGTCATTGTTGACATTTTTGTTTGTTTATTACGTCATACCACTATTGCAGTGCATCCGTTAAAGCTTTGATGCGAATATAGTGATGTAACTTTGAAATAATGAAGTTTTTTATCAGAGCAATTGTGGAGAATCGGTTGAGATGCGTCAAGTTTTGATGAACTGTCCTGATGTGGTTTCAATCGGTATTGTATGGGACAGTGAAGAACCTGACGTGAAGCAGATTATTAATCTTGTTAATGCACTCGGAACAACACTGCGATTAACAGAAGTCAGTGACATAATTGAATTTTATTGATTTTAATGAAACTGCACCACCTATAATTATTCCCAAGTGATGTGTTATAGTGGCTGGAAACTATATAATTAGTTAGCTGTTGAGGCAATCGTAGACATTGTAAAGTACGATTTTAACGGACACTTCATGTACCCTTTTTCAAAATCAAGAGAGCCGGAGCCATTTTACTTGTACAAACAGATCCTACCACGCTACTTGTCACTCATCGGGATGAAACAATGACTACTCACTCAAATATTCTAAGAGTTGATTTGTGGTGATCATCCAATAGTATTTTTTTTATCAGAGACATTTTTAATTACAGACTGTTCTGCTCCCGGCAATATACAAACCAAGCTATTTGTAAAGTAATGCAAGAGTCTAGCAATGCACTTAGCCAACTGCAGACAGTGACACTGTTTCGACCTATCAGGTCTCCTCAGCTCAGTTGGCGACCGACAAGAAGCTAGAGGCTTTTAATAAAGCATAGCTTAGACCATCACACTTGTGGGACCTATACCAGGCCCACTGTGGTGGATGGTCTGTCAGTACTCTGCGAAGCAGTATCGTGAATGAATGGCGGTTGTCGCAGGTGCACTAAGTCTAACAAGTGGTCCCACTAGTGTGGCGGTCTAAGCTATGCCTTATTAAAAGCCTCTGTCTGCTTCTTGTCAGGTCGCCAACTGCACTGAACCGGGTATTTGTCTTTGGCAGCTTTCTCGTTTAAATTTAAGACATTTTAAAGTTTATTTTGATCATGCCATCAATTGATTATCGACGTGACGCGAGTGGCATTTATATCTCATGCTTGAAATAATTTTTAGAAAAAGTGTTTGATGCCACCTGGCTCATGTCGTTGGGCTTGTTCACAGCTGTTGCTGACACTTGCTGTGCCGAATGCAATGGATTAACGAGAGTTACAAATGCATTGCGAATGTTAGCCACTTTTACGTCGGGATTTTTAACTACTTAAAAGGCATTACATGTTAAGCACTGTTTGCTTTCTTTTATTATTTCACATTATTTTGTCCTATGTGAGTTTTCCCAACCGAAAAAATCTTACTTAACATTCAAAGTATCAGCCATTCATAAAATGACAGATAGTGTGAAACTGAAATGGAGAAACTCCAGACCAATCGATCATTCGCGGTCTTGACGCATCTCAACACTTGAGCTCAATTAAACTGGAATTGTAATTTCTTCAATATTTTTACTCGCGTTATTCCAGCTCACTTAACTGTGTTTGCAATATAACTTTATTACTTCTTAATCTTAATTGTTTTTCAAGCGCTGAACCTCGGCTGAGTTACATGCCAATGAAAAAGCTATTTGCTTTCCAATTTTTTTGTTGGTGGCATAGATTAGAACTTCAACATAAATTAGAAAAAAGCTGTCTTGCCATAGTGTTTTCGCGGTGCTCTCATCAGCGTCTGTATGATGTCAAAAAGGAAGAGTTAAAATGAACAATTTCTTCTTAACTCGAAAATTTTCAAACAGTAGGTCAATCGTGAGCAACTTAGTTCTAGATCTTGGCGCAATGGTACACGCCAAAAAAGTAACAGTAACGTTTACATTTCCGTTTTGACAGTAACGTTTACACACTCATACTGTTTAGGAAATTACGACTATTGACATGGCTTTGTTGCCTCTTGCTTCGCTACCTTGCGTACATCGTGAATTGTGTTGCGACTTATTTTTTTGGCGAATACGATTAGGCAAGAGCTGCTGTTGGCAGGGCAATCACTCTTGTCATTACCCTGCCTTTGAGTTTGCGAGATAAGACCGGGGATTCATTTCCCAAGTCGAGTCATACCAAAAGACTCTAAAAAATGGTATTCACAGCTTCGCTGCTTGGCGCTCAGCAGAATAGGGGTGGTGTGGAGAACAAGCCGGCAAGCTTGCTTGTGCACTTGAGCAAGACATTTAACGGAACGCCTCTATCTTTATGTGGCAGACAGGTAGTGGGACCAAGCAGTCTACCCGTCGTGGTGGCCTCAGTCTAACTGAAGACTTGCAAATCGAGCGTGAGCGCTAACGCTTTCCAAGCGACGTGATATCGCGACTGATGAGAACACCACGAAAATCAAGTTCAAAGCTATGGCCAATTTGTTTAACTTTTCATGTTTGTATTTTGTACGCTTTCAGTATCATCAATGAAGTTTTATTTTCCTATGTGGTAAATTTTTTCTATATTTTTAAAGTTTAGAAAATCGCTTGTTCTCATTCAGTCGTAAAATTTGTCTAACTTTGCCACACTTTGGTGATATCAAATCATTTTTTTAAGTAAATTAATTATATATTGTGGGCCATGACTCAAAAAGTTGGGAAACAACCGCACAAGCTAAAGTTTATTATCGTTATCACAACAACAAGCTGTGCTCACAACAAAAGATAATAGTTTTGTCACTACCGGTAGATGTAATCACGGTAACAGGCCAGTTACCCCCCTGGTCGCTTACTGCCCGGTCTCTTCAATCAGCGTTAGGGTGAGAGTGATCAATCCTAATCCTAACCGGACGTATGTGGTTGGGGGGGGAGGGGGGTAAAGTGTCTTAAAACCGTATTACACATTGTGCAAGACTAATTTTCGTTTGCAATCAAAAATACTAATAAGCGACGATCGCGGTAGTATTTTTTGTTCAAAAAAGCGATGAGCGTATTTCAAAAAATATTACTGAAGCCAGAAAAGTCCCAGAACAGTGGACGGCAAACTTTTGTGAAGGTGACCCGAATTCACCATGCTATTGTTGCTGAAGGCCCATCCAGCAATCTCATTGAAACAAAGGCTTGAGACAAGCTTCTAAATTAGCCACAATTTGTCAGGAAACGACCTTTTGAAAGTGCATTTTTTTGCTTTTGCGCAAAATATTTGTTGTAATTGATGTTTTTTACTATTATTGAAGGTGATGATGACCTGTTTTGCGGATAAGCTTTAAATCTTCGTTCAATATTTAAGTTGATAATTTTGGCATGTACACACCACGCAGCCCTAAATTGCAAACTGGGAACGGCTCATTAAAAGCAATAGAAGGTATCAATGAGCCCAAAATCGGGCGGCGGCTGGCAGTTTGCCGAAGTACCAGCGTACTTTTGTGCCCGTGAGTTCAAGCCGGTATCAGATTGATGTCTGATTTAAGCAACATCATTGCACCAGCTATGAAATTCATCAGGTTCATTGTAATGATATTAACATTTCTGTGAGACACAGAAACGACATAAATAACTAAGATACATTGCTTTTCATTTCACGTTTGCTACGCAATGATTTCATCACTTTTGGCAAGAAATATAGTTTTGTATCCAAACAGGTAATTATTCATAGCTTCTGATGCAGTTACATTGAGATTGGTCGGAAGCACTTGCTATCTTTACAATTATCAGCTTTCACCTTGCACACCATATAGGAGCGCACTGGAGTAATGTTGTAAAAAAAGAGAACGAAAAACTTATTCCAATGTGCGCTGATAGAGTAGCAGAAAAAGTGGTCTTTTCTGTCTAAAACCTTTTTGTACGCAATCGCAAGCCACTAACTATGTTCTTACCAGCTTTTCCACACTGTGGTGGACGACCGAGCAAAACATTTGGAATTATATTTAGTTGGAATGGTTTGCTATTATGGAAAACATTATTCTACTTTCTTCTTCCACACGAAACTGAGAAAATGGGTATATTTTGACGATGCGCAAGTTTCAGAAGTAAGAATATTTAATTGTTTTCGATTACTTTTAATGCACTCGTAACTCTGATCAATATTTATGACATTATTGCTTTGTTAATGTACGAAGTAGACCACTTAAAACTTAAAATTACGTAGAGCTTGTAAGACGTATTGATCGTAAATTGCAAGCTCTCCCCTAATAAGTACAATTCTTAAAGTAATAACAATTATGATGGAATGAGAACTAATTCAACTCGTCGAACACTTTATGAACAGAGAGTTGGGGAAACTGCGAAATAATTTTGCGGTTTTTGCTCTTCGGTCCAGGCATGGGAGTCGGCTGGCTCTTTGTGCTCCATGGTCCTTCCGCAATGTCTTCATTCCGAGGAAGAGATCTGGTAAAAGCAATAAAACTGAAGTTTAATATGAAGCGTTTGCTTTTGTTAGCAAACCGAGGTTTCATTTGTCTGCAACGAGCTGAGTGCTCAACTCGCGGTCATCCGACCATAAGTTTGGTGCTGCTTCCATCACGTCGTATTGCCGACTGGGACTGCAGAATGCACTATTGAATACCTTCTAGGTTGTTCAAAAGGAGTTAATGGAAGAGGCAACGTTGTTGAGGTTGCCAGGATCAGCTAGTCTCAATATGCTTTTCATAACTGGGTTGTGTTACGTTTTCTTGCACTTAATCTCCGTCTCGTACGTCTTTGATGTTAAATTTATTTGAAAAAATGCCTACGAAGTTTCTGTGTTTCGTTTGACGGCAACTTTAACGTGGTTGCTGCAGTTACGGTAAAAATCGACTGTGCTGGCATCTTCGAAACTCGTACTGACTCAAGTTGTTCTACATATAATTGTAGTAGTTTCCCAGTGATCGAAGGATAAGAACGAATAACTACCCCGTTTTTAAGCTGAATATTTGTAGGTTGGAAAGCGGTGGAGTAATGTTATAACGAAATGCATCAAAGGCCATCATCAGCCTCTCTTACTTTTATATGCCAATCCTGACGCCAGTCCTGTTCCGGCCGACACCGCGCCAACTACGATTACCATGTTACCGGGCTATTCCGATCAGCATTCATCGCAGAAACCTTTCACCGAAATGGCAGGTAAATGATGTGGCAAAAAATTTGTTTCCGCCTCGAACATCTTTAAGCAGCAGAGCTTCATCGATTTTAGAATATCATACGAAGTTAGTTTTAAAACCAAAAATGCAGTTACAGAGAACAGTCACTGTGCAAGCATACGTGAAATTATAACATCAACCATATATATGCCTGTATCATTCATTTTATGAAGTTATGTAGATGTGATATCTAGTGGCAAATTACCTCCCAAAGCTGTTCTCGATTGCTTTTCTGTTGATATAATGAGAATATAATTGAAGTATATATGCGAATGTAAATGAATTGTGATCTCACAAAATGTTTATATTTTAGAGTTAATTAAATTTCGTTAGTAACTAGTCATCAGGATACTTTGGAACACATTAAACTTTTAGTTGTAAGTGAACAAAAACGTTTAATATTTTTAGCTAATCCACTGAAAGTTCACTATTAACTAATTTTATCTCTTTCTGCATTAGCAACTATGCCCTTTGCCCAACCCACGAATAGGACACATTGGTCATAAAACCGTGACCAATCAATTTTCCTGTCCTTTTATCATTTAAACAAAGCGACCTACAAATATTCTAAGTTCGTATATGTAATGATTGCGCTTACCAAACACGAAGCCTTCGTTGTTCTTCTTGCTTTATCACCGCCGATTGCTTCTTTCCTGAAAACTTCCGGAACGTTTTTTCTTTAGGTCATTTTTTTGGCAAATTGACAAATATTTTGGTGCACGCTTGGACAAAGCAAATGTTCACAGAACAACAGCAAATGCACGTTTTAGATAATTTTTCTACGTTTTCTGATGCACTTGTTATCAACAGGAGTAGATTTTTACTTACACAAAGATGGTGATTTTTTTTTTCTTAGTAAAATAAGCGGACTTAAAAGTCGGACGTAATTTACTTTCAGCTCTTAGCCAAGATTTTTTGGTAAACATCGAGTAGCCAAAAGTTGGAGAAAACATTAATTGGTAACTTTCTGGTAAATGCAATCTACTTTTTCAGAAACTGACTTGCTTGCAAATGAAGTTGAGGAGTTAAGTGTTGGAGATGACGTGCATTCAAGTTTAGATTCCACACAAGCTTACTACACGTTCACATATAGTGGCTCGAACGATCAAAAGCGTCATGAATCTCGTGATACTTTTCACAAGATTGACCACACTTTAAATGATCCAAAGCATCATGATATTCATGAATCTCGTGATACTCAGCGTGTCATGGAGCACTCTTCGAAAAATGTGAAGCGTGATGACTCTCGTGATCATCGCCATACGATTGAAAATTTTAATGATACAAGTCATTCTGTTCCTCGTCATATGATTGATCATCCTGTTCCCAAAAATTCTTCGAAATCTCAAAGAAGCAATACAGCCTGCGATGGTGGAGAGAAAAGTAGAGGTGGTTGTTTTACAATTTTGAGTTTCAGGGTTAAGACTAGGTCGAATTTGAATCCTAATTATGTGTCATAAATTGATTTTCTCTATAGTATTGCTTCCAATTATTTTGGTATTTATTTCGGCAATGTTGTTCCTTTCAAAACGTACTTTATTAATCATTTACCTTAGATTTCGTCATGAGATCCTAGCTTTTGCAAGTGGTTTTGCTTTAATTTGTAATTGAAAGAATTAAGAATAAGTAACTGACGTTTACTTAGCGAACAAGTGAAGATTGCTTGAAGTAAAGTAATTATAGCCTTTCCCGTGCCACTCTTGCAACATATTCGCAATTTCATTCAACAAATTTTGCCAGGTTATATTTTTCTTCACAGCTAAGATGCAAGTACAATAATATTTATACAGTCAGGTTGTGACTGTATAAATATAAGTTAACTTCTTGCTGGCAACAAGAAGTTTATTTAAATTCACTTGGAATATTTTTGCCTTAAGACCTCATTTGTGCTGTGAGTTTCTTTTTTAGAAGAATTTCGAGCAACAAGCTTGGTATCGAAATAACATTTTCAGGTTCATGGCAATCGCATTGACGCATACTGCGTTATGTTCTGTTGATCTGTAACGTCAGTGGTCATTGTATTGAACAGATAAGCCATCGCGGCGACGAGAGAAATCGTCAGGTATCAAGACGAGTGACGTCATCATCAGTGACGTCACGTGGGACGAGAAGAAAGACCGACAGCGCAAACCGGATTTTCGTTGGAATGTGGCGAAGGAG